>CM060964.1:15357910-15370410 GCA_030765045.1 Tenodera sinensis | reverse complement strand
TCATTCACTCACTCACTAACTCACTGACTCACTCACTCTTTCACTCACTCACTCACTCGCTCACTCATTCGGTCATTCACTCACTCGCTCTCTCATTCACTCACTCACTGACTCACTCTCCCACTCACTCAATCTCTCACTCATTCGCTCACTCACTCACTCAATGTGCATTCAATATTTGTTGTAGCTATCATGATATTGCTAGTCATCTAGACTTAGTAGTTACAGATGGTAATAACACGTCTGCCTGTTTGGTCAGAAAAATTACTATTTGTTTAGTAAGATTTGGTCTACAGTAAAGAGGACTACATGGGCTATAGCCAGAAAATTCAAGATATACATTTCATTTGTCATAAAGGTATCTTAAACATACGGTATTTTAATCAAAATCGTTAGAACTGTTTTTAAGAAAATGAAAATTGTCGGAAATGTTCCATGTAAAGGGTAATTTAGGATGGAGGAATTTTCTTCAAGATCTTCGTGCCGCTTCCTGGAAAAATATTAAACTGAAATACTAACTTTGGTCCTTCACCGACTTTTCGTTTTTGAGTTAGGTTGTTCTCTCTCTCTCTCTCTCTCTCTCTCCCTCTCTCAATCACACACACGGACCTTTTTCTAAAAATGCTTTATTTTATTCTATTCAGGGGCCTCAAAACATATTTGCGGTGAAATCTCGACATCGAATTTTCGGGTGGGATACAACACTTCCCCTACCTCCTATACGTAGTAGTGAAAGTAAAAATGGATAATTTAGCACACATGCGTGTTTAATATACAAGTAAAATGTAGAAAATGAAAGAAAAGAGAAAAAAAATAATACAATTTAATTGACTGATGACCTGAACATATTTGAACTGGCTTTGGTCACCTTATAGGGTCATTGCCAGATCCTCTGGTCAGCCTGTAGATTCCAACATAACAGTCTCCTCATGTACAATCGGAAGTACACCCAATTCTCTGGTATAGTTCCTAAAGAGAGCAAGCTCAACGACCTCAGGTTAACAGAAAGTGAAGCAGATACACCACAGGTACTCTGTATAAAGTGAACTCATAAAGGAAATCATTTTATTAATGTCTTGTGTGATATTGTTTTCTAACAGAAAATTTCTTTGGCCTCCCCTTCTATACTTTGTAGTTTTCAATGCAGTCTCATTTTTAAACGGTTTAAATTAACAGTGATTTCAAGTGAATGATTCATTACATAAGTAAAAAAACTGCGGTAATAGGAAAAGAAAACATTGGAGATCCTGCAGTAATTGATGAAGCGCGGCAGGAAGGTGTGCATTTGAATAATGAAGAAAATAAACTCTTTTATTTAAGTACAGTGCAATACACAAGCGCCTAAACAAGACAAAGCCTCTGCAGTTTTCAATTTCATTTGGAATGCATATTATACATATTGATCAGTGCTATAAAATATTTATTATTTACATAACCCAGCAATGCTTCTAGGGAGATAAGTCGAAAATAGGCTCCTTAATGCTTCCTGTTTCTTAAACCAGCTGAAAGTCTTTTACCCCAATTTCGGTGCCTGTTTCAATAATGATGAACGCTTATGAACACATAATTGTTAACCAATCCATTGTTTCATGACTAGCGTCAGAAAGACCGGAAAATATTTACGCTCAGTAAATAAGACAAGGTTCAGTAACCAACCGTAAAGTGGCGCCATGTTCATGTGTACACACACACACACATCACCATAGCTCTTAGCTTTGGCTCGACTAGTAATTATCTACATGTCACTTTTCACACATTTCAGAAGAAAACGAAATATCGCAAATAACTGACAGCTAGGACGCTCTGAATAGTTACACTAGTAACTAGCAGTACAGCCGGCTCCAAACGTTTTCCGATGGACGAGAGGGTATAGAGGAATGAGACGAAACAGCTCAATAATACTAGTGGTAATAGTAATAGTAATCGTAATGGTAATGGTAATTATTTAAACGTTTTAAATTTATTTTAATTATAGTGTTATGTGCTGCCTCTAATGCGGAATATTTAGTTTCCATCCTTGCTGCGAGTTCGTTCTGGATTTATAACGTTCATGTTGTTTTCTTTTACATTGAGATTACTTTCTTACGATCAAGTGTAAGGGAAATGTTGGAATGATATTTTCTTTGGACTTACAAACACATGACGCCCCTCGCCCTTGTAGACAGGTATGAGCTGGCAAGTCGACCTTTGAGATCACCTGCCATAACTAATAGATAAGTCACCCTGGCTTCCCCCCGCGGCTAGGAGCATGTGACTCGGAAAACATTTGGAGCCGGCTGTACAATAATACCTATATTGGCGCAACATGTGAACAGGTGTTAGTTACCAGAGGGTTCTACCACATGCTGGAGAAAATCAATGGCAAATATGCCACACCGATTATGCACTGCTCCACATCTTCATTCCGTCATCTCTACCTCTTGCTTCATCAAATCCAACACATAAACAGTTATTTTCCTGCTCTCACTGTGTAATACCTTACCGTTAATTTATTATGTCAGCTCAACTATGAGCCCAACTTCTGTACTGCTGTCTTTTGAGATTATTACTGTAACACAACGGCCGCCACTGAAGTGCTTGTATGTCATCTCAGCTGCAAGGCGTACTTCTGTATTATTAACCTTTGAGAGATGAAGAAACCAACACCGGCCGCCACTGAAGTGCTTGTTATATCAGCTCAGTTGCAAGGCGTACTTCTGTATTATTAACCTTTGAGAGATGAAGAAACTAACACCGGCCGCCACTGAAGTGCTTGTATGTCATCTCAGCTGCAAGGCGTACTTCTGTATTATTAACCTTTGAGAGATGAAGAAACCAACACCGGCCGCCACTGAAGTGCTTGTTATGTCAGCTCAGCTGCAAGGCGTACTTCTGTATTATTAACACCGGCCGCCACTGAAGTGCTTGTATGTCATCTCAGCTGCAAGGCGTACTACTGTATTATTAACACCGGCCGCCACTGAAGTGCTTGTATGTCATCTCAACTGCAAGGCGTACTTCTGTATTATTAACCTTTGAGAGATGAAGAAACCAACACCGGCCGCCACTGAAGTGCTTGTTATGTCAGCTCAGTTGCAAGGCGTACTTCTGTATTATTAACCTTTGAGAGATGAAGAAACCAACACCGGCCGCCACTGAAGTGCTTGTTATGTCAGCTCAGCTGCAAGGCGTACTTCTGTATTATTAACCTTTGAGAGATGAAGAAACCAACACCTGCCGCCACTGAAGTGCTTGTTATGTCAGCTCAGTTGCAAGGCGTACTTCTGTATTATTAACCTTTGAGAGATGAAGAAACTAACACCTGCCGCCACTGAAGTGCTTGTATGTCAGCTCAGTTGCAAGGCGTACTTCTGTATTATTAACCTTTGAGAGATGAAGAAACCAACACCTGCCGCCACTGAAGTGCTTGTTATGTCAGCTCAGTTCCAAGGCGTACTTCTGTATTATTAACCTTTGAGAGATGAAGAAACTAACACCTGCCGCCACTGAAGTGCTTGTATGTCAGCTCAGTTGCAAGGCGTACTTCTGTATTATTAACCTTTGAGAGATGAAGAAACCAACACCGGCCGCCACTGAAGTGCTTGTTATGTCAGCTCAGTTGCAAGGCGTACTTCTGTATTATTAACCTTTGAGAGATGAAGAAACTAACACCTGCCGCCACTGAAGTGCTTGTTATGTCAGCTCAGTTGCAAGGCGCACTTCTGTATTATTAACCTTTGAGAGATGAAGAAACCAACACCGGCCGCCACTGAAGTGCTTGTTATGTCATCTCAGCTGCAAGGCGTACTTCTGTATTATTAACCTTTGAGAGATGAAGAAACCAACACCGGCCGCCACTGAAGTGCTTGTTATGTCAGCTCAGTTGCAAGGCGTACTTCTGTATTATTAACCTTTGAGAGATGAAGAAACTAACACCGGCCGCCACTGAAGTGCTTGTTATGTCAGCTCAGTTGCAAGGCGTACTTCTGTATTATTAACCTTTGAGAGATGAAGAAACCAACACCGGCCGCCACTGAAGTGCTTGTTATGTCAGCTCAGTTGCAAGGCGTACTTCTGTATTATTAACCTTTGAGAGATGAAGAAACCAACACCGGCCGCCACTGAAGTGCTTGTTATGTCAGCTCAGTTGCAAGGCGTACTTCTGTATTATTAACCTTTGAGAGATGAAGAAACCAACACCGGCCGCCACTGAAGTGCTTGTTATGTCAGCTCAGTTGCAAGGCGTACTTCTGTATTATTAACCTTTGAGAGATGAAGAAACCAACACCGGCCGCCACTGAAGTGCTTGTTATGTCAGCTCAGTTGCAAGGCGTACTTCTGTATTATTAACCTTTGAGAGATAAAGAAACCAACACCGGCCGCCACTGAAGTGCTTGTATGCCATCTCAGCTGCAAGGCGTACTTCTGTATTATTAACACCGGCCGCCACTGAACTGCTTGTTATGTGAGCTCAGTTACGAGCCCAACCTTTGTTCCGCTGTGTTCTGGGAGTAGATCGCTATAAAAACACCGGCCGCCACTGAAGTGCTTGTATGCCATCTCAGCTGCAAGGCGCACTTCTGTATTATTAACACCGGCCGCCACTGAAGTGCTTGTATGCCATCTCAGCTGCAAGGCGCACTTCTGTATTATTAACACCGGCCGCCACTGAAGTGCTTGTATGCCATCTCAGCTGCAAGGTGCACTTCTGTATTATTAACACCGGCCGCCACTGAAGTGCTTGTTATGTCAGTTCAGCTGCAAGGCGTACTTCTGTATTATTAACCTTTGAGAGATGAAGAAACCAACACCGGCCGCCACTGAAGTGCTTGTATGCCATCTCAGCTGCAAGGCGCACTTCTGTAATGTTAACACCGGCGGCCACTGAAGTGCTTGTATGCCATCTCAGCTGCAAGGCGCACTTCAGTATTATTAACACCGGCCGCCACTGAGGTACCTACCTGTTATGTCATCTCGGCTAAGAGCCCAATTCTATCGCTGTCTAGAGAAATCCCAGCCCAAGGTGAAGTTCTTGGTCAAGAACGTTTAACACTGCCTCTTGGCCCAGGGTGTGGTCTAACAGGTTGTTTCAATGCCGCCAAATCACTTCGTATTCTCTTAATAACTACACCAATTTATACCTTTCATTGGGAGGTGCCATTGTCATTAAACGCAGAAGTGTGCTTAGTGTGATTGTGATCAATTGTTGTTTCCCTGTTTGGGAGAAACATGATCAACGGTCTCTTCTCTAGTTGGAAGGATTTGACAAATCTCTCTGGTTCTTAAGGGAGTTTTTCTTTAACTACATGTGATGTAACTCAAATTACTGATATTTATTATCTATCGTCTTGAAGTGTAGAATCACTATGCTTATCGGTGATGCTCCTCGAGAAAATTATATCTTATTGATTGGCTGTAATTATTCCTCTGTAAGTCTTTTTATACAAGACCAATAATACCTGAGTAAATACATTTTTGTTATTCCTATGCACCTCTGTGCACATCGATGTCCTGGAGTGTGTGAAAGTGGATTCTTGCCTGCAGTGATATTTGCTGTATTACACATTATTCCGAAGCTTTGTTAGCCTTATTTGTGTATTTATTTTCCAGTACGTATAGATGAAAATATAGGGAAAGAACATTTCTAATACCATTTTACAGAAATACCAACTTTAAGCATGTTAAATGATTAGCCCTCGAACTTTTAGTTCCTAAAATTTTAGATTAGATACCTAAAATAGGTTGTATCACAAATCAAAATAGGTTCCAAAAATCACAAAAATAGGTGAACAAAAAATGACATCGTTTCCCATTACAGATTGGCCGAAACATTTGACGATGTCTTTATTGTAATGTCCATAATTGGAGTCACAGTAAACAACCAAAACGTTTTCTAAGTTTTCCATTGAGAAACTGCGTTGCTTGCAGACAACACCAACTTATAAGCCGAAAATGATCTTTGGTGATCTTAAGGAATTTATTTACAATTTCAAAAGGTACTTTCTGAATACGCATATTTATAAATATGTAAAAGGGACGATCTTGTTCTACTTTTTATGGCTTAGTTTCTTATTAGTTTATTTAATATAAACTATTGTATTTCGAGTTTCGAAGTATGAACATAAAACCAAAGAATTTATTACTTTGTTCAAATAGCTTTAAAATATTTTAAAGCTAATGCTTTATTTATTGTGAAAGAGAAACAATTTAGTATGTTAACCATAAGGCAGTGTAAGGATAATTTGCCTAACCACAGTAGGTGACTGTAGTGATTATTGTGTGTAAAATATGTTTGATATAAACAAAACAGTTAATAACGGCCGCGCAGGTGGAACGAACCCACCACTACACGTGTAGTATCCAAACAACCTTCGTCACTCGGCAAGAGAATGTGGGGTGTGTAAGGCAAGTTCAGTTCTCCTCTCGTGCCCATGCCTGAGATATCCATTACATCTTATACC
The DNA here is from genome assembly GCA_030765045.1 of Tenodera sinensis. Taxonomy (NCBI): domain Eukaryota; kingdom Metazoa; phylum Arthropoda; class Insecta; order Mantodea; family Mantidae; genus Tenodera; species Tenodera sinensis. The sequence continues at coordinate 15,363,970 of CM060964.1, read as the reverse complement.
TACTATTTATGTAAACTAACTTTGAATCATCCTACATTAATCAAAATAAAGACACGTCTAGAAAGTTGGAAAAGTGACGAATATGTCTTCAATCTCAGAGTCCTAGGAATAGACAAGTGCATGACACTAGCCGTACTTATATGGAAATGCAGGGAACAAGCTGAGCGGGACAGACAGTTGATCCAAATGTCTTCCGAAGGTTGCCGAAAGCGAGCACGTGCTGTTCACTTGCAGAGATTAGAATCATGATTCCAACTTCTACACCTAACCCTGGGGAACATTCCCGAACAAATTGAGCTTCACTTGAGTACCCATTCCAAGTTTCAAATGTTGGTGTTAACTAACTCGTATCTTCTACAAACTTCTGGAGTTAGGAGTCTCAATTTCAAAATTAATAATTAAGCATGCCTTTACCGGGGATCGAATCCTCACAGACATGAACCCATTTCTTTGGCAATGTTCTTCTTTTTCCATGTGTATATGTAACAGTCGGTCTGGGTGGCTCAGTTGGTTAGACGCTGACCTACTGAAACCCAAAGTCGCGGGTTCAAATCCGGCCTAGACCGATGGTTTTTAAGTGTGCTTAAAACGACAGCTCCATGTCAGTAGATTTACTGGCATTTAAAGGAACTCCTGCAGGACAAAATTCCGGCACACCGGTGACGCTGATGTGATGTCGGCAATTGACAGCGTCGTTAAACAACAAAATATTTATTATTTTTTGTAATAAGTAAGGCTTTATTTCCAATAATTCTGTCTTGAAAGAAACGAAAACTCGTCAGGTATGAGTATTTCAAATACGCCTACTCCTGCTCTGTAGGCTGATTCAAGAAGCATTTTATTCATACACCTGTGTAATCGGTGAGATAAAATTTTATGTTGGCACTTTTATTTGTCTCATATAATTTCCTATTTACATTCGTTGGAATGAAGTGGAGAATTCAGGGTATAAATTTTATTTGTTTTTGTAATGTCTCATTTCTATCATACATACTGAGACATTGGTCGCACAACAATATACAGACGAGAGGGGGACGGGTGACCTTGGATACGGCGAACGACTGCGTGTGCGTGACCATAAACAATGATGCCGGTAAAACACAAAAGAAAGGAGTCGAGAGCCTTCTCCGCTTCTCGCTGAGTCGTCATTGCGCGCGTGTATGGAGGGTTTCCGAAGGTGATCACGTGACCAGTCAGTAGTAGTTGGTGATAGAGTTGTAGTCGGGAGTTTAGTTGTGTAAGTCGTGGTGTACAGCTAGCTTTTAGCTACGAGAGTGAGTCGGTCAGCCTGTCAGCGACTACGTAAGTGTCGTTGAGTGATTGTATTGTAAGTCAAGTTATAAAGGACAGAGAATCTGGAGAAAGGCATTGAAACCCTGAGGGAGATTATCAGAAGAACTATTGTGATAGCAGAAAGGACTATAAACTGTGCTAACAACGAAAAGAAAATTGTGCATTTCTAGTAAAGTGATAGAGAAGTAACAGGACAATATTTTAACTAAGGGCTTTAAAGCCATTGGAGAAATTGAAAGAAAAAATAAAGAACAGGGAAATTATTTCAAGTATAGCGTGATTTGTGGTGGAAAGCTCGTATTTCAAGGATATCTTCACCTTGTATCATAGGAAGTTTCCGACTTCCCTCCTCCTCGTCCTTCTTCTTCTTCTTCTTCTTCTTCTTCTTCTTCTTCTTCTTCTTCTTCTTCTTCTTCTTCTTCTTGTCTTCCTGGGGCTCTAATGACCTAGCTGTCGACGGGCCCTTAAACCCCAATCACTCACTCACTCACTCACTCTTGTCTTCCTAATGATCGAAGGGAGCGCACGACCGTGTGTGTTTCTTCCAAGCACCCTGGAAACTTGTTTCTAATGAAATCGCAGTATCAAATTTTTAGCCTGAATACAATATTTGGAAACATATATCTGATTTGGAAAGCTCAGGGAGCCTCGAACCATGGATCCACGGTGAACCTGTTCCACTGTAATAATGTAACCAAACATCCGAGCGCAAATTAAGCTTCTGTCATATAACCCCTGTGTTTTTGGTGAACCTCCAGACAATCTCAATGAGGGTAAGAATGGGGCAAACGGACATGGGGCCGCCGAGCATATGCTAAGACAATTTACTGTATTTTTCTTCCCGATGGTGGTATCACTTTGTGTCGAGAAGCCGTGCAATCATTCTTCATGTAATTACTTGAACTGTAAGATTCCATCCGATGTACAGAATGTTTTTGTGGAAAACCAAAGCATAAACGAACGTTGTGGATACATACATGGTGACATCAGGGATCCGTCCATGACATGACAACGAGGTTTACTAGAGTAATTGTCTCCAGCCTGTGTCTTCTGGGTTATTTTCTGTTTGCGTGCACAGCGGGGCAGACGGACACGGCTCGGGTGGGACGTTCGTCCCTTTCAAACACATAATTATGTGAAATCCGCCCCATAGAATAAAAGCTCGCAGTAATGTCATGTCCCTGAGAATTGTATGCCAGTGAAGATGTTAATTACCAGCACGCCCGTCCTATGGGACCACAGTCATTGTTGCGGTTCCTGAATACTCACCGCCTCTTAGTTCAGTCCAGCTTAAGCTCAGCACCTCTGACACTGTGGGTACAAGCCCCAAACGGGACACGCAGTCCTACTAACCTTTCAATTGCCCGTAACAATTAATCACGTGCACCTACGTGTTTGAAACTCTGAAGGTTTGGTAATACAACTGCATATAAATTATTAAGTGTTATAACGCAAAGAAAATATGTGTTGAAAACATTTTCATTTTAACTAATGAACTGAGTTTGGAATAAATCAAAGGTACAAAATACTCATTTCTATTTAAAAAATGCATGACGGTGATAATCGTTACATCTCGAACATTTAAAGCTGCCTATATGGACATAAGCTCACACATTCAAATATACAGGGTGTCCCATAAAGCACCGACATCGCATATGTTGCGCGGGATGGCAAACTGATCGGTTTTCAAGAGGGAACCCTTGTCCGGAAATGCACGGTTTGGACGCTGTAGCGCATCGAAATGTGAGATGGATGTGCGTTCACATTTCGTCAATAAGCCCAACGTGAGTAGCACATCGAGCTGTCTGCATTATAAACGGGCTTTGAACTGTGTACTTCCCAAGTCATTGTAGAGCCTATATCCGCGGTGGTGAGCCTCATGCACGTGACCCAAAACTGTGCAGTTGTCTTTGAAGATTTTCAATCGCTTCGTGGACTCGAGCAATAAGGTCCTCCGCTGACGTTACAGGAGTGTCATACTCTTCATACAACTCCACAGAAAATAGTTGGGAAGTGTCAGATCTGGCGACCGTGCTGGCCATGGAACTGGTCCACTTCTACCAATCCATCTGTGTACTTGTATGTGTCGCACTGCTGTTAAAACGTTACTGTAGGTACTGGAAACCACACAAGTAACGTACTTGGATGCCCACCAAGAATTCTATGGAGGAATGTAGCACATCGGAATAAAAATTACAATGATTAGAATAGGAGATTGAAAGTTTTAGATAGTTTGATTAATGCAACATCATTGGAATGTCCATAACAGAAAGTGATGGCTCATTGTGAGTCACATGTACCTATAAAAGCCTTACATCACGCGCGGCATCCACAGAAAACTAACAAAAAATGATCAGTGTAGCCAACGATTGAACTTGAGTGGTACGCTCCTTTATTTACAGAACGCTGTCACTCATGAGAGATAAATATTTGCTTTCAGGAAAAACAGAGGGCCTACTAAAACAGAGAAGAATTTAGTTCTGGAATATTTCCCAACACCGCTTGGAGATGTAGCAATGTAACATACTTCAACTTTCCTCTTAAATTCAATTACAGAATCATATGTATGTACCAACAGAAGCAACAATAACAAAGTTTGGTTTGTAACTGGTATCTCAACTGTTCTATCCCTCCCCCCACCTTCTCTGTCAAAGAATTTGTCCTAAGCCGATGGCACTGTTGAATAAGTGCAGCTTCAATGGGCCAAGGTCTACCAGATGATCATCGCATCAATCCAAACACAAGATAATAGACAGGAGAATTGTGATCTTATAGAATTACATATTCTGTTCGTGTATATGTTCTTACAAGAAAAACTAAAGTGTCGACAAATCACACTGAAATGTCTGTAATTTCAAAGTTTCAAATGACATATTTGTTACATATTCGCTCAGAGGTAAGGAGGTATGTAACTAGCGTGTGCTATACGTTCTATTGCATAGCGATCCTGAAGCAGTGTTGCCAATTGTGGAGTTATTATATACTTTCGTCACTCCCATACATTTTCGTTACAAAGCAAGAAAGGAAAAACAGTTGTAAGGTTCATTATTGTGCTTCCCATACATTGTGGTTAGTCCCATACATTTCCATTTCATTCAAAGCTAAATTGCACGAGTTCAGTGTGGACAACAATAACTCGTTTTGAACCTTTTTCTAGACATGTAAAACACTTCTGAATTTGTAACAGTCAGTTGCATTGAAGTTAGTCTTGGCACCGGTTGCGTCTTAGTTGTAAGCTGAAAATACGAATTTCTATTGACAAAGCTTTAACCACACATGATAAAATAATCCTATGCCAAATTTGTGACAAACGTATGGAGTGTACGATGAAATCTCAAGTTGAACAATATTTACGAAGCAATCTACATATTTGGAATAAAGAACGGGTTCTTCAAAGAAACAGGTAGAGGTGGCCTAGACAATCTAGTAGTGAATTTTACAAAGAAGTGTGTATGGCATTGGTTGCAGGGAGCGTACCTGGAACAAACCTTAGGTACCTGAATAAAACACATTTCTTACAGGAATACTGCAAGTGCAACCTTGCTGAAGAGTCCACTCTCAGGAAGAATTCCTTGGCTTCTTGTTATGTTGATCTTAATGGATTTCTGATGATAGACGACAGCTGCTGTAGGTCATTTCATCGCTAATGTAACAGTGGGGCTGCACCCGAACCCTATTTAATGTATTGTAAACCTTTGGGAGCAACAAATAGTTGAATAATTGCTAGATTCATTAATAGTGGATGGGCTCAAGGTACCATGGCCACATGGGTAAAAGAAGTGAGGGTCTCCCTGATGCAGCTGTAAAGAACGTGTTGAAAGCGGGTAAATCGCTTAATGTATTTTATCCAAAGTTAGTGCACATTAATGTGCGATTCGTGCATTGCATCGAGTGGTAGAGAAGGTTTTGTTAAACTGTCCTTATCGTGTACAACGCTACCCACAGCTGGCAATCTCATTCACAGTATATGCATACTAACAACTGTAAGTTATACTTATCAGGTCGAGAATACACTACTCAATATGAACAACTGAAGAGCTACATCCATGTTGTCTCATATAGGTCTAATAAATAATTCATTTATATATTTCATGTGAAAATGCAGGTTCCACATCAAGATGTACTGAAGAAATGAAAGCTGAATCGCTTCTTAATGTTACCAACATGTGCAATTACACATTTAATATTTCAATCAATAACAATTCACATGTTTGTATATTTTGCCAAGGATTCATTAAGAACTTATTTGTAGGGAATTACATTAATTGTGAATTTAGCTTACACTAGCAATGATTAACTTATGTATCGAGTATTGCCACAAAAAAAAAAAAAAAAAAAAAAAAAAAAAAAAAAAATAGAAGTCCCCAATCCAGAAAATAAGGCAGCTTTAGATTTGTCAGAAAACCAGCACTTGATCCAAACAAAGTACACGTGTATTTCAACCTCCGGGAAGAACCCACAAAGTTGGAAAGCGAGTTACTGTTTGGCCGATTTTGGAAAAGATGTTTCCTAGGTTAACAACAGCACATTAAGATTTTAATGTTTTAAGGACATTTTATGTGTTGCTTAATTGCGAAAACAATGGGTGGCACCGTGGTTCGCGTGTAAAACGTGCTCAGGGTTACCGCCGGTGCACGCCTACTACGTTTGTCAACAGCGCCCCGCGCAAGCATTGCCATTAAATCTTGCACTTCCTTCAAGTGAGTTATTGAATCCACAGCAAAACTAGTAAGCAACACACTATCCAATCGGGAGCAGAAATCTTAT
>CM060964.1:15005410-15350410 GCA_030765045.1 Tenodera sinensis | reverse complement strand
GGAAGTCCTCTGTCTCCTGGAGGGCCCTGTGGACCAGGTTGTCCTGGAGCTCCATGTTGTCCTTGAGAGCCTGAGTCACCCTTAGGTCCTTCAGGTCCTGGTGCACCAGCTTGTCCTGGAGGTCCTGGATTGCCCTGTTCACCTTTCATTCCTGGGAATCCACGTTCACCCTTCATTCCAGGCAAGCCTACCAGACCCTGAGGGCCAGGGAATCCTTGTAAACCTTGAGGGCCAGTAGGACCTCGCTCTCCAGGGGGCACGATCCTAGGTATCGCTGTTGGATAGTGTCCCTTGGTCCAGGTAGGACGATGTATGCCATCCTGCTTCGAAATTCTGCAACAGTACCGCCGGTCTTGACGGTCCCTCGTCCAGTTGCCCTTCTTCCTGGTGTGTTGACGGGCCATCCTGCGCACTTTGAAACGGCTCACTGGGTACCATGTCCGCCGACCTCTCTGGCGCACCTTCGCAGCCACCTTGCTTCCGATGGGTCCGGCAACAAACCCCACCACATCCGCGCGAGTCGCGTCCACCGCCGCACTCGTGCTCACTCGCGCTCGGCACGGCCTCTCCTGCATCCCGCCGTCCACGACGATGTCCACCATTCCTCCGCTCACGGCACTACGCGTCAGGTGATTGGATGGCCCCGACGGTCCCCCCATGTCACACGCCAAGTCGGCTCTCGCGTGTCGCTCGCCTGCCCGTGCGCCTCCCCGCTGATCGTCCTCCACGTCACATCCCGGCTGGCCACGCACCCGACACACTCCTCCAGGGGATCCTCGACGACGCCCCCGAACTGTCCCTCCGTCTTCCCCGAGACGCACACCTTCGCTATCCGAAACGGGCGCAACTGTCGCCTCGGCCACTAGGTGCTCCCTCCCCGGCTCCGCGCCACTCCGTCCGCCCCTGGCATCCAGTACTTCGACGCTCTCGCCAACTCCCACTACCAGGGCGCCAAGACGCTCCCCGTCGTCCTCCACGACGTCCACGTGCTGGCAGAGGTCTTCCACCTTTTCGCCGAGTTGCCCGTCAATCTTCGCCGATAGCTCCGTCCTCATCTCCTTCAGCTCGGCAGCGAGGTTGTCGTTTCTCGTTTCCATTTTGGCAAATAATTCTTTCATCATTGCCATCATCCTGGTTTCCGAATCTCCCTCCATCCCACTTCCTGACACCAAATGTAACAAATTTAGCAACTCTTTTTTATTTTCTCAAGCTTCAAGTACAGCCACACTACTAGTTTCTGTCTCTTAATCTTTCCAAACTCTCACACCATACTAGTTTCTGTCTCTTCCTCTTCAACAACTCAAAACTGTCTCCATAGCAACCTCTTGAAAATCAAAGAGTCTTAATGACATGGAGAAGCCATGTCACATTATGTATTTGAGATATTACTAATGGATTGACAAAATGCTAGCTTCAAGCAGGTTTATGTTCATATGGATATTTGCGAAGTAAATCTTCCTTAATGATTGACAATAGCAGACTTATAACTCTCGAACATTCAACTACAGAATTATTTCAATGACTGAAAATAAGACCTATAGGGTAAGGATGGCGCAAACTAATATGGAGGCACAGGGACACATGCTGAAAACATTTACTGCAATTTTCATACCAATGTTCTAATAATTGTGTATTGAGAGTCCGAGAGTCCGTGTCGACATACTGTGGAAACGATCTGTGATTATCTTAAAGGAAACACGCAGTCCAGCAAGAGAAACGAAACATGTCAGAAATATTTGTCATTTTGTTACTTGCACTGTAAGATTCCATCCACTGCACATAAGGTATTTATGGAACACGAGGAATCCATCCATCGGCGACGAAGCTTGCTGGAGTAAATATCTCCAACCTGTCTGTCTGCTGGGTTATTTTCTGTTTGGCTGCAATGCGAGGTAGACGGATACAGCTAAGGACATCCTACTTTTCATCTCGCAATTAATTCAATACACATTTTAAAACATGTGCGCGCGCGCGCGCGCACACACACACACACACACACACACACACACACACACACACACGGGCGCGCGCGTGTGCGCACATGCACACATTATACCGGGTGGAAGGGAAGTCATTACATTAATTTAAACCAGTGATAGATCTCGCTATTTGGAACACATTTTGTATCTTACGTTTTTGTCTCTGACCATTTCCTACGGAGATATTTTAGTTTTGTCGAAAACAAGCTGGCAACACTGCGGATTGTGTGGGTGTCACTTTCCCTAGCTCAGCACAGAAACAGCGTAACGGTGCGTCTTGAAAACCTAACAAATAACCTGACTTGCCCTTCCGTGTTTACTGTGCGGGTGTAGGCCAATCACAAGCGTTAGCTGTCAAAATACTACACGAAGGCTAAAGTGCCGGACCTGTTTACATCCACAAACCAGTTCAATTCCGTGACCAACGTTGTCGACATACTTCACGTCTGAGAGAGCTTTTCTTAGTATTCCTTCACGTCTTTGAAGTGATTAATTATTCCGAAACCCTGTGTAATATCCCATAATTACTACCGAAGCTATGTCAGAAATAAGTTACTCTACGCAACTTACAAGTAACAAACTGTTATCTTCGTACATTCTTGTGCAATTACGCATCCAAATTGGATCAAAACCAATTTATTTTTTTCGAAATCGGCTGATCAAAGAGCAAAATGCCATTAGACATTTTTGTTTTTAAGGCTTCTATGAAGCAGGTATTAGAAGGAATGTAATGACTTCCCTTCTATCCTGTGTATACGAATCATATCTAAATAATGATTTGCGACATATTTATTGAAATTAAATTCAGCTTCGTGCTCATTTTCACATGAAAATAAACCACCTGTTGTTGAAAATTAGATCGCTGATCTCAGAATCGAAAAACTAATAACTTATGTAAAATGCAGGTAAACTGTCCGCGCTGAAAAGGAAAGGGCAGCAGCAGCCAAAGCTCGGAAAGTTCGAAGAACCTCGCCTATGAATGCTAACAGTGTTACACGCAAAGGGAGAAGTGGGTGCAATGCCTCAATTCTGCAAACTGGTACCATGGTGGAGTGTTGTTGTCCGTTTGTCCCAGGGGATTGGGAAACTGGCATTGTCACATGCTTCAATTCATGTATCGTGTTTCAGAGGAGTCAACTTCCAGTTTGTCTAAATGAATGTTCAGCGCTGCTGTTAAAAACAATTTGTGGAACTAAGAAACATGTCCGTTTGCCCAACTTTACCCTACGTCGTTCATGTAAAATTTTAAAAACTTGAGCTTTGTTTCTTCACAAATGCACATTGATCTCTTCACGCACTAATTATTTTCTGAGAAACAGTAAAAGTACACCATACCTTTTTCATTGCGTTTTGTAGTCACTTGTTTTATGTACGAATTAGACTTAAAACACGCAACAGTGTATAGGAACAACAGATTTTAATACCTTTCTATTATCCCGAGTATTGTCCGGTTTGTTACATTGTTCTTTATTGTGTTGTGATATGGCACGTTTGGAAAGGACTTTTCATGATCAAGTCGCCGCTGACAAAGTGAATCTGCACGATATATTCCGACGAAGTCCCAATTTCACGCCAAAAATAAATAACTGGGGACTTGGCTCACCCAACACAAACGCAAATGTTCGTAAAATTTCTGTAGAGATGTGAAGGTAAAATCGGGGCTAGAGAAATGTCAACCATTTGGATAATGCACCATTCATACAAACTTTTAATACACATAATGCGTCAAGGATTGCATCCAGTTGCAATTATTAGGGCACTTTAGTCCATTGTGGTCTTCATGCTGTTAGCTGGCAATGCCTTGGGAGAGCTATGGTAGGATGCAGACACTTTTCTGGTAATCAGTTTAATGCATCTAATCACAAACACAGTGTCGAAGCCCAGACTATGAGGTAGCACTATGCATCGAGCTAGACAGCAACTTGATCATTTCGTGGGCAGTAGGCCCAAGATGGCTTAGAATGTCCAAGGGAACAAACTATATCTCTTTGGATAACTTTTATCTTATTTACATTCGCTCCCTTCGAGATAACACACAGGTCGTTAAGTCACCAATATAATCAATGTCGCCAACTTATGTATACACACTGCCATTAGACACAACGACTTTTGAATGTTTTCACCCATAAAAATACAACTATTAATCAATTAACATTGGTTTCATTATTTTTGGAAAGTTTACAAAAAGGGTCAGAATTGTTATACTAACACATTTAACGAAACTTGGGGATTTATTGAGACGTCTCTCAAGACCGCAGGATTCTCTGCTTCCATCCATGCAAGACATTGTACAGTTTGTCCACCAGCTCGTGGTCCCTGGCAGGAATGCAACGGGTCAGTAACACAACTGTATGTGGTCGGTCTCAGGGGATCGAACCCGGGACCTTTCCAATGTCCTGAGCCACTGCGATTGTTAAGGATAGCCATCTCTGAAATTTTGAAAATCTACAGTTTTCATTGGATTGATTTGAAATTTTAACACAATAATCACTGTATAGAGAGAAGTAACTGTGCTAAATTTCACACATTTAGTCAGATTAGTTGCTAACATATTAATATTTTATTATATTTTTTTAATATTTGTATAAATGATGCAATTTTGATTTGAAAAGCTTCATAATTTTCAGTTATGTCCTGTAATAGAATGTTAGCAAATTGATGAGATAATTTCTTAATCTTGTTATTAGTTTGGATAAAAATAAATTTTAAAGTTTGAATTCATTATTTTTTTCATTTAGATTTTGAAATGTAAACTTTAATATTTAATTACTCAGCAGTTATTCACTTTCTGAGAAAATTATCTCATCATTTCTTTCTAATGTTATTTCTAAGCAGATACACCAAATTTCATGCATAAGTACTGACAATTGCATCGTGTGGAGCATTTTAAAGAGCAAACAGTGCTAAAAATAAAAACATGGAAAAACTAAGTTTGAAGTCATAGCAAGGATAATGGAACTGTATGGATTTAAATGGACACGACCACTTACAGGCAATCAGTTAGGCGGCCACGTGACATAGTTAAAAAGGCCGTAAGGCTCTAAAAAGCATATCAAAATAAAGCAGACGATTTATACTATTTGATAAAACAAAAATCCATTTTTGGAAATTTTGGAAATTTTTAGCCTTTTTACACAGATGCGTATCCTTAATGAAATAAAATGAATGTTTTAGAGAGAGAGTGCATGGAAGGGGAGCAGTTTGGAACTGTGTAAGAAAAGGAAACGATATTGGCAAGGCTTCGGATGAGAAAGAATGAGATAAAGTAGAAGGAAAACAAGAAGGTAGAAGGTCCATTTATGAGACTACGGGGACAGTGCAGAAGAGGGAAGAATGGAAGACACTGTGCCTTGGGCTGAAATGATTAATGACTGGCTGGTTCATAGATATGACTGCTTAGTTAGATTGAATGATGAAGAATCCTTCTTAAACACTCAGATTTGTCAAACCGTTTGCATTTGAGAGCAGTTGCGATATATAGCACTCGCACTATATACCAAGTTCATTGACATCCAAGCGTGGAAAACTTCACGCCAGATGCTCCAAGTAAAAAATTGGACTGTCTCGATTTAATTAATGACAGCAATCAGCAATTCGTAAAACAGTTTACGTTGTCCCCTGACATCGCTACATTCAGTTCTCAACTCAGAGGTCATGGGATTATCTCTTTGAGTGCACTTATCTATTTTCTGATTACGCCAAAGGACCAATTAGAGACTCAGTCCACAAGCTATAAACTGACATGTGTGAACTTTTCGATTAAAACTGCTTAGCAACCTTTTCCATAAGAATGCGTACTCGAGCACTCCGTGTGATTTGGTTACTAGGGAATTCCGCACTGAACAACATGGTTCAGACCATAACGCCCCAAAATTCTTGAGTTGGGTTGGACTATTCCATACATAGGGGCGTTCATTTATCATACGATTTACCCCATGGCCATTCCTTTGTTTTGTACCATTTATCACAAGGGCATTCTTTTATTTAGTTAGTGTCGCCAGCTTATTCCCAGAAATCGCTGGAAAACAAATTATTCCACATTACAATCGATCAACAAACCAAACTCAAAATAGAAATAAATTTAAAACTGTTTGGTGGTGCATCAAATGCAAGTTGGACTAGATACAAAAGGAAGAAAGATAACTAATCACTCCATTCCATCGACGCTCTAATCGCAAATGGAAAAAACAGGAATCCAAGAAGAAGAAGAAGAAGAAGAAGAAGAAGAAGAAGAAGAAGAAGAAGAGGAAGAAGAAGAAGAATTAATCAAATTCATAGCACATACTAATGCTTCTGCACTTACGGCTTATCTCCAGATTAATCAACATAATTCGGGGCCCATTCCTTCTAGAGGAAAAAGCACTCCATTTCAACTTGACAACTATGTTTTTAGCAGTTGTTCTTTCAATAATTACCGTATTTTGCCAGAAAAAGGTTATTTGCCAATGTTAAAAATAAAATGAGGTTTATTTGAGATTGTCAACTGCTTTCCTGTTTTATCAAGATATAATCGTAATACATGTAATTCCAGGATTTCGTTTTCCTCAGTTGGTAGTACTGAGTAATGAATATATTTTAGGATATTTTTTTAAAGTTTAAGATTTTCTGATCAAATGTTTGCGGTATAGTTTTTAAATTCTTGTTTTATTTATGAAATGATCAGATAAATGAGTAGATTAAGGTCGTAACTCATATGATCCAAAAACCTAAATGTTGGTAAACAACCGAAAACCAATTTGTATTGGTTGAACTCAATTTGCATTTCGGTGAAAGCCATTGTTATGAAACATTATGCATAAATGCCTTTCAAATGTTGTTTATTTGCGAAAGAATAAAAATTACTGGATCGTGTGAGTTTTGACTCTAATCTCCGGATAATGAGAGTTTTGGAGAGTAGCTTTTTGGAACATGCGAGTTTTGATCGTAAACATTGAAGAACAACACTTGAATGTCACCAACAAGAGGAGCTAGCTGACCACTGAAATAAATTAAATAATCAATTAAAATTAATTACACAACTATTTAGAAATGTTAAAGGTTATCTTATCTTTACAACTTAATGGATTGCAACTTCCGCTGGCAAGCTTGCTAATTTGGCTTGGTTTCCTTTCCACATTTCTGGAGCAGCTGCACGTTTCCGTGGTGCAATATGTAACACCTTTTCTGCCATCACTATATGCGTGAAAATCGTTACAATTTAATCTCTCAATTTGATAGCATTTATAAAAAATCTGATATGTTGCACTCACATGACTTTCTGTACTCTTGTACTAACCATTCTAACAAACTCTTATTCCTATATCTCCATGTTAGTTAAGGTAAACATTTGTACAAATTATCTTATTGCTTATTTCCTTGTAGGTGCTAGGGGGATATTAGAATACAGCAGGCCTTGTGCGACAGTCAAATCTTTTTGACCTTTGAGATTCCGTTCTCTTTGCACGATTAACATATAAAAAAATGAACAACGTTGTTGCATTTCGCTAAAGTTCTAAGTTTTCCGAAACTCACACACATAACAAGGAATATCTCCGAAATGGTTCAACCTACAAGAAAATTTATTGAGACATAAATTGTTGTATTTTACCAAGATCTACATTTTTTGTATAGTATGATTTGGTCTATCTCTAACGGTTTACCAGTTATGCAAAAGTCGTCCAGAGTAAATACGACTACAGGGGCTATAGCCAGAAAATTCAAGATATACGTTCCATTTGTCATAAAAATATCTCAAACATATGACATTTTAACCAAAATCGTTAGAGCCATTGTCAAGAAAATCAAAATTTTCGAAACATTTTCCATGTAAAGGGTAGTTTAGGGTGGGGCTATTTTCTTCAAAATCTTCGTGTCGCATCCTTGAAAGACATTAAACTTAAATATCAACTTTGGTTTCTAACCAAGTTTTCGTTTTTGAATTATGCTGTTCACAGACTGACAGGCTGACACACAGACACACAGACTGACACAGACACACACACACGCACACACACACACACACACACACACACACACACACGCGCGCGCGCGCGCGCGGACCTTTTTCTAAAAATGCTTTTTTTTGGATTCAGGGGGCCTCAAAACATATATTTCCGGTGAAATCTCGACATCGAATTTTTAGGTGGAATACAATACTCCCCCTACTTACCAGTAGAGAAAGTAAAAACTTCCTCAAGCTAAGTACAGAGCGATACTAGGGCAAAGGGGGAAGAGAGGTGAGGGAACTACCGATCGCTGATTGGTCGAAAAAGCGATGGAACAAAACTCACAAGATCCAAAGGAGCATGAGACTTTTGACATAAACTGGGAAGTTTGTCGCCTATTTAAACATGGATCACGTGAGAAATGAAATGAAATTTCTCCGGAATTATCTTCTACACAGAAAACTGAATTGTGACATGGTGCTACCTCCATTTTGTATTTTTTGGATCGTATGAGTTACGACTCTAATCTACTCAAATATTCCCTTCTCGTTCCGCTTGAGAGTTTATGTATTTAATGGTATTATTTGTGATCATTTACTTCTACGGATTTTGTTAATATTGCTGTTTTTCCTCACCATCATAGCAAGTTTTGGTTGTGACCACACTCGCAGTCTCTGGCCTAGAGCATTGACTTGTAAGCCCTTGAGCTTATGCTTCTTAAGGAACACTGGGAGTGAAATTTGAAAGTTCCACATTTCTTGATAGATTTTTCTGAAATTTGTACTGTGTTTGTATTTCTCGTATAAGAATAGGAGGTACACCAAATTTCATTAAAATTTGATAGTTCGTTTATGATATATAAATTATTTTATGAATTTAATAGGCACATTATTTTCAAAATAGAGCTCGTGTCTATTTACTTTTCAAAATTCATTTATATTGGCAGAACTGATACTCTAAAACATGGGTAACAATTGTATGAAGAGATATTTCAAATACGTTTGCTGATTATGCTGTACATATTTTTTAATAACAAAGAAAATGTAATCTTAAACATTATTGATTTTTTTCATACAAAAAAAAAAGTTTTTGGAATTCATGTTAATGATAACATCAGTATTGAATCATAGTTTTTTTAGCCGCTATTTATGAATACTTTTGGAAATTTTCATTGAATTTGAAGCAAAACTCAGGCGCGACCTTCTTTTGGAATGTGCAGAAATGTAGTTTTGAGAAAAACAGGCTTTTATATAGGAGCATCCTATGTACGTTAAGGGAAGAGCACTATTTGAAAGGGCCGTAATGACCACATGGAGTGGGGGATATGAAAAATGTTAGCTGATCCAAATGCACAGGTGTTCCAGGAACATTTTAAGGTAAAAAACAATTTTCGACTTTTTGACAATTTTGGCCAAAATTTCACTCCCAGTGTCCGTTAACAAGGAGAGAGCAGTGCCATGAGAAAGGTATTTTTCCCCAACATACTCAGAATGACGTTTTATCTTGTTTGTTTGCTTTCGTGTCGTTACAATAATTGTTGAAGAACCTTAAAAAATTTAAGCAGCTTAACTTTAAAAACAGTTTTCATAAATGGAGTTGTTTCTTCATTTAGCACAATGCACGATTAGTTTATCACCTCTTTATTCTGTGGGGTGTTGCCAACAGTATGCATAGTTACAGACTTATCGGCAGAGATCATAAAACACCTTACGTCGGCCAGAAAGGCTACAAATATCACCAAACTTAAATGGTCCATTTTTAGTTCCTCTACTACTATAGTAAGTAGGGAAAATAGTATATTCAACCCAATATTTCGATGTCGAGATTTCACCGGAAATATGTTTTGAGGTCTCTGAATCCAAAAAGACGCATTTTTAGAAAAAGATGCGCGCGCGTCTGTGAACACCAGTTTGTATTTAAGTTTAATGTCTACCAAGGATGCGCCACGAAGATTTTGAAGAAAATTACTCCGCCCTAAACTACCCTCTAAATGGACAATTTTTCTAAAATTTTGATTTTCTCGAAAATTGCTGTAACAATTTTGATTAAAATGTTCAAATTATTTGTATGGCAAATGGTATGCATATTTTGAATTTTCTGGCTGTGGCCTATGTAGTCATGTTTACTCTTGGTGACTTTGGCACAGCTGGTAAACCGTAAGAGATAGACGAAATCTTACTATAGAAAAATATAGATCTCTTTAAAGCACACAAGTTATGTCTAAATGCATTTTTCGTAGAGTGAACCATTTCGGAGACATTCCTTGTTATTTGAGTGACTTTTGCCATACTTAAACTTTTCTCAGAGGAAGGTCGTTAGTCACTTTTTTATCTCTCGGCCGTGCAAATAGAACGGGATCTCAAAGCTTTAAAAGATTTGACTATCGCTCAAAGCCTACTGTATTCCCATATTCCCCTTGTACCTACGGTAAAATTGGCAATTAGATAACTCTTGCAAATGTTTTTCTGTATTAACATGAAGTAATGTAATGTAAACCCCGCGCGACAGCCCACGAAGGGCCAAGGCCTACCGCCCAGCCGCTGCGTCCCCCACCTCTGCCCACTACAGGCGTCATTGGTGAGGTGCAGTACTGGAGGGTGGGACGTGGTCAGCGCCCCGAGCCCTCCCGGCCAGTTATGCGGTCTTCTCGACCTGGGGCCGCTACTTCTCCATCAAGTAGCTCCTCAATTGGTCCCCCCGGGACCTAACGAGGCTGAGTGAACCCCGTGCCAGACCTCCCAGAGGGGATAAAATCCCCATGCTGGTACCGGGGATCGAACCCGGGTCCTCCGCGCCACAGGCAAGCGCGCTGCCAGCTGCGCTACGGAGGCGGCCATTAACATGAAGTAGATAGAAGAAAAGGTATTTGTAAGAATAGTTACTACAAGAGTAGAGAAAATCATGTGAGTGCAACACTTCAGATTCTTTGTCATGAATTCATGGTTGACAACAATTGATGAGAGGCAAATGGTTTTTGTTGAGCCAACAACAAATAACAAATTGTTAACTTACTGACAGCAATTCCTCATATATAAAAGCTGTGTAGGGAAGGAACTGTAGCAATGTGCAAACGCCATTTACACGACCAAATTATGTTGCCTCCGTACGAAGTAATGCTCATGTTTAAAAACGGTGCATTATGAAAGCAATAATTTAATTATTAACGTAAGAAAAGGAACAGACATTGTTCTAATTTTACCTCCCCATCTTGGGGTACAAATTTTCACCACTAATTTGTTACCATTTTGGAGTAATTTCGACATACAATGGAATCTGTGGCTGTTTTTCAGTTGCCAGTTACAGGAAGAAAGAAAGTCGTTCAGGTACTTACCGTTTAAAGCGAAAAATGAATAAACAAGTTTGGACGACAGACAGACATTTCTGTGGCTTGTTTTTATTGGCAACAGTCGAACCACCGCCTTCGGTTGTATGCTTCAGTGATAATGAAAGTGAAAGAGATGTAAAGGGAGCGTGCGATTACCTCAGCAGTTTTCAGGTCGCAATTTCTCACATGTTTTCTTCGTTTTGTAAATATGCCAGCTCATTTCTGCAAAGTGTATTTGCCTCCAAAAATGTATTTATTTCCTTTAAAGATTAGATATAAAGTCGACATTCTAGCTATTTTATCTGAGGTTAAAACTGCTGTATAGGAGATATTTGGGTTTTAGTTTGTGTAAGCAGGTGATTTGAGGGTCAGTAAGTAGAGTAGCAGATCCACGAGTCTAATACAAACGCTGTGAGTGATCCTAGACCAGAGTACCCCAAGTGCCACGTGAACATTTCTTACAAGGTACGCCCACAGTCACTAGTATATGTCTCTTGAATGATCATCAATAACGAAGAATAGTTTAACAGGTCTGAAACATATACACATTCATATAAGTGTGTGGGTGTGTGTGTGTGTATGCTCTGTAACATAGCTGCTGTATTTATTTTACACATTTATGTCCTAATCCTCCTTTTTTAAAAAGTTATACAAGATATAAACTATTTTAGTTATGGTTATTTATAACTTGGATTAAGGATAAATTTACGGCTAGCTTTAGGCAAGAATGGGAAATTCTCTTCGGAGGTACATACGTAGAGAAAACAGGTTAAATACCACTGTCCTATACGGCTGCCCCATTCTGTAAAATGTGTACATTTTTAGCCTCGGCCCATAGGTTCCTGTGTTCCCCGACAGACGTCTGACCCTAGGTAGTGGCTTGTAAGTCCTCACTCTCATACTTGCAGGTGTTCACTCTGTCCGGTCCATAGGTTCCTGTGCTCCCCGACAGGCGTCTGACCCTAGGCACTGGCTTGTAAGTCCTCACTCTCATACTTGTAGGTGTTCACTCTGTCTGGTCCATAGGTTCCTGTGTTCCCCGACAGACGTCTGACCCTAGGCACTGGCTTGTAAGTCCTCACTCTCATACTTGCTGGTGTTCACTCTGTCCGGTCCATAGGTTCCTGTGTTCCCCGACAGACGTCTGACCCTAGGCACTGGTTTGTAAGTCCTCACTCTCATACTTGCAGGTGTTCACTCTGTCCGGTCCATAGGTTCCTGTGTTCCCCGACAGACGTCTGACCCTAGGCACTGGTTTGTAAGTCCTCACTCTCATACTTGCAGGTGTTCACTCTATCCGGTCCATAGGTTCCTGTGTTCCCCGACAGACGTCTGACCCTAGGCACTGGCTTTTAAGTCCTCGCTCTCATACTTGCAGGTGTTCACTCTGTCCGGTCCATAGGTTCCTGTGTTCCCCGACAGACGTCTGACCCTAGGTACATAACCATAACAATAACAATATCATTAACAATAACAATACCAATAATGATGAAGATCATAATAATAATAATAATAATAATAATAATAATAATAATAATAATAATAATAATAATAATAATAATAATAATAATAATAATAATAATAATAATAATAATAATAATAATAATAATAATAATAATAATAATAATAATAATAATAATAATAATAATAATAATAATAATAATAATAATAATAATAATAATAATAATAATAATAATAATAATAATAATAATAATAATAATAATAATAATAATAATAATAATAACAACAACAACAACAACAACAACAACAATAACAATAATAATAATAATAATAATAATAATAATAATAATAATAATAATAATAATAATAATAATAATAATAATAATAATAATAATAATAATAAGGTTGCTAACATTTTAAAAATATGTAGGTACAAGAATGAGGACTTGTAGGATTATTTGAGGGAAGCCACACTCAACTTCACTTTAAGCATTACTGTAGTATGTAGTGAATCAATTGTATGCTTTATTTAGGGATTAATAACTTTCTTAATACCTGAAATCGAAAAACAGTTTCCTAAAAATTGTGGAATATGTGTCTGTAAATTGACCATTCAAGAAAATGAATTCGGAAGGACGACTAGAATCCAACTGGGAATATCTGAAGCCGTCCTTACGCAGTTTTTTTGACGCGAATCAGAAGAATCACGCTCACAGAAAATGTATACTGCCTATGAGCTCCTCAAAGAACCAGAACTGTCCACTGTGACTACAGTGGGCAGGGCACGTACAAAGAATGGATGAAGCACAAATAGCTATGCAAGTAATGATAGAATGATGTTTGGGAAGCGACCGATAGGTAAACCTTGGAAAAGATGGATGGATTCAGTTATTAGCTCCTAAAATGCAAAAATTGGCAACAGATAGCTCTGGATAGAGATGATCGGAGGTCTCGGATAAGAAGGCCCAGGCCCGCTTTGGGTTGTAGCGCCATTGGAAAAAGAAGAAGAAGATAAAGTGTAAATATAGTGTTCTGTAAAATGATTGTTTGCAAGAACAGCTTCTATATACTATTAACTGTTGCCTCTATTTATGTTGTAAAAAATAATTTTGTAAATTTGCAATGAAACCTTCATGGTGAACACAATTGAAGGGTCAGGTTTTGTGCTCAGGGCTTACTTTTACACGTAATTTCCGTCCACGTTAAATGTTGACGTAAATGTACAGACAATCCTTGTTTCCAAGCACTTCAGGTGGCGTTTGTCTTGAAGCGCCCGGCGACGGAATTGACTGAAAGCCTTCCTTAGGTTGTTATTCTATGGCTGTTGTCTCCTTGTTAGTTCTTGTGTACACAATTGATCATCAATTGTGCTAGTGTTATTTGAGGCCAGTTTTCATGTAAGTAAAGGAAATAAAGAGGAAGTGATAATAGGTAACGGATTGAGTCATTTTGTCTCAAGATCTTACTTCTATCGTCCAGATGATATCCATAGAAGGGCTAAAGTACCTATTTAATGCCTTTGTTATAGGAGCATTATTCTGAAATTTCGCTCCATGCCTGGAAAAATGAAAATAAAATAACACCTTACTGTTTTGATACGTGGAAGTTTGCAGCTAATTTTAAAAAAGCACCATAATAAACATCTATTTTTCATTTCCTTTTCAATGTCGTTTGCCCTTTGTTCTGAAGCGCTAATACGTATCAAGCAGAGTATGAAAATGCTTCTTGGGCACGCGAGAGCCAAAATTTAAGGATCACAAATATTTTTGTACATGTTTTCAATTTTGAATGGTCTTTCGTTATAACTTACAAACGACCTTTTTACTTTCTCTGCTACGTATAGTAAGTAGAGGCGGTACTATATTCCACATAAAAATTCGATGTCGAGATTTCACCGGAAATATTTGAGGCCCCATGAATCCAAAAGAAAGCATTTTTAGAAAAAGGTCCCTGTGTGTGTATGTGGGTGTGTGGGGGGGGGGTTGTGGTGAAGGGGGTGGGTGTGTGGGGAGGGGGGGTGGGTGTGTGCTTGTGTGTGTCAGTCTGTGGACACCATAAATCAAAAACGAAAAGTCGGTTAAAAACAGATTGGTATTTGGTGTTTAAGTTTGACATCTTTTAGGGATCAACACGAAGATTTTAAAGAAAATTCCTCCAATATAAACTACCCCTTAGATGGACAATTTTCGAACAATTTTACTTTCTCGAAAATGGCTATAATGATTTTTATTAAAATGCCGTATGTTTAAGATACGTTTATGACAAATGAAATTTATACTTTGAATTTTCTGGCTATAGCCCATGTAGTTCTTTTTACGCTAGTTGACTTTTGCAGAACTGGTAAACCGTAAGAGATAGACCAAATCTTACAATGCAAAAGATGTAGGTCTTGCCAAAACACATAACTTACGTCCAAATGCATTTTCTTGTACAGTGAACCATTTCGGAGATAATCCTTGTTATTTGTGTGTTTTGGAATGCTTAAGCTTTCGTCAAATGGAAAATCGTTATTGATTTTTTATATCTTAGCCGTGCAAAGAAACGTAATTTCAAAGCTCTAAAGGATTTGACCATCGCTCAAAGCGTACCTACTGCATTTCTATATTCCCCTTGTGCCTACAAGAAAATTAGTAATAAGTTAATTTGTGGAAATGTTTATCTCGACTAACACGAAGAAGATATAGGAATAAAAGTTTGTTGGTACAAAAGTAGGGAAAGTCATGTGAGTGCAACACATGTTATGTTGATAATACGTTGTCATATGAAGCGATAACGATCAGCACTATCATGAAGCTGATATATAGGATGTGTTTGAATTCCAAGCATATAAAATGTGGACGTATGTATAAAATCTGATTAGCGAACGAGAATGTTCGATAGTGAGGCCAAAGTTCATCACGTGGCATATCTGACTTGCTAGGAAGTAAGATTTGGGTCAGGAATAGCACTACAACTTGTTGCAAGTACTTATTCCGTCATATCTTAGGTTGAAGCCGTGTTCGCCAGTCCTCGATGTGTTCTGTAGGTCACACGTTGAAAAGACTGCTTGAAGTAACACTTCCCGCCGCTTGACAATGTCTCCCAATGCCTTTGGTTCACCTTTGCCGCCGGTCAAGCACTGCGTTTGCGTGGCTTTTCTTCAGACAGGATGACACTAATTCTGATGATAAGGTCTTTTAATAAATAGTTCCAATATTTTCACAATTTGCAGTGACACGTTGCCCACCAATGCAGATTATAAAACAGTCCACTAATCAAATAAAACTGCTCATATTTACACACTAGAAATATCCTTTACTATGACATAACTTTGTGTATTCATTCGCTTCCATGCAGTTAAATGCCTCAAAAGAATTGCGATCTTTAAGACGTGGAATCATAATATAATCTTTACAGTTGACCAACTTCTCTTAGCGGATTCGCAAGATCATCTCCAAGTTAATGTAACAAAATTAAACAATATATTAGAAAAGTATAATATGAAAATATCTATCCCAAAAACACAAGTAATGGCTAAAATAGTTGTCGATAATAAGAACAAGTAAATAATTTTAGATATTTGGGATGTGAAATATGGATATATAAAACAAAAAGAGACCTGCAACAAAATATACAGAAATATGATCATATAAATGGATGTATAAGGAGGGAAAAACATGAGTAAAGAAATCGAGATTCGACTACATAACATCGCCTTCATGTATGGAAGTGAAACATGGGTGATAAGAGCAAGTGATAAGACGTATTGAAGCAGCTGAAATGAAACTTTTAAGGTCGATATTAGGGATGAGTCTTTGGAGACCAAAGAAGAAGTCAAGTAATTAGAAGATACAAAACAGTATTGTGAAAGAAGTGAGAGATGGTATGAGCGTCTGCCGCTGCAAGAGCAAGACGGGATGTAGGACGGTCCAAAATGAGATGGAAGTGATACTTGGGCTTCGGCACGGGAAAACACAATCCTTGATACGGAAGGAGAAGAACAAGGAGAAGAAGAAGAACAAGAAGAAGAACTAGAAGAAGAACAAGAAGAAGAAGAACAAGGAGAAGGAGAAGAACAAGAAGAAGAACTAGAAGAAGAACAAGGAGAAGAACTAGGAGAGGAAGAAGAAGAAGAAGAACAACAACAAGAAGAACAAGGAAAAGAAGAACAAGAAGAAGAACTAGGAGAGGAAGAAGAACAAGAAGAAGAACTAGAACAAGAAGAACAACAAGGAGAAGAACAAGAACAAGAACAAGAAGAAGAACAAGGAGAAGAAGAAGAAGAAGAACAAGGAGAAGAAGAAGAACAAGAAGAAGAAGAACTAGGAGAGGAAGAAGAAGAAGAAGAACAAGGAGAAGAAGAAGAACAAGAAGAACAAGAAGAAGAATTAGGAGAGGAAGAAGAAGAACAAGGAGAAGAAGAAGAACAAGAAGAAGAACTAGGAGAGGAAGAAGGAGAAGAACAAGGAGAAGAAGAAGAAGAACAAGAAGAAGAACTAGGAGAGGAAGAAGAAGAACAAGGAGAAGAAGAAGAACTAGGAGAGGAAGAAGAAGAACAAGGAGAAGAAGAAGAAGAACAAGGAGAAGAAGAACAAGAAGAACAAGAAGAAGAACTAGGAGAGGAAGAAGAAGAACAAGGAGAAGAAGAAGAAGAAATAGGAGAGGAAGAAGAAGAAGATCAAGGAGAAGGAGAACAAGAAGAACTAGGAGAGGAAGAAGAAGAACAAGGAGAACAAGAAGAACAAGAAGAAGAAGAACAAGGAGAAGGAGAAGAACAAGAAGAAGAAGAAGAACTGGGAGAGGAAGAAAAAGAACAAGAAGAAGAAGAAGAAGAAGAAGAAGAACTAGGAGAGGAAGGAGAAGAACAAGGAGAAGAAGAAGAAGAAGAAGAAGAAGAAGAACTAGGAGAGGAAGAAGAAGAACAAGGAGAAGAAGAAGAACAAGAAGAACAAGAAGAAGAACTAGGAGAGGAAGAAGAAGAAGAACAAGGAGAAGAAGAAGAAGAAGAAGAAGAACTAGGAGAGGAAGAAGAAGAACAACAAGGAGAAGAAGAAGAAGAACAAGAAGAACAAGAAGAAGAACTAGGAGAGGAAGAAGAAGAACTAGGAGAGGAAGAAGAAGAACAAGGAGAAGAAGAAGAACAAGAAGAACAAGAAGAAGAACTAGGAGAGGAAGAAGAAGAAGAAGAAGAAGAAGAACAAGGAGAAGAAGAAGAAGAACAAGAAGAAGAACTAGGAGAGGAAGAAGAAGAAGAAGAACAAGGAGAAGAAGAAGAAGAAGAAGAACTAGGAGAGGAAGAAGAAGAACAAGGAGAAGAAGAAGAACAAGAAGAAGAAGAAGAAGAACAAGGAGAAGAAGAAGAAGAACAAGGAGAAGAAGAAGAAGAAGAACTAGGAGAGGAAGAAGAAGAAGAACAAGGAGAAGAAGAAGAAGAAGAAGAAGAAGAAGAAGAAGAAGAAGAAGAAGAAGAAGAAGAACTAGGAGAGGAAGAAGAAGAAGAACAAGGAGAAGAAGAAGAAGAAGAAGAAGAAGAACTAGGAGAGGAAGAAGAAGAAGAACTAGGAGAGGAAGAAGAAGAACAAGGAGAAGAAGAACAAGAAGAAGAACTAGGAGAGGAAGAAGAAGAACAAGGAGAAGAAGAAGAAGAAGAACAAGGAGAAGAAGAAGAAGAAGAAGAAGAAGAAGAACAAGGAGAGGAAGAAGAACAAGAAGAAGAACTAGGAGAGGAAGAAGAAGAAGAACTAGGGGAGGAAGAAGAAGAAGAAAAAGGAGAAGAAGAAGAACTAGAAGAAGAACTAGGAGAGGAAGAAGAAGAACTAGGAGAGGAAGAAGAAGAAGAACAAGGAGAAGAAGAAGAAGAAGAAGAAGAACAAGGAGAAGAAGAAGAACAAGAAGAAGAACTAGGAGAGGAAGAAGAAGAAGAACAAGGAGAAGAAGAAGAACTAGGAGAGGAAGAAGAAGAACAAGGAGAAGAAGAAGAACAAGAAGAACAAGAAGAAGAACTAGGAGAGGAAGAAGAAGAACTAGGAGAGGAAGAAGAAGAAGAACAAGGAGAAGAAGAAGAACAAGAAGAAGAACTAGGAGAGGAAGAAGAAGAACAAGGAGAAGAAGAAGAACTAGGAGAGGAAGAAGAAGAACAAGGAGAAGAAGAAGAACAAGAAGAAGAACTAGGAGAGGAAGAAGGAGAAGAACAAGGAGAAGAAGAAGAACAAGAAGAAGAAGAACAAGGAGAAGGAGAAGAACAAGAAGAACAAGAAGATCAACAACAAGATGAGGAGGTGGCATCAATTCAATGCCATTGCCGAGATTTGAACCACGGACCTTCCCCTTATCGAGTGGCTGCTCTAACCACTAAGCTACCATGACCAACTTGCCCATGCCCGATTTAAATACAATGCGTTAAAAGTAATTGGTAATTTCAGCTCCAAGTATTAAATATATAACAAATCTCTCTTTCTCTCTCTCTCTCTCTCTCTCTCTCACACACACACACACACACACACACACACACACACACACACACACACACACACACACACACACACAGACACACGCACATTCACTCATTGCCAGCCCCTCGGCCTGGAATCGAACCCAGGACATAACAGGCAGCTGATCTCCAGAGATCTGTTTAGTACGTGAAATACCTAAGCAGAATGCTTGCTGCCTTTCTGATATTTCCAAAATGCGCATGTAGATCTTCACTTTTCGATAGCGCAATTGCATTCGTGCCATATATGCCATATAAAAGGTGTTTTTTGTTGGTGTTTGCTTGATTAATTGCACCCTTACTTTATGCTATTTGGAGTTATTTCACTGTTTTTATTATGTGATCTTCATTATTTGGTAATACAATGAACTTAACCTAACGAAACCGACAGTTTATTATTTCTTATTTTATATTTTGTATTCTATTCCTTTATCCAAAAGTCCATAGCGCTACAATAACGAAAGGTAGCTACATGAAGTTTCCTGTGTTCAGGAAATTGCAAGCTATACATTTACATCAATTTACACAAGTACATTGCAACTTAAGCATATTTTTCTTATGGAAATGTGCCTTAAACATGAGCAGGCTTGAGGGGGGACGTATGCGAAAATGCAGCCCCATACAAACTTTAACATAACTTCACTTCTGTTTGAGACAGAGTTACCAAATTTTGCACCCTGTTAGAAGGCCACATGTAGAATATGTCCAGAAAATTTCAAAATAAATGATTACCTAATATTTAATTTATGGTGATTAAAATATGTAAAATACAGATCAAATTAGGGTACAGTTTTTTTGAAAACTACTGAAGCAATTCTTTTCAGCTTTTTTCAGACATTACATAGGGATAAATAAGAAATCTTGTGGAACAGAATTTTTTTAAACGTCTTGGTTATTTTTTAAAAAATGTTTTATTATCTTGTTAATTTTTAGGATTATTTTTATCACATGTATTTCTCAATAGCTTACCTTCTAAGAACGTTAGCAAAATTCTGTTCCACAGAAAAATGCATTTTGGTATCTTTAATAACTGTGCAAAATTTCAGTGCAATATCTTAAATACTTTTGGAGAAACATGTACCTTACATAATGGAAATGTAAGTTTCGGCAAACTGAAAAAGAAAAATGAGAACATTGTGTACCTGGGAAAAATTGATGTTGGCCGTAATCATAACTTGTAGCAGATCTGTTTAAAAACAAAACACACAAATTGCCATCTTGCCACAGTCTTCTTAAACCAGGTGAAAGTGTGCCCGCCCAAATAGGAAAGAAAGTGGAAGTAAATGTTTGTTTTTTGTGAGTGATATCCGACAGAATGGGGGCGTAACCTCATGCAACCCTTTAAACAAACACATTTTTAACACAGTTCTAGATGGAATATAAGCTTGAAACTTTTGGATAATATTCTCATGGTATCCAACTAATTTATAAGCTGATAAACACAAAATTGATTTCTTGACCCCAACCGCAAAAGGAATAGGCAGATTCCCAATTTATCCAAAGGTTAACCTAGCATTAAATAAGCAAATAAACTTGTAAATGTAAGTGGATTACATTTGACCGATACATTTCTTGTAATATATTTTGTTAAATACAAAAGGATTTATTGGTTTTTCGCCACTGTGCTCCACATGGTTCCACGTTGTGCACCTGGGGAATTTGTATCAAATGTGAACTCGGCGTTCCAGTCAGCAGACGTTAATGACCCAGTTAAGTAGGATGTAGTAAGAATGATGCTGGCCTTTCTCCGGACCATCACTTCGCTCAACACACTTTGGAAAGGGCATGCATCCATAAACTTGCACTTTTCATCATTCACAAGTATGTCATATGAGTGCCTGCATAAATCTGCATGTGTTTAACATGCCTTATGTAATTCCCATGCTGGGACAGTAAAGCACGAGCCACATTTGTTATCAACACTTAGATACAGAAATAAGGAAGGTCATAATGAGAGCACTCAGCCAACTTGCATACAAACCACACGGCCCACTCCAGGACTAAGTGATATTTAATACTATTGTCATTTATGGAAATGTAGGATGCGTTGCACTCACATGACTTTCTCTACTCGTGTACTACCCATTCTTACAAACTCTTATTCCTATATCTTCTTCGTGTTAGTTGAGATAAACATTTGTACAAATTATCTTCTTGTAGGTACAAGGGGAATATGGGAATACAGTAGACTTTGAGCGATAGTCAAATCTTTTAAAGCTTTGAGATTCCGTTCTCTTTGCACGGCTAACGTATAAAAATAAATAACGATGTTCCATTTGACGGAAGTGTAAGTTCTCCAAAACTCGTACAAATAAGAAGGAATCTCTCCGAAATGGTTCACTTTACAAAAAACTTTATTCAGACATAAATGGTGTATTTTAGCAAGATCTACATTTTTTGAATAGTAAGATTTGGTCTATCTCTTACGGTTTACCAGTTATGCAAAAGTCATCCAGAGTAAATAGTACTTCATGGGCTATGGCCAGAAAATTCAAGATATACATTTCATTTGGCATAAAACTATCTCAAATATATAGCATTTTACTCAAAATTGCTAGAGCCATTTTCAAGAAAATGAACATTTTCCATGTAAAGGGTAGTTTAGGGTGGAGGAATTTTCTTCAAAAATTTCGAGCCGCATCCTTGGAGGATATTAAAGTTAAATACGAACTTCCGTTTGTAAGCAACTTTTGAGTTACGCTGTCCACAGACTGACAGACAGACAGACAGACACACACACACGCGCGCGCGCACACACACACACACGCACACACACATACACACACAGTCCTTTTTCTAAAGTTATACCTTCAAGGGGCCTCAAAACATGTATTTCCGGTGAACTCTCGACATGGAATGTTTGGGTGGAATACAACACTTCGTCTACTTTACTATACGTAGTTACGAAAGTAAAAATGTGGAACACAAATGTAGGACATTGACAAAAATAATGTAAATGTATTATTTAAATCGTATACCCATAACAGTGGCATAGCGCGCTATGTGGACTTGGGTATGCACTTTGAACTCGCATTGCTGAAATGTCTAAATTCTACAATTATTAGCGAAATTTGTTCAAATTCATGAGATATAATACATGTAATTAATAATGTGCATTCAAATTTTTACTGCAGTATCGTTAACAACCTTAAATTGATTATATTTCTAGCAATTTGTGACAGCATACCTCAGATACTCCACACGATAAAGATTTCAAACTTTTGATAGCTTTAAATATTGTTCTGCTATAAGTTATATAAGTGCGCTCAAAAGAATGTCGGGAACAGAACATTTTGCAACGCTTGGTTTATTAAATACAAATTATTAACTTGAAGAAACATTTTTTCACAATTTTATATAGTTTTCATAGCACTTTATAATTCACCAACTGCTAAGTATTAAAATTACAGATTAATCACACATTTTTCCTGTATTCTGAGTTTGTTGCTCACAAGCACGCTGATTCCATGCTCGGAGCAGCACATTTCAACAGGTGCTTTCCTCGTAGTGTACCACACGGAAGCACATAAGATACCTATTAAACTTCTTATTTGATACATTCTTCTCACTTGCCTACTAACAACATGACAGGCACACACCTTTCTCCAATTTAACTAATATAATCCTCCGTTTATTAGGTACCTTCTCACTCGTCTCACGTTTTCCGACAAGAGTACCATCTCCGCCGCATGTGTACGTACAAACTTTCCTTGAATGCCATCCGCACCCATGATGCAATTCATCTTCATTTATTTAACCATCAATAATAATGATAATGATAATGATAATGGTGGTGGTGCTGGTAGTGGTGGTGTTGGTGGTGCTGGTGGTGCTGGTGGTGCTGGTGGTGGTGGCGGTGGCGGTGGTGGTGGCGGTGGTGGTGCTGGTGGTGGTGGTGGTGATGGTGGAGGTGGTGCTGGTGGTGGTGGTGGTAGTGGTGCTGGTGTTGGTGGTGTTGGTGGTGGTGCTGGTGGTGGTGCTGGTGGTGGTGGTGGTGCTGGTGGAGGTGGTGCTGGTGGTGGTGGTGCTGGTGGTGGTGCTGGTGGTGATGGCGGTGGTGGTGGTGGTGGCGGTGGCGGCGGTGGCGGCGGTGGTGGTGGTGGTGGTGCTGGTTGTGGGGGTGGTGGCGGTGCTGGTGGGGGTGGTGGTGCTGGTGCTGGTGGTGGTGGTGGTGGTGCTGGTGGTGGCGGTGGTGCTGGTGGTGGTGCTGGTGGTGGTGGTGCTGGTGGTGATGACGGTGGTGGTGGTGGCAGTGGTGGTGGTGGCGGTGGTGGTGGTGGCGGCGGTGGCGGTGGTGCTGGTGGTGCTGGTGGTGGTGGCGGTGGCGGTGGTGGTGGCGGTGGTGGTGGTGCTGGTGGTGCTGGTGGTGGTGATGATGGTGGTGCTGGTGGTGCTGGTGGTGGTGGTGGTGGTGCTGGTGGTGCTGGTGGTGGTGGTGGCGGTGGCGGTGGCGGTGGTGATGGTGGTGCTGGTGGTGGTGGTGGCGGTGGTGGCGGTGGCGGTGGCGGTGGTGATGGTGGTGCTGGTGGTGCTGGTGGTGGTGGTGGTGCTAGTGCTGGTGGTGGTGGCGGTGGTGGCGGTGGCGGTGGTGATGGTGGTGGTGGTGGCGGTGAAGGTGGTGGTGGTGGCTGTGGCGGTGGTGATGGTGGTGGTGGCGGTGGCGGTGGTGGTGGTGGCGATGGCGGTGGTGGTGGTGGTGGTGGCGGTGGTGATGGTGGTGGTGGCGGTGGCGGTGGTGGTGGTGGCGATGGCGGTGGTGGTGGTGGCTGTGGCGGTGGTGATGGTGGTGGTGGCGGTGGCGGTGGTGGTGGTGGCGGTGGCGGTGGTGGTGGTGGTGGTGGCGGTGGTGGTAGTGGCGGTGAAGGTGGAGGTGGAGGTGGCGGTGGTGATGGTGGTGGTGGTGGTGGCGGTGGTGGTGGTGGCGGTGGCGGTGGTGGTGGTGGTGGTGGCGGTGGTGGTAGTGGCGGTGAAGGTGGAGGTGGAGGTGGCGGTGGTGATGGTGGTGGTGGCGGTGGCGGTGGTGGTGGTGGCGGTGGCGGTGGTGGTGGTGGTGGTGGCGGTGGTGGTAGTGGCGGTGAAGGTGGAGGTGGAGGTGGCGGTGGTGATGGTGGTGGTGGTGGTATCGGTGGCGGTGAAGGTGGAGGTGGCGGTGGCGGTGGTGATGGTGGTGGTGGTGGCGGTGAAGGTGGCGGTGGCGGTGGCGGTGGTGGCTGTGGCGGTGGTGATGGTGGTGGTGGCGGTGGCGGTGGTGGCGGCGGCGGTGGTGGTGGTGGCGGTGGTGGTGGTGGCGGTGGCGGTGGTGATGGTGGTGGTGGCGGTGGTGATGGTGGTGGTGGCGGTGGCGGTGGTGGTGGTGGCGGTGGTGGTGGTGGCGGTGGCGGTGGTGATGGTGGTGGTGGCGGTGGTGATGGTGGTGGTGGCGGTGGCGGTGGTGGCGGCGGCTGTGGTGGTGGTGGCGGTGGCGGTGGTGGTGGCGGTGGTGGTGGTTGCGGTGGCGGTGGTGGTGGTGGCGGTGGCGGTGGTGGTGGTGGCGGTGGTGGTGGCGGTGGCGGTGGCGGTGGTGGTGGTGGTGGTGGCGGTGGTGATGGTGGTGGTGGCGGTGGCGGTGGTGGCGGCGGCGGTGGTGGTGGTGGCGGTGGCGGTGGTGGTGGTGGCGGTGGTGGTGGCGGTGGTGGTTGTGGTGGTGGTGGGGGTGGCGGTGGTGGCGGGGGCCGCGGCGGTGGTGGTGACAATAATAATAATAATAATAATAATAATAATAATAATAATAATAATAATAATAATAATAATAATAATAATAATAATAATAATAATAATAATAATAATAATAATAATAATAATAATAATAATAATAATAATAATAATAATAATAATAATAATAATAATAATAATAATAATAATAATTAATAAATAATAATAATAATAATAATAATAATAATAATAATAATAATAATAATAATAATAATAATAATAATAATAATAATAATAATAATAATAATAATAATAATAATAATAATAATAATAATAACAATAACAATAACAACAATAAGAATAACAATAATAACAATAATAATAATAATAATAATAATAATAATAATAATAATAATAATAATAATAATAATAATAATAATAATAATAATAATAATAATAATAATAATAATAATAATAATAATAATAATCATAATAATAATAATAATCATAATGATGATGATGATGATGATGATGATGATGATGATAATAATAATTATTGTTCTTATACTATCAGGCATTGAACTGGCAAGATGTTTCTAATTGAGAGCGTATATTTAAGACAAATCTTTTTGTTATTTTTATTATTTTTGTTTTATTATTGCTCTCCTTTGACGTCTAAATATAGACTAGAATTGAAATGGCGTTCCAAATTCAACCTTGTTAAGTTATACAACTTAGAAAATGTTTCCTCTTTTTACTTTCTCTACTACGCATAGTAAGTAGAGGAGGTACTGTATTCCACCCAAGAATTCGATGTCGAGGTCTCGTCGGAAATATGTTTTGAGGCCCCCTGAATCCTCTCTCTCTCTCTGTGTGTGTGTGTGTGTGTGTGTGTGTGTGTGTGTGTGTGTGTGTGTGTGTGTGTGTGTGTGTGTGTGTGTGTGTGTGTGTGCCTGTGGACAGCATAACTCAAAGTACCAAAACTCGGTTAAAAACGACAGTTGATATTTCAATTTAGTGTCTTTTAGTGAGTACAAGACATTAAATTTGTTGAAATGCAATAGATATCATTAAACCACGTTTTCAATTTGGATAGCAGGACATATGCCCTTGGCTTCTATGTACGTATATCGTCACGTGGTTTGTTACAAGTGAAATGCACTTTCTGGTACCAGAAATGCGATTGGTCAGTACACTGCCGCTAAAAATCAAAACAAACAATTGCCTAAAACCAGCCAGCGCAGCCAGTGAAAAGTTGAGTTCACTTCAGTGACATTAGTGTAGTGCTTTGTGTGGCACTAATGACACTAATGCCACTGTTTTCCTTGGCTGAACTAGTTCTCCGTGCTGCTAGAGAGACTTGTGCAGTTCATTGATTTACCTTTCAGCCTTCATTTCTGAAGTAGAAGCAAGCGTATTATGTAAACGTGGAGCAGCTGAGCAATTACTGAACAGGTTCGAATGCAGCTTGGAGACTGATCAAACGACCTTGCGGTAGATATGCAGTCCAGTCAGACGGAACATTATCGGCTAATTTCTCGGTGTCTTGTATGTGTAGCACGGCAAGTGGGTCATTGGCTGCCACGACTGCTCTTGCTCCTCCCTTAAAATGCAATTGATACACCGTCATCAAATGGCAAACAACAGTATGTTCACTCATTCATCAGTGATAACCGCAGGTGCTACATATGTCTGTTTTAACATTCCAAATCTACCATGTCTATCCATGAAATTGGGTGAAAATTGCCCAACATTTTTATTCCTACTTTTTGCATTTTTATTATGCTTATACTTTGTACTTTAACGGTACACTTTAGTTTTCTCAGTATCAGCCATTTTTAAATCTCCAGGAGGGCATTTAAGTGTCCTAGTGCGGGTGAACGTTCCTCACTAAACTTCGTCGCTACAGCTTTGAAATGCTTTTTTCGTTTTCACTGGCTTTGATTTTAGTCACTTGCAGGAAATTTTGCTTCAGAAAGGTTGTGAGTTGGCTGTGGGGAAATGAATTCAATATATCGAGCTGAAATGCCGCGAATCTGACACATGTTTAGCTTCAAGACAGAGAAATGCAGTCAGTGTTCTGTAATTTTTCAGTGTCCCAGTTATATATCAGGCATTGCTTAGGTATTTAACAGGGTTTTAAGTTATCCGTTAGTCTATAGGTAGTAAAGCCGTAACACGCAATTATTTTATGAATTTTGTGTATAAATTAGCGAAAAAGCATAGTGTAAAGGTTATTGTTCTTAGAATTTCTAAATTTTGTGAACAATACCAAGGCGAAAGGAAAGTTTTCATATTAAGAAACAATCCAAGAAAACTTAAAATTCTCAAAAACTGCTACTGAGGCCAAGAAGAAAGCAACACATATGGTGCTGGGGAACTTTAAGTTGATTGGATTTAGTTAAAGGACAAAAATATACTGTTAAGCTTTAAAATCCACTTTTCTCAACTCTTTTTTTCTTCAACAGTTTTCACTGTTCAAAATGCTCCTTGGACCCTAGTTTATAACTTATTAGTTTGAAAATTTCAGGAGACCTTCAGAGATTAAAGTATTAAAATTTGTCTTGCACTAGTTAAAATATTAAATAACTGAGCTGAAATTAAATATTTTTCACAACTCATACTGAAAAAATTAAACATATCAATAAACGTTTTTTCCTCTTAAACTAATTAAATCTAAGCAATGGCTGTATGACAATTTCTTTATATCTGTATACTGAGCTAAAATTAAAAATTTAGGAGAGATACAATAAACTGTAGGGTCCAAGGGTCATTTCATATTGGCATATCAAAAAGTGATTTACTGTTAATAATTTAAGCACGGTTGGACACAGAGCGTTGGAATTTTGGGTACACTATATATTTTATGTTCTGAGTGTGTGGAAAAAATTCAAAGCAATCATAAGAAAACCGTAGATTTTTTAATTTTCATAGATACATTGTCTTAAATTTCTGAAAATGTGTTCCCTTAACTTTGGGCATTAGTTCTGCGGCTTGGAAAGGCGATAGAGTTGTAAACTCTTCAGTTG
Source organism: Tenodera sinensis (assembly GCA_030765045.1). Lineage (NCBI taxonomy): Eukaryota > Metazoa > Arthropoda > Insecta > Mantodea > Mantidae > Tenodera > Tenodera sinensis. The sequence goes on along the minus strand of CM060964.1, from coordinate 15,322,532 downwards.
GGATTCATTTTGGTTGCTATTTGCCTCAGAAACGAATTTACATTTCTTTGGTGTCCTATCATCTTGTAGAACTTAGCTACAGAAGTCAAGTTATCACGGTTCAGCGAAAGCGAGGTGCCGTTCGTCATATCTGAGTGACAACTTGCGGAGAGAGACTCAGCACCTCGACCGAAAGGAACGTTGTCACGACAGGGCAGAGGGCAGGGTCCCTGCATTTTCCGCAGTTAGAAGCACCCCGGCGGAGTCTGGCTTAGCTCTCTCCACCCTCTGGCTCGTACCATCTCATGCGGAGCTCGGAAACTAGTGGCTCGCCTTCCAATCTGGTGACGAGAGTTCCAGAGCGCATTTGTTCCCCTGCCGTGTTGCTGCCGCGACGCTCGCTGACACTTCCAACCCTGAAAGAAACCTAACGGGATGAAGGGTGAAATGAAATGGAGGGACAGGAAACTCGGAGGAGATGGAAATCCATCCCAGCATTCGCCTGGCGACCCGGGAAATCTCGGAACAAATCCATGGGTCAGGAAGGACGACCACGGGGATCGAACCCGCGGTCTCCTGAGTGCAGGCCACAGACGTTACCGCCTGAGCCATCCCGCTCGGTTGTTCTACATCGTGCTTTCCTTTAACATGGTGATTCTTGACATATTCAGATAGGAGCTCTTCATTAATACAGAAGTAGGTACCTTTTTGTTCTGAATTCAAGTACCGAAGCAATCTGACTTAAATGTGCTGTAAGCACCTCACATTCAAACCGCGCGTTTATTTCTGCAATTCAGTGCGTGCGTATACTCTTTGCTCCTTATGCTCTAGTTTCAGAAACAGCATGGCATTTGTATCAAAGACTGGATAGTGGAAACCTGAAGCAACCGGTCCATTAGATGCCAAAAGGGAGAGTGGGGAAATGAGTATATCTACATAGTTTTGATAACGACTATGTTCTATATATCTATCCTACTTGTAAGTTTTAGAAATGTTCACGTGAAAGGAATTTTGCCGCTCGTCCTCTCTCTCTCTCTCTCTCTCTCTCTCTCTCTCTCTCTCTCTCTCTCTCTCTCTCTCTCTCTCTCTCTCTCTCTCTCTGACACAGTTGATTTAGTAACATTTCGTACATGTCTAAAGACTTTTTCTTTATGGGCCAGGTAAAATAGATTACGCAAAATGTTTCACAACGTCAAGCATGTGAGGAAAGTTAAACCACAGTTATGGTTTCCAGCGACCATAAATTTCGAGCGCGTTTATGGTGAAAATAACCACAAGGCTAAGCCCTCACAGGTGTAGTGGTTAGCGGGCACCATCTGGTTGTGTTCAGCATAATGGTTTGAACATCTCATTACCCATTTTATTTATGTATTTCGTATTAGGGGTATCATTTATATACACAAAAGAAGTATCCATATATTTATCTGTATCTTGGATCAAATTTTGTATTCAAATAAGGTTTTGTTTTTAAGTTTATCTATAAAAGTGCCTCCTGAAAAAACACGATTTTAGAAGAAAAAAAGTTCCCTCTTCCGCAAATAAGTCATAAGATTTTGTGTATGTTTGAAATAGAAAGGCTACGTATTATTATTATTATTATTATTATTATTATTATTATTATTATTATTATTATTATTATTATTATTATTATTATTATTATTATTATTATTATTATTATTATTATTATTATTATTATTATTATTATTATTATTATTATTATTATTATTATTATTATTATTATTATTATTATTATTACTATTATTATTACTATTATTATTATTATTATTATTATTATTATTATTATTATTATTATTATTATTATTATTATTATTACTATTATTATTATTACTATTACTATTACTATTACTATTACTATTACTATTACTATTACTATTACTATTACTATTACTATTACTATTACTATTACTATTACTATTACTATTACTATTACTATTACTATTACTATTACTATTACTATTACTATTACTATTACTATTACTATTACTATTACTATTACTATTACTATTACTATTACTATTACTATTACTATTACTATTACTATTACTATTACTATTACTATTACTATTACTATTACTATTACTATTACTATTACTATTACTATTACTATTACTATTACTATTACTATTACTATTACTATTACTATTACTATTACTATTACTATTACTATTACTATTACTATTACTATTACTATTACTATTACTATTACTATTACTATTATTATTATTATTATTATTATTATTATTATTATTATTAGGCCGCCTCCGTAGCGCAGCTGGCAGCGCGCTTGCCTGTGGCGCGGAGGACCCGGGTTCGATCCCCGGTACCAGCATGTGGATTTTATCCCCTCTGGGAGGTCTGGTACGGGGTGCACTCTGCCTCGTTAGGTCCCGGGGGGACCAATTGAGGAGCTACTTGATGGAGAAGTAGCGGCCCCAGGTCGAGAAGACCGCATAACTGGCCGGGAGGGCTCGGGGCGCTGACCACGTCCCACCCTCCAGTACTGCACCTCACCAATGACGCCTGTAGTGGGCAGAGGTGGGGGACGCAGCGGCTGGGCGGTAGGCCTTGGCCCTTCGTGGGCTGTCGCGCGGGGTTTACATTTACATTTACATTATTATTATTATTATTATTATTATTATTATTATTATTATTATTATTATTATTATTATTATTATTATTATTATTATTATTATTATTATTATTATTATTATTATTATTATTATTATTATTATTATTATTATTATTATTATTATTATTATTATTATTATTATTATTATTATTATTATTATTATTATTATTATTATTATTATTATTATTATTATTATTATTATTATTATTATTATTGTTATTATTATGTATATAACGTTTATCTGTATTAACGTGAAGAAGATTAGGAATAAGAGTTTGTAAGAAAGGCTAGTACAAGAGTAGAGAAAGTTAGGTGAGTGCCACACATCAGATTTCTTTCTTTCTGTTGTTTACTATTCTTAGCTTTAGTAATTGACTCACTATACTGGAGTCGACCACCTCAATTCATCGAGCTTGTGCCTCGATATACGCAGAAATACTGCCATTTTACGCTTCCTTAAGGAAATTAGTGCAAATATTTCATATAATGTTCTAACTTTAGGGGTATTCTTTTCATTCATATATTGATATTGTTTGAATTTTATGCTATTTAGTTCTTTTCTCATTCTAAGATTATGAAGTAAATTTTGAGATTGTTGTAAAGAAGGGCTTACATGTTGAACGATTCTATAAGTTTAAAGCACATGTTTACAGCAGTAAAATCTCAGTTGATAAAAACCTGAGATTTAGGTCAGTGTGAACCATTCCTTAGACAACTGGTACTGAAAGAAGGGCTTCTAGCACGAGCTGCTGCTACTAGATATTGGAATAACATTCTATAAAAGTACATTGTAACACCCTTGTTCCTTACGTTGAAAATGTTATCTTATATGTTTAAACGAGCAATTCTTGTATATATATTCCGTGCAACTTGGAAACGGCTCTAACGATTTCGATCAAATTTTGTATTCAGACAGGGTTTTGCTTTTTAAGTTTATTTATATAGGTGTAATTCCTGAAAAAACGCGATTTTACGCGTAACAGTCACAATTACTCTAAACCTTATTTTGGCCATAATTTCTCTGTTAATGGGCTAATTTCAACAAACAAGCCAGGATATTAAAGGCCTCGTCAAGAGCTTTCAGAAAACCTAAAGAAAGTTGACTTAGCTATCCTACGCTACGCGTAACAGTCAGAATTATTCTAAACTTTATTTTGGCCATAATGTCTCTGTTAATGGGCTAATTTCAACAAACAAGCCAGGATATTAAAGGCCTCATCAAGAGCTTTCAGAAAACCTAAAGAAGGTTGACTTAGCTATCCTACGCTACGCGTAACAGTCACAATTATTCTAAACTTTATTTTGGCCATAATGTCTCTGTTAATGGGCTAATTTCAACAAACAAGCCAGGATATTAAAGGCCTCGTCAAGAGCTTTCAGAAAACCTAAAGAAAGTTGAGTTAGCTATCCTACGCTACGCGTAACAGTCACAATTATTCTAAACTTTATTTTGGCCATAATGTCTCTGTTAATGGGCTAATTTCAACAAACAAGCCAGGATATTAAAGGCCTCGTCAAGAGCTTTCAGAAAACCTAAAGAAAGTTGACTTAGCTATATTAGTCAACGCGTAACAGTCACAATTATTCTAAACTTTATTTCGGCCATAATGTCTCTGTTAATCTATTTCAGCAAGCGAGCTAGCGTTTTAAAGTCCTCTTCCAGGGCTATCAGAATACAGTAAGAAACTTGACCTAGCTATATAAGTTTACGTGTTACAGCTCGTCCCGTCTATATGTTTGAAATAGAAATACAACGTATTACATTTTACGGCTGAAACGATGGTGCTTATGAAATATTTATATGTATCTCTATATCTCTTGTATCTCGGAAATAACTTAACAATTGCGTCAAAACATTTTATTTAGTTAACGTTTTGCTTTTCAAGTTTATCTCAATAAGCATCTTCTCCCAAAAACAAGATTTCACAAAAAGGGGAAAAAACGCCGAGAGAATCTCGGTCACCCAGGTACTGCATATTAATTACCTTATGTCGTCCCTCGTATAGGAGAGGAGAAGGTTCGAAACCCCCCCCCCCCTTGAATGTATGAACCTGAGGGGTGGTAAAGGAACGGGCCGATCCAGCCTCCACCGGGGTGATTGTTACAGGGAAAACGTAGGAACCCTGCCACCTGCTTTGTCGTGGCAACGTTCCGGCCGCTCTTCGGATCCATTCGCCTCATCCATCCTCCCGGGGGTAAAAGATCACCTTTCGGTTGAGGTGCTAAGTGCCCCTCCGGAAGTTGCCATACAGTCAATTGTGTTGCACTCACTTGACTATTCTTGTACAGCAATTCATAAACTCATATTCTTCTATCCAATTCATTTTAATCAAAATGAACGTTTAAAAATGCTTTTGTTATGTCTTTCCCTGTAGGTACAATGAAAATAGAAGGCTGAAGTGATAGTTGAATCTTTTAACAGCTGTTAGCTATGTGATGGCTTTCAAATTCTTTTCTCTTTGCATGACGAGAAAAGTATAAATGTTGGAAAATTCAAATCAACAACAAGGAATATCCTGGAAATGCAGTATGTGATTTTACATTGCGTTTTAATGAGAACTACATTTTTATATAGTACGATTTTGTCGATTTCCTACGGTTTACCAGTTATACAAAAGTCATTGAGAATGAGGAGGACTTCTAAGAACATTCCCATAAAATTCAATATATATCTTACATTTTGCATAAGATTTCAATCAAAATCCTTAGAGCCATTTTTGGGAAAATTAAAATTGCTCAGGAATTCATGCAATATCCTTGTTCGCACACTGCGATTGCAATTCCTAGACGCACAGTTCTTTCTGAAGGTCACCACAGTGATATTTAGTTAAATGTGGAAAGCTAGGCGATACGTTTAAACATTGCATTACAAAACCATGTGTGGGGAAGAGTTATTACCAGACATGGTACCAGGCATAAGCATAACTCAACCATGGAACTTGTACGTCACAGGGGGGAAGGTCGTATGCGAGGGTGTGCAGTCTCTTCCAATGACAAAGTGGAACTGTGGCGTGAAGTACACGGTGCGTTATTGACAGTGACCTTCCTACCCCTTTTGTTTACATGTCAGTCACAACATCCTTCACACTCTACGGTCGATGCGTAGTCAACGTAACGTCCATGTGGGATTTTCTCCCATGTCTAGTTATTACACTAAAGCTAAACATTTTCTTCCTCTGCATTATTCAGAAATGAAAGTTACTATTGCTATTCGTGTATGCATATAAAGCCAGTGTCCCTTTTTGTACTTTTGTAGTTTTTGTAGCCATTGGAACTGTCATACTCTGATGCATTTTGGTCCAAAAACTAATTACAATTCAAGTAAGCGTAACAAGTAGACATAACGGATGCAATATACAAGGTTCTTCATTTAAAACCTAACGGGGCATGGCATTTCACCTGTGCGCGCCTGGGTGTGCCACAGCTGGCTTTGCTCCTACATAAACTCTGAATGTAAAGCATGTATAACACTTTTACCTTATAGAAGATGCTGGAAATGTCGTCCACCCCCGCGAGGTTAAACAAGCATTATATCAGGAGAACACATTCTGATTAAGTTGGGCCACTGTAACGTTTCAGATTTCAGGCCGTTCATGAGTTTATATAAAAATAATTATTCAGCTATTGTTGTACGATCAAAAAGTAAAACTATGTTGAATTTGTTAAGCAATTGACTATACGGTAAATTCAGATTATAAATAAAAACACCGTGGCTTTTGTAATTACGTATATTATAATATACGTATCTGAGGAACCTTTTTTTTTTTTTTTTGATCTTCTCTATTTGATTGTTGTGACATACCTATACACGTTGGTGACCATACAATTGAGACATATTCCAAATTACCACAAACATAATTAGCATAACCTGAGTGTCTCTCTAAGTCCCTACAGATCCTGAATACAAAACCAAGTTTCTTAAGGGACACTGAGAGTGAAATTTTGGTCAAAATTGTCAAAAAGTCGAAAATTGTTTTTTACCTTAAAATGTTCCTGGAGCATCGGTGCATTTGGATCAGCTAACATTTTTCATATCCCCCACTCCATGTGGTCATTACGGCCCTTTCAAACAGTGCTCTTCCCTTAACGTACACATTCCAGAAGAAGGTCGCGCCTGAGTTTTGCTTCAAATTCAATGAAAATTTCCAAAAGTATTCATAAATAGCAGCTAAACAAAACTATGATTCAATATTGATGTTATCATTAACATGAATTCCAAAAACATTTTTTTTGTATGAAAATAGTTTTTAAGATTAAATTTTCTTTGTTATTAAAAAAATATGTACAGCATAATCAGCAAACGTATTTGAAATATCTCTTCACACAATTGTCATCCATGTTTTAGAGTACCAGTTCTGCCAATATAAATGAATTTTGAAAAGTTAATAGACGCGAGCTACATTTTGAAAATGTGCCTATTAAATTCATAAAATAATTTATATATCATAAACGAATTATCCAATTTTAATGAAATTTGGTGTACCTCCTATTCTCATATAAATAAAAATATAACAAAACTTTCAGAAAAATCTATCAAGAAATGTGGAATTTTCAAATTTCACTCCCAGTGTATCTTAAAGGAGTCATTGGTTATATTTCTAATGTGTTGATTACAACAGATATCCTGGGACATGGTAACATATAAGTCTGTGATAGAATATACTCTTTTAAATTCCATGTTCAATTTACACTCACATTTTTTCATTTTTCTGGAGCTCATAAATCATTTTTCTACTCTGCTGCTATTTGAAATTATCCAATAATGAAGCGTTTAATTTTGTTGCTGAAAATGAACAGATTTGACTGAGATGAAATCAGTATATTTTAATAGGTACTAACTTATAGATTGTTGGTAGTGAGCTGCCTCCACATCTGCCAATAGCAACGCCTGGAAGTACGTTACGTTGAAACTGGAAGCATTGAACTAATGTGATGTTAATTTGGAGCCTAGCCTGTGTACGCAGTATGAATTGTACGCTACCTCCATGCCTGAAGTAGAGATTAATCACCACGTGACCTTAAACACCACTTACCTACCTACAGTCTCAAACTCTAGAAGTACATTTTCATTTGAGCATAATGGGACGCAATCTGCTACATATTATAAAAGCTATTAGCAGAGTAGGTTCTGCTTCCAGAGAATCGAGTAACATAGCAATTTGGAAGGGAATATTCAGAGTTGATGTCCTGAATGTCAACGACTCCTTTGACTTAGCACGTTCAATCGTTCATTTTGTTACAGTTTGAAAGGGAAATTGCTTAGGCATCAGCAAGTCGTGATTACACAGACATAAGGAACTATTCAGATTTCTCCCGTGTCATTTTGTAGATTGGGGCGAAGTGGGAGTTGCGAGCTGCTTTATTGGACTCGGGTAGACTCACTAGATAATTCGCAATCAAGGCGGAGTACTTTCTATCTCTAAAAGGTTAAAGCCATAAGAATTCTCATATTGCCATATTAGGAGGAAAAGGATTCTACGGTTCATCTTCCTTCTCAATCCTAGATACCCGTTCAAATGTGATTTAACACTGAACAGCCTGCAGAGCCAGGGATCATTTTGATACCTATGCCTAGTTTTGGTAGGTACGCTTTAACTTTTGTGATTAAGTCGCATAAGATAACCAAATATACTTTTAATGTATTTGTTTAATCTTTATGCTATATTAAAGTGCAGTCTAACAAAAAAACAAAAACAAAAAATAAATAAATAAATAAATAAAAAATAAAAATAATAATAATAATAATAATAATAATAATAATAATAATAATAATAATAATAATAATAATAATAATAATAATAATAATAATAATAATAATAATAATAATAATAATAATAATAATAATACAAATTTACTCATATTTTTCAGACAAATAGTTACTCACAGAATACAGATTCTGATATTAATGTAATTGTCGTAAAGGATTTCATTTATGACAATAAAGCTAAACCCCAGCGCAGCAGCCCATAAAGGGCCAAGGCTTGCCGCTCAACCGCTGCGTCCCCCACCTCTGCCCACTACAGGCGTCATTGGTGGGATGCAGTACTGGAGGGTGGTACATCGTCTGCGTCCGTCCCGACTCCTCCTGGCCTGTTATGCGGTCTTCTCGACCCGGGGTCGCTCAATAATCTGGAAAATTAAACCACTACAATGCACCTTCATTTCTTCTGGCCCTTTTAGTATCAAGTGCACATCATATTTGCTTCTCTGCTTCACACTGGCTCGTTGCATGTACACACAAGTGTGGAAGCAGCCATGTTTGTTGCTCTTGAAGAAAAGATGGTTATTGGGATACCCCAAAAACAACTGTGACATTTACCCCTATTATGGCACAGTCTGGTAATATTTGGTGATATTGCATCTGTTAGGTTGCATTAGTACTGCCACCTGTTCGTAACATATAACCATGGTAAAGCTATGGCCATAGTTGGTGTTATTGCATCTGTTAGGTTACATTAGTACTGCCAACTGTTCGTAACATATAACCATGGTAAAGCTACGGCCATAGTTGGTGTTATTGCATCTGTTAGGTTGCATTAGTACTGCCAACTGTCCGTAACATATAACCATGGTAAAGCTACGGCCATAGTTGGTGTTATGGCATCTGTTAGGTTACATTAGTACTGCCAACTGTTCGTAACATATAACCATGGTAAAGCTACGGCCATAGTTGGTGTTATTGCATCTGTTAGGTTGCATTAGTACTGCCAACTGTTCGTAACATATAACCATGGTAAAGCTATGGCCATAGTTGGTATTATTGCATCTGTTAGGTTACATTAGTACTGCCACCTGTTCGTAACATATAACCATGGTAAAGCTACGGCCATAGTTGGTGTTATTACATCTGTTAGGTTGCATTAGTACTGCCAACTGTTCGTAACATATAACCATGGTAAAGCTACGGCCATAGTTGGTGTTATTCCATCTGTTAGGTTGCATTAGTACTGCCAACTGTTCGTAACATATAACCATGGTAAAGCTACGGCCATAGTTGGTGTTATTCCATCTGTTAGGTTGCATTAGTACTGCCAACTGTTCGTAACATATAACCATGGTAAAGCTACGGCCATAGTTGGTGTTATTGCATCCGTTAGGTTGCATTAGTACTGCCAACTGTTCGTAACATATAACCATGGTAAAGCTACGGTCATAGTTGGTGTTATTGCATCTGTTAGGTTGCATTAGTACTGCCAACTGTTCGTAACATATAACCATGGTAAAGCTATGGCCATAGTTGGTGATATTGCATCTGTTAGGTTACATTAGTACTGCCAACTGTTCGTAACATATAACCATGGTAAAGCTACGTCTATAGTTGGTGATATTGCATCTGTTAGGTTACGTTAGTACTGCCAACTGTTCGTAACATATAACCATGGTAAAGCTATGGCCATAGTTGGTGATATTGCATCTGTTAGGTTACATTAGTACTGCCAACTGTTCGTAACATATAACCATGGTAAAGCTATGGCCATAGTTGGTGATATTGCATCTGTTAGGTTGCATTAGTACTGCCAACTGTTCGTAACATATAACCATGGTAAAGCTATGGCCATAGTTGGTGATATTGCATCTGTTAGGTTACATTAGTACTGCCAACTGTTCGTAACATATAACCATGGTAAAGCTACGTCCATAGTTGGTGATATTGCATCGGTTAGGTTACATTAGTACTGCCAACTGTTCGTAACATATAACCATGGTAAAGCTATGGCCATAGTTGGTGATATTGCATCTGTTAGGTTGCATTAGTACTGCCAACTGTTCGTAACATATAACCATGGTAAAGCTATGGCCATAGTTGGTGATATTGCATCTGTTAGGTTACGTTAGTACTGCCAACTGTTCGTAACATATAACCATGGTAAAGCTATGGCCATAGTTGGTGATATTGCATCTGTTAGGTTACATTAGTACTGCCAACTGTTCGTAACATATAACCATGGTAAAGCTATGGCCATAGTTGGTGATATTGCATCTGTTAGGTTACGTTAGTACTGCCAACTGTTCGTAACATATAACCATGGTAAAGCTACGTCCATAGTTGGTGATATTGCATCTGTTAGGTTGCATTAGTACTGCCAACTGTTCGTAACATATAACTATGGTAAAGCTACGGCCATAGTTGGTGTTGTTGCATCTGTTATCTTGCCACGGAAGCCCTCGTTTTTTTAACGTGTTGCAGAGAGGCCAACTGTTTAGATGCTGTATTAATTATGGACGCCATTATATTGCTCGTGTTTGCGTGATTTTTAATTGTTTTAGAGCAGGATATACATTTACAGTTACTGTTGTTAGTTTTATGTTCGCAACACAGTTGTGCATCTCGTATATTTAGTGTTTGGAAGTGATTTTATCCACAAGTGTTATTGCAGAACAAGATTTGCCGAAGATGAGTACGTTCATCATGTGTTGTGTGGTAGCGATGTTGAAGCATTATAATCGTTAGGAAGCATGTTACTTTAACCCTGTGATAGTTGAAGTTAGAAATGATGGTTTTATTATGTGCGTTGGTAGTACTGCTTTTTAGTGTAATTTCATCCGCAGTTTAGTGTTATGTCAGCCATATTGAATTCTTGAGAACTGCCGATAAGCCGTTTCCTCTATAGATACTGCAGTTCATCAGTTACAGCTTGTATTCCATACACGTTTCCTTTATGCACTTGCAACATGAACTAAATATATCTATTTATATTAAAGTTATAAGTTCACAGTTTTAATAGAAGTAAATTTACATCAAATAATAAGTCATCAAATTTTTTTCAGTAGAACCACAGTTAAACGAGCTCCTGGCTTTAAAAATGATCCCTCAGGCATTCTAGTGTTAGCACTGTTAATTTGATATGAAATGCGTTTGGAAAAACCAAAGGGTCCTTGAAAACGTAGAAAGGTCAAAATGCCTAAATCTGATTCATTATAAATTAGTTGAAAGAAATGTAACGCTTGTAAGAATTCTGTATCACGTATAATATCACTGATTCTATAATTGTTTAGAATAGAACTGCACATTTTAGTTTTCATCAATATAATGGAAGATCTAAATCAATCGAACATGCCTGATTAAAATGTATGAGTTTTAGAGGACTTCGGGTCACTTAAATAGACTCGGGGGTGGGTAAAACAAAAGAAATTCGCTCTGACAAAGCGGAAAGGAGCAATGTCAGCAATAAGAAGTTGTAAGTACAGAGTACCGAATATTAGGGTCAAATGCTTGGAACAAAGTAATAATATGGTGGTGGAACCAAAAATGCTCTGTGGTATAGAAATATGGGGACTGAATGAGGGGGAGGAAACCATAGATACACTTCATAGGATGTTTTGCACGAAAGTGTTGGGTCTTCCAAGTGTGGTGGCAAGAGAAGTAGTGCAGATGGAGATGGGAAGGGTGTCGAGGAAAGGTATGATTATAGAAAGAGCTCTGAAATTTTGGTACACGATTTTGAATTTAGATAAACAATTTTTTAAGGCAGTGTGTAGAGTACCAGGAAAAGAGTCTTAGGGAATCTGGATGGACGAGTAGTATTCGAAAGAATCTGGACGTAAATGGGATGGGGGATTACTGGAGGAGAGGGGGAATAATCATAACAAATTCTGGAAAATAATAAGAAAGAGGTTTCAAGACATAGAAATCCAAAACTGCATGGTGGCGTAATGGAAAAAGGTTCCTAATAGATTACAAATCAATGAAGGAAAGATGGGGAATGAAGACATGCTGATAAGGTATATAATGAACAAAGGGAGGAAACAGCATGGCTAAGAACTGGTGTTTGGAGGTTGAGAGGACTAAGAAAGGGTATCTCTCAGAGTCAGTGTCCTATTTATGGGGGAAGGAAGATATGGAGGATGCAGTGCTTGAATACCAAGGAGGCAACAGCATGGCTAAGAAGTGGTGTTTGGGTGTTGAGAGGACTAAGAAAGGGTATCTCTCAGAGTCAGTGTCCTATTTATGGGGGGAAGGAAGATATGGAGGATGCAGTACTTGAGTGCCAAGGAGGCAACAGCATGGCTAAGAACTGGTGTTTGGGGGTTGAGAGGACTAAGAAAGGGTATCTCTCAGAGCCAGTGTCCAATTTGCAGGGGGAAGGAAGATATGGAGGATCCAGTCCTTGAGTACCAAGGAGGCAACAGCATGGCTAAGAACTGGTGTTTGGAGGCTGAGAGGACTAAGAAAGGGTATCTCTCAGAGTCAGTGTCCTATTTATGGGGGGAAGGAAGATATGGAGGATGCAGTACTTGAGTGCCAAGGAGGCAACAGCATGGCTAAGAACTGGTGTTTGGGGGTTGAGAGGACTAAGAAAGCATATCTCTCAGAGCCAGTGTCCTATTTATGGGGGGAAGGAAGATATGGAGGATGCAGTCCTTGAGTACCAAGGAGGCAACAGCATGGCTAAGAACTGCTGTTCGGGGGTTGAGAGGACTAAGAAAGGGTATCTCTCAGAGACAGTGTCCTATTTATGGGGGGAAGGAAGATATGGAGGATGCAGTCCTTGAGTACCAAGGAGGCAACAGCATGGCTAAGAACTGGTGTTTGGGGGTTGAGAGGACTAAGAAAGGGTATCTCTCAGAGACAGTGTCCTATTTATGGGGGGAAGGAAGATATGGAGGATGCAGTCCTTGAGTACCAAGGAGGCAACAGCATGGCTAAGAACTGGTGTTTGGAGGTTGAGAGGACTAAGAAAGGGTATCTCTCAGAGTCAGTGTCCTATTTATGGGGGGAAGGAAGATATGGAGGATGCAGTACTTGAGTACCAAGGAGGCAACAGCATGGCTAAGAACTGGTGTTTGGGGGTTGAGAGGACTAAGAAAGGGTATCTCTCAGAGTCAGTGTCCTATTTGCAGGGGGAAGGAAGATATGGAGGATCCAGTCCTTGAGTACCAAGGAGGCAACAGCATGGCTAAGAACTGGTGTTTGGAGGCTGAGAGGACTAAGAAAGGGTATCTCTCAGAGTCAGTGTCCTATTTATGGGGGGAAGGAAGATATGGAGGATGCAGTGCTTGAGTGCCAAGGAGGCAACAGCATGGCTAAGAACTGGTGTTTGGGGGTTGAGAGGACTAAGAAAGGGTATCTCTCAGAGTCAGTGTCCTATTTATGGGGGAAGGAAGATATGGAGGCTGCAGTCCTTGAGTACCAAGGAGGCAACAGCATGGCTAAGAACTGGTGTTTGGAGGTTGAGAGGACTAAGAAAGGGTATCTCTCAGTCAGTGTCCTATTTATGGGGGAAGGAAGATATGGAGGATGCAGTCCTTGAGTACCAAGGAGGCAACAGCATGGCTAAGAACTGGTGTTTGGAGGTTGAGAGGACTAAGAAAGGGTATCTCTCAGAGTCAGTGTCCTATTTATGGGGGAAGGAAGATATGGAGGATGCAGTCCTTGAGTACCAAGGAGGCAACATCATGGCTAAGAACTGGTGTTTGGAGGTTGAGAGGACTAAGAAAGGATATCTCTCAGAGCCAGTGTCCTATTTATGGGGGGAAGGATGATATGGAGGATGCGGTCCTTGAGTACCAAGGAGGCAACAGCATAGCTAAGAACTGGTGTTCGGGGGTTGAGAGGACTAAGAAAGGATATCTCTCAGAGACAGTGTCCTATTTATGGGGGGAAGGAAGATATGGAGGATGCAGTACTTGAGTACCAAGGAGGCAACAGCATGGCTAAGAACTGGTGTTTGGGGGTTGAGAGGACTAAGAAAGGGTATCTCTCAGAGTCAGTGTCCTATTTATGGGGGGAAGGAAGATATGGAGGATGCAGTACTTGAGTACCAAGGAGGCAACAGCATGGCTAAGAACTGGTGTTTGGGGGTTGAGAGGACTAAGAAAGGGTATCTCTCAGAGACTGTCCTATTTATGGGGGGAAGGAAGATATGGAGGATGCAGACCTTGAGTACCAAGGAGGCAACAGCATGGCTAAGAACTGGTGTTTGGAGGTTGAGAGGACTAAGAAAGGGTATCTCTCAGAGTCAGTGTCCTATTTATGGAGGGAAGGAAGATATGGAGGATGCAGTACTTGAGTACCAAGGAGGCAACAGCATGGCTAAGAACTGGTGTTTGGAGGTTGAGAGGACTAAGAAAGGGTATCTCTCAGAGTCAGTGTCCTATTTATGGGGGGAAGGAAGATATGGAGGATGCAGTCCTTGAGTACCAAGGAGGCAACAGCATGGCTAAGAACTGGTGTTTGGAGGTTGAGAGGACTAAGAAAGGGTATCTCTCAGAGTCAGTGTCCTATTTATGGGGGAAGGAAGATATGGAGGATGCAGTCCTTGAGTACCAAGGAGGCAACAGCATGGCTAAGAACTGGTGTTTGGAGGTTGAGAGGACTAAGAAAGGGTATCTCTCAGAGTCAGTGTCGTATTTATGGGGGAAGGAAGATATGGAGGATGCAGTCCTTGAGTACCAAGGAGGCAACAGCATAGCTAAGAACTGGTGTTCGGGGGTTGAGAGGACTAAGAAAGGGTATCTCTCAGAGTCAGTGTCCTATTTATGGGGGAAGGAAGATATGGAGGATGCAGTCCTTGAGTACCAAGGAGGCAACAGCATGGCTAAGAACTGGTGTTTGGAGGTTGAGAGGACTAAGAAAGGGTATCTCTCAGTCAGTGTCCTATTTATGGGGGAAGGAAGATATGGAGGATGCAGTCCTTGAGTACCAAGGAGGCAACAGCATGGCTAAGAACTGGTGTTTGGAGGTTGAGAGGACTAAGAAAGGGTATCTCTCAGAGTCAGTGTCCTATTTATGGGGGAAGGAAGATATGGAGGATGCAGTCCTTGAGTACCAAGGAGGCAACAGCATGGCTAAGTACCGGTGTTTGGAGGTTGAGAGGACTAAGAAAGGGTATCTCTCAGAGCCAGTGTCCTATATATGGGGGAAGGAAGATATGGAGGATGCAGTCCTTGAGTACCAAGGAGGCAACAGCATGGCTAAGAACTGGTGTTTGGAGGTTGAGAGGACTAAGAAAGGATATCTCTCAGAGCCAGTGTCCTATTTATGGGGGGAAGGAAGATATGGAGGATGCGGTCCTTGAGTACCAAGGAGGCAACAGCATAGCTAAGAACTGGTGTTCGGGGGTTGAGAGGACTAAGAAAGGATATCTTTTAGAGCCAGTGTCCTATTTATGGGGGGAAGGAAGATATGGAGGATGCGGTCCTTGAGTACCAAGGAGGCAACAGCATGGCTAAGAACTGGTGTTCGGGGGTTGAGAGGACTAAGAAAGGATATCTCTCAGAGCCAGTGTCCTATTTATGGGGGGAAGGAAGATATGGAGGATGCGGTCCTTGAGTAGGTACCAAGGAGGCAACAGTATGGCTAAGAACTGGTGTTCGGGGGTTTAGAGGACTAAGAAAGGGTATCGCTCAGTCAGTGTCCTATTTATGGGGGAAGGAAGATATGGAGGATGCAGTCCTTGAGTAGGTACCAAGGAGGCAACAGTATGGCTAAGAACTGGTGTTCGGGGGTTTAGAGGACTAAGAAAGGGTATCTCTCAGAGCCAGTGTCCTATTTATGGGGGAAGGAAGATATGGAGGATGCAGTCCTTGAGTACCAAGGAGGCAACAGCATGGCTAAGAACTGGTGTTTGGAGGTTGAGAGGACTAAGAAAGGATATCTCTCAGAGCCAGTGTCCTATATATGGGGGAAGGAAGATATGGAGGATGCAGTCCTTGAATACCAAGGAGGCAACATCATGGCTAAGTACTGCTGTTTGGGGGTTTAGAGGACTAAGAAAGGGTATCTCTCAGTCAGTGTCCTATTTGCGGAGGGAAGGCAAATCAGTTTTTAAGTAGAGGTGTGGAATTGGTGTGTACAAAGAGAACAGAATTAAAAATTGTGTGTTAGTTATAATGTGTTAAATAGCTATAGAGACGCAAAATGTATGTATAAGGAATTATGTTTCGTGGATATGACAGACTAAGAGCCTGGACTAAATGTCTGTCGTATTCAAGTATGTATTAATTTATAGTAAATAAAGTAAAAATAGACTCAATAGTTCCGTAACTCCGTAAGGAAACACTGAACAATTTCGCCATTTCTGAATATTGTGGTGTTCTATGTGAAGAACAAAACAATATTTGGTTTTAATTAAAGAAAAACCTGAATTTTTAGTAAGATATTGTCCTTAGTTAATTATATTTGGCATCAAATAAGATCTGCCATGAGTTATTTAGGATTTAAGACTAATAAAGCTACTGCCAAAATGTTGATCGTAAGTGTTTCATATTGTAAAGTACTTTTTCCCCATGTTCGTCTCTTTTGGCACATTTAGTTAGTTGATGAATGGAAGTGTGCGTTGATGTTTCCTTGAGGAATTCTCCCGGTGCAGTGACAACTCCGAGACACTGCAGTTGTGACGTGCAGGCAGCTTTGGACGACCACCAGAACACAAATAGCCTCACTCCTCTTTTTCGGTGACCTCCCGTGAGTGGCAAGCAAATTTGACGATATTGGGCTTTGGTTGCTCCAATTGTCACTAATTTAACACGGCCGACTTCTATTTGTCTCCCAGTTATTCAAGCTTCCGTTAGATAAGCAGTAGAAGGTATTGTTGAGAACTACTTACACACATTTCTGACATTTTGGCTGTTAAGGGGATCCTATCTTAACAATGTTAAATTTGACAACTTTGTTGTACCTTTTCTGAAAACTACTGGGGCTTCTGGGGCTCTGATGTTTTCAGGACATAGATTATAAACTTGACAATACTTTAACACGCTTGTAAGTTTTACTTTATCTACCAGTAATTTCACCGGAAGCATATGTTTTGAGGCCTCCTGACTCCAAAAAAATTATTTTTAAAGAAAGGTCCGTGTGTGTAAATGTGCATCACTTAAAAACGAAAAGTCGGTTAAAAGCCAAAGTTGATATTTAAGTTTAACATCTTTCAAGGATGCGACACGAAGATTTTGAAGAAAATTACTCCACCCTAAACTACCCTTTGCATGGAAAATTTGTCGAAAATTTTGATTTTCTCGAAAATGGCTCTAACGATTTTAATTAAAATGACACGTTTAAAATATTTTTATGACAAATGAAATGTATAGCCTAGCCTAGGTAGTCCTGTTTACTCTGGATGGCTTTTGATTAACTCATAAACCGTAAGAGATAGACCAAATCTTACTACACAAAAATGTAGATATTGCTAAAACAGACAATTCATATTCAAATATTTTTTTTAGAGTGTGCCCTTTCGCAGATATTCGTTGTTATTTGTGTGGGTTTTGGAATACTTCAGCTTTCGTCAAATGAAGGATTGTAATTCATTTTTTTATATGTTAACCGTGCAAAGAGAGCGGAATCTCAAACCTTTAAAAGATTTGACTATCGCTCAAAGCCTACTGTATTCCCATATTCCCCTTGTACCTACAAGGAAATAAGCAATAAGATAATTTGTACAAATGCTTATCTCAACTAACACAAAGAAGATATAGGAATAAGTGTTTGTAAGACTGGTTAGTACAAGAGTAGAGAAAGTCATGTGACTACAACACGAGATTTTAAAATAAGATAGCATTTTTTCAACTAAAATATTGCAATATTTTAGTCACAAATTTCTTAAAAATTAAAAATTACAAAAAAGTCAGAATTGCTCAGAGTTAAAATACTTAGATCTATGGTAGCAATAAGTGGTAAATGTTTCATGCCTCCACCTTTGATAGTTTCATTGAATCAGGGAAAATGACACTTGGGGAAAACTTAATCGAAAGAACATGCCACGTTTTTAATACAGTCCTTGTCCATATCTGCATCCTTCTGCATTTAATCAGGAAGTTCCCTCTTCACACTCTTCCTCTTTTGTCTGGCAACCTTCGCAACGTCTTGCACAGTCCTTTCAGTGTCTCCGTATGTATCAGTGCGCTGCAGTGTTTCTCACAGGTTCAATACCAACAGTTTTCAGTGTTTCACATTTCTGTCAAACATTACTTCCAACCAAAGTGACCATGATGTGGAACAGTGTCGACTATTTCTTGCAACATTTCAGGGCATACATAAGACAATCCTTATAAATGATATATCAAAATAATCAGGAAAGTCTGTACTATTTTTAAGGAAATAAACAAATTATACTTTTTTAAGGGACGCTGGGAGTGAAATTTGAAAGTGCCACATTTCTTGATAGATTTTTCTGAAATTTTTACTGTGTTTGTATTTATATGATAGTGGGAGGTACACCAAAGTTCATTAAAATTGGATAATTCGTTTAGGATATATAAATTATTTTATGAATTTAATAGGCACATTTTCAAAATAGAGCTCGCGTCTATTGACTTTTCAAAATTCATTTATATTGGCAGAACTGATACTCTAAAACATGGGTAACAATTGTATGAAGAGATATTTCAAATACGTTTGCTGATTATGCTGTACATATTTTTTTAATGACAAAGAAAATTTAATCTTAAAAATTATTGATGTTTTTCATACAAAAAAAAGTTTTTTGGAATTCATGTTAATGAATGTCATTATTGAATCATAGTTTTGTTTAGCTGCTATTTATGAATACTTTTGGAAATTTTCATTGAATTTGAAGCAAAACTCAGGCGCGACCTTCTTTTGGAATGTGCAGAAATGTAGTTTTGAGAAAAACAGGCTTTTATATAGGAGCATCCTGTGTACGTTAAGGGAAGAGCGCTATTTGAAAGGGCCGTAATGACCACATGGAGTGGGGGATATGAAAAATGTTAGCTGATCCAAATGCACAGTGTTCCAGGAACATTTTAAGGTAAAAAAACAATTTTCGACTTTTTAACAATTTTGACCAAAATTTCACTCCCAGTGTCCCTTAAAGATTTTTCAGGGGCGGCTCCCCTTAAGCAGTTATCTTTGAATAGGCGTTCCTTTGTTGAAATTTTAAGCAATTACTTTGTCCAGACTATTAAGATGAACAGAATTACGATATCTCATTAAGGATATGCATCTGTGTAAAAGGCTAAAAGCTTCAAGAAGTTACAAAAATATTTCTTTTTGTTTCATCAAATAGTATAAACCTTCTGCTTAATTTTGATATGCTTTTTATAACCTTTTGACCTTTCCAACTAGGTCACGTGGCCGTTTAACTAATTGCCTGTAAGTGGTGATGTCCATTTGAATCAATACAGTTGCTAGCACTTCAAACTTAGTTTTCTCATGTTTCTATTTTTAGCATTTTGCACTTTGCAATGCTCCACACGATGCAGTTTTTACGTATGCATGAAATGTGGTGTACTAGCGTAGAAGTAACATTAGAAGGAAATGATAAGATAATATTTTCATAATGTGAATAACTTCTTAGTAATTAAATATTAAAGCTTATATTTCGAAATTTTAATGAAAAAAATAATAAATTTTAACTTTAAAATTTATTTTTATTCAAACTAATAACCAGTTTGCTAGCATTCTAATGAAGAACACAAATAAAAATTATTAGGCTTTCTAATTGCATCATGGGGAGCCATTTATAGAAATATTAAAAAAATTATAATAAAATAGTAATATATTGGCAACTAATTTGACTAACTGTGTGAAATTTGCCACATTTACTCCTCACTGCACAGTAATTGTTGTGTTAAAATTCCAAATCAATCCAATAAAAACTATAAATTTTCAGAATTTCTTAGATGGGATCCTTAAAAAGGCATTGCCTTTCATGAATGTCTACATTTATATACCAAATTCTGTTCCATTCTATTGAGCTGCATTTATCTTATGAGGGAGGATAAGGGGGAAGTGATTTATCCAGATAACTCACCCCAAACGGTATTCGAAGTTAGGGAGTTAAATCCCCTACTCCAACACAACGCAGGTGTGGCCCAATGCCTTAATATTCCAGCTCAATTAGCGATAAAGATCCTGTGCATATATACTACCAATGACGAAACTAATGGTGATCAGATAAACAAAACTTAGGTGCTAAAATAATACACTCAGTAAATTACATAGAATCGGCTTTTGAAGTACAAGTTCCTTCTTATGGAGCCTAGTGATATTATGTAACTGTCCAGTCCAAGCCAAACTCATGTTTTAGCATGTGAATGAACTCCAAACACAGTTGTAAGAAAGCTCAAGATTTCACACATTCTCGTCAATAAATCATCATGAAATAGTTCTAGGTGGCTACTTGCAATACTGAAGCAACAAGAAACAACCGCTGAAGTGAAAGTTGCTCTATTCTATATTTCGGTAGATTCAGGATAAATAACCTTCTTGTCCCATCCCTTTTCAGACACAGCTGCAAAACGCTCCATTGTGTTCTGCCCAGCACGTCAACATTCGCTGAGAAGCTCGTCAACAGCAATGTTGGAGTAACATTTCTAGAAAAACCTTTCAGATCTTACGATGGAAGTTCCAAATGCAATCCACAAAAATAAACTTAAAAAATCTGATGTGTTGCACTCACTTGACTTTCTCTACTCTTGTATAAGCATTCTTACAACTCCTATCCCTTTATATATATATATATGGGCCCTAATGACCAAGTTGTCGACGGGCCCTTAAACCCAACACACTCACTCACTATTCCTTTATATTCTTCTTTTTAGTTGAGATAAATATTTAAAGGTATAGAGCGTTCGCCTATCACAAAGGTGGCCCGGGTTCGGTCCTAGCATGTGGTATTCGTGGTGGCCGAAACGGCGTCTGTGCTGGTTTTCTCCGGGTTCTCCGGTTTCCCCGGCCACTCATTCCACCAACTGCTCCATTACCACCTTTCAAATCATCGATTTCGCCTGCATTTCACATCCTCTTCCTCACTCTCATACCCGGTGCTTGGCTGACCACCCGCTTCCAGGTCTTCACTCTGTCCCGGCCTATAGGTTCCTGTGCTCCCCGACAGGCGTCTGATCCTAGGCAATGGTTTCTAAGTCCTACATAAGGGGAGGGGAATCAGGTAAAAAGGAGGAAATTCCGTTCTCTTTCCACGGCTAAGATATAAAAAAATGAATTACGAACTTCTATTTGACGAAAGCTTAAGTTTTCCAAAACTCGCACAAATAACAACAAGGATTATCTCCGAAATGGTTCACTCCACAAAAATATTTATTTGGACCTAAAGTATCTATGTTGGCAAGATCTACATTTTTTGTACAGTGGTCTATCTCTTACAGTTTACCAGTTATGCAAAAGTCATCCAGAGTAAACAAGACTACCTGGGCTGTAGCCAGAAAATTCAAAATATACATTTCATTTGTCATAAAAATATCTCAAACATATGGCATTTTAATCAAAATCGTTAGCCATTTTTGAGAAAATCAATTTTCGAACAATTTTCCATGTAAAGGATAGTTTAGGGTGGAGGAATTTTTTTCAAAATCTTCGTGTCGCATTCTTAAAGGATATTGAACTTAAATATCAACTTTGGTTCTTAACCGAGTTTTCGTTTTTGAGTTATGCTGTCCACAGACACACGCGCGCGCTGGTTTTTTTTCTAAAAATGCACTTGGGGTGGAATACAATACAATACTCTGTTTACAATACGTAGCATAGAAGGTAAAAATGGACGGGAAATCCTATGTCAAGCCCTATTTACGGCTAAGTGGTATAAGGACCCGCATCAATTGGATGAATCACTTAAAGTCCCAGCAAGCATATTTCCGAAACTCTTACACAAGGCTAGAATGTTTAACATTCCTTGTGTGCTGTCAACACAAATGATGGTTAAAAGGAATGAGCGTTGGAACTAACCATTCCAGCCAGTATTATGTACTTGCATTTTATCTGAGTGTCTAAGTTAACACTATTGAAGCGCCGTTTCATTAGACAATTAACAGGCATTTTGGCAAGAAAACTACATATTCTGTGTACTTAGGTGTTAAATGGAGCAGAAAATTAGGTGTTTGAAAGTTTCCTCCTGCAAAGATGTCCCGAGTGAATAATTTAGAGCAGTTTTAGCCACACACTAGACGTGTCGAAAAAGCTGATACTCGTGGGGTATTTCAGCGATTTGAGAGCCGTGCCAACAAGGGTTTGGAAATCACGGCAGTTGGCAGCAAATCCACCTCATGACTCGAGCATGAGCTTAAAGAGTGTGCCCAATAATTACACAACACAAAATATCCACAAGAAGCATCCCAAACACATTTCTCCTAAATCAGACATAACAAGGTCCTTGCAATTCGGCTTTACCTGACTTGCACTTTAAAGACAGTCTACAAACGTATTATTAAACTAGCAGTCTAGCTAATTCTCAGCATACTTTTAAACTAATTTTAGAAATAAATCAACTGTTTGACGCAGGCACCAAAGTAGCCCAAGGAAAAATTTTGAGTATTTTATTATATGCAGATGACGTAGTAATTATACAAGAAACAGAAGATGATCTACAACGTTCAATACACCACCTTAACCAAATATGCAAAAGTTTTAATATTGAAATATCAATAGAAAAGTCAAAAATAATGGCAAGCTGGGGTAAAATACCAATAAGGTCGAACATAGTCGTTAATGATAAAGTATTGGAACAAGTATCCTCCTTCAATTATTTAGGGTGTGAAATCAGCAATGAGAAAGATAAAGATACGAACAACAAATTAATGAGATTTCAAACAATCTGTGGAACAATTCACAAAACCCTAAAGAATAAAACAAGATCTGAAACAAGAATAAAGTTTTATAATACCATGGCGGTCCCAACGTTACTTTAAGGATGCGAAAACTGGGTAGCTACACAAAGAACCATCAGCAGAATACAAAGTTGCGAAATGAGATTCTTGAGAAGAACAAAAGGATGTACAAGAGAAGATAGAATTAGAAATGAAAATATAAGAAATGAATTACAAGTGGAAGCTATCACCTCAAGAATGGATGGGTACAGAAGAAGATGGTTTGAACATGTTGGAAGAATGGATGATACAAGACTGCCAAAAGTAGTCCTAAAGGAAAGGACGTAGGGAGGCCGAGGAAAAGATGGAAGGAGACACTGTGAAGACGGAACAGGCGAGAGCCTAATCCATGAAGTGAAGAAGAAGAAGAAGAAGAAGAAGAAGAAGAAGAAGAAGAAGAAGAAGATCATCTGTTTGAAACTTTTGACTTTATGTGCTCTCTGTGGGTAAGGTACGTGAACCAGGGGGGGGGGGGGAGAAATAAACAAAACAAAGAAAGAAAGAAAGAAAACAAGGGGTGGTGCAAAGACTTGCGCTGCACGGTTTGAAACTTCCCAATTCCAAAGATAAATTCCTCTAGCATTAGTCCAAACTGTGACACCGCATTGAGAACATACGAGTACTACTCGGCACATTTAAAATTAGTGCTGGTTTGTTGGCGCTCTTATCGTGTTTACATTAAGGTCATACTTGCTGTACTGTTAGTTGTCACAAATAAACACTGATATCCTGAGTAGTACATATGGCTTACACTACAGCTGAGTACTGCGACACTTGCTGTATCTGCGGGGACAGGAAATCATCCTCTTGTCCATGCACGTTGTTTACAGGTTGGCCATCCTGATCCTCATCATGTTTTCCAATCTACACAGTGTAACCACAGCTTTGCAAACATTGCTCTGCTGGTCACGTTGCCAACCTACCCCTAATATTATTCGTGCTATGTTTACTCGCTCTTAATTTCTCTTAATTTCAGTTGTAAAATCATACTTGCCACTAGTTTTATGTCGGAAGTAATGCAGAAGCAGATAATCCTCCACCTAGGAGTGTTGTGAAATCTGCTATGATATTGTGTTGCAGAACAAAGTGACAGTTCTATGTGGGAAGTAATGGTAAAAGTAATGTAGAAGCAGATAATCCTCCACCTAGGAGTGCTGTGAAATCTGCTATGATATTGTGTTGCAGAACAAAGTGACAGTTCTATGTGGGAAGTAATGGTAAAAGTAATGTAGAAGCAGATAATCCTCCACCTAGGAGTACTGTGAAATCTGCTATGATATTGTGTTGCAGAACAAAGTGACAGTTCTATGTGGGAAGTAATGGTAAAAGTAATGTAGAAGCAGATAATCCTCCACCTAGGAGTGTTGTGAAATCTGCTATGATATTGTGTTGCAGAACAAAGTGACAGTTCTATGTGGGAAGTAATGGTAAAAGTAATGTAGAAGCAGATAATCCTCCACCTAGGAGTGCTGTGAAATCTGCTATGATATTGTGTTGCAGAACAAAGTGACAGTTCTATGTGGGAAGTAATGGTAAAAGTAATGTAGAAGCAGATAATCCTCCACCTAGGAGTGTTGTGAAATCTGCTATGATATTGTGTTGCAGAACAAAGTGACAGTTCTATGTGGGAAGTAATGGTAAAAGTAATGTAGAAGCAGATAATCCTCCACCTAGGAGTGTTGTGAAATCTGCTATGATATTGTGTTGCAGAACAAAGTGACAGTTCTATGTGGGAAGTAATGGTAAAAGTAATGTAGAAGCAGATAATCCTCCACCTAGGAGTACTGTGAAATCTGCTATGATATTGTGTTGCAGAACAAAGGGATTCAGAGTGACAGTTCTATGTGGGAAGTAATGGTAAAAGTAATGTAGAAGCAGATAATCCTCCACCTAGGAGTGTTGTGAAATCTGCTGTGATATTGTGTTGCAGAACAAAGTGACAGTTCTATGTGGGAAGTAATGGTAAAAGTAATGTAGAAGCAGATAATCCTCCACCTAGGAGTGCTGTGAAATCTGCTATGATATTGTGTTGCAGAACAAAGTGACAGTTCTATGTGGGAAGTAATGGTAAAAGTAATGTAGAAGCAGATAATCCTCCACCTAGGAGTGCTGTGAAATCTGCTGTGATATTGTGTTGCAGAACAAAGTGACAGTTCCATGTGGGAAGTAATGGTAAAAGTAATGTAGAAGCAGATAATCCTCCACCTAGGAGTGCTGTGAAATCTGCTATGATATTGTGTTGCAGAACAAAGTGACAGTTCTATGTGGGAAGTAATGGTAAAAGTAATGTAGAAGCAGATAATCCTCCACCTAGGAGTGTTGTGAAATCTACTATGATACTGTGTTGCAGAACAAAGTGACAGTTCTATGTGGGAAGTAATGGTAAAAGTAATGTAGAAGCAGATAATCCTCCACCTAGGAGTGTTGTGAAATCTGCTATGATATTGTGTTGCAGAACAAAGTGACAGTTCTATGTGGGAAGTAATGGTAAAAGTAATGTAGAAGCAGATAATCCTCCACCTAGGAGTGTTGTGAAATCTGCTATGATATTGTGTTGCAGAACAAAGGGGTTCAGAGTGACAGTTCTATGTGTAAAACAGATCTTTATAGGATGATTGAATCAAACAAACCTAAAGAGGCTCTTAGAGGTATTACTGCCTTTCTTCCATTACTTTCATTACCTGTACTTGCAGGACCAATTACTATACTATTAACTGAGCGAAATTTTAGTTCATTATTCTTTGATCCTGCAGGAGGGAATGAGAATTCTTCCTCAATTGTTATAAGTTTATTATTTGTTATGTTGGTTTTATTGGCCCACAGTATCGTTTGGTTGCCCCCATATATGTGTGATCACATACAACTAGTTTGGGCCAAGGTAAAATGAATACTTGAAGAAATGTAACAGGCGACTTATTCTTACAGGAATTGCACGATATAACGCTCAATGATATATCACTTAAGACTGGCGGTGTTTTTTTTTTTTTTTTTTTTTTTTTTTTAAATATAGAAAAGGCAGAAAATGGTCATTGGGAAAAAACGGAGTAGTTGAAGAGATCGTTTACGTTTTGTAAGCATGAACTGAAAATAACACTTAAATTGTGCTATTTTGAGCGAGTTCTTTACTTTAATCTAGCGGAAA
Source organism: Tenodera sinensis (assembly GCA_030765045.1). Classification (NCBI taxonomy): domain Eukaryota; kingdom Metazoa; phylum Arthropoda; class Insecta; order Mantodea; family Mantidae; genus Tenodera; species Tenodera sinensis. The sequence goes on along the minus strand of CM060964.1, from coordinate 15,296,199 downwards.
TGCACATTCCAAGGTTGGCAACATTATTGTAAACGCGATTAGAAGCAGAACTGGTGCTCCCGATATCGCTGTTTATTTGGAATTGTTTACTGACGTATTGGCTGGCTACATTCCTGCCAGGGACCATGAGCTGGTGGACAAACTGAGGCGTATTGGCCTTGACTGTCGAGCGCTACGATCGTTTCTTATCTTGTTTATTAGAAGAGCGAAATAATAGTAACTTGGCGTATAGTCGGTGATAAAACACAAATAGACGATCTCTCGCGCCTGCCGATATATGAGACGTTGCAGTCCTGAAGATATGATTGCGTCTGAACAGAGTGTACATACATGTCTCGCCATGTTTGTGCGATAAGCTCGCCTAAAAGCTGGGTAGTTGCACATTCTTTCCGATACGCCTCATGGGTTTGCCAAGCAGTAGCTGCCTTTGTCTCGTTATATTTTATCACTGCCGTGGCAATTCCTATGTCGAATTTGCTCATCACACGGACCTGGTGTTCACCCTGTATAGTCAGATATTAAGGTATTGTGTATGTTAATGTTGTGTTTATACCACAATTTAATTTCTCTACCACGTATAGTATTTCACCCAAAAATTCGATGTTGAGATTTGACCGGAAATATATGTTTTGAGGCCCCCTGAATCCGAAAAGAAGCATTTTTAGAAAAAGGTCCGTGTGTGTGTGTGTGTGTGTGTGTGTGTGTGTGTGTGTGTGTGTGTGTGTGTGTGTGTGTGTGTGTGTGTGTGTGTGTGTGTGTGTGTGTCTGTCTGTCTGTCTGTCTGTCAGTCAGTCTGTGGGCAGCATAACTCAAAAACAAAAAGTCGGTTAAAAACCAAAGTTGGTATTTAAGTTTAATATATTTTAAGAATGCGACACGAAGATTTTGAAGAAAATTGCTCCACTCTAAACTACCCTTTACATGGAAAATGTTTCGAAAATTTTGTTTTTCTTTAAAATGGTTGTAACGATCTTGTTTTAAATGACATATGTTTAAGATATTTTATGACAAATGAAATGTATGTTTTGAATTTTTTGCCGATAGCTCCTATAGTGCTGTTTACTATGGGCAACTTTTGAATAACCCGTAAACCGTAAGAGATAGAACAAATCTTATTATACAAAAATGTAGATCTCGCTAAAACACACAATTTATGTCCGAATAAATGTTTTTGTAGAGTGATCAATTTCGGATACATTCCTTAGTATTTGTGTCAGTTTCGGAAAACTTAAACTGTTGTCAAATGCAATATTGTTGTTCATTTTTTATCTTAGCCATGCAGAGAGAACGGGATCTCAAAGCTTTAAAAGATTTGACTATCGCTCAAAGCCTACTGTGCACCTACAAGGAAATAAGATAATTTCTACAAATGTTTATCTCAACTGACACGACGAAGATACAGTAATAAGAGCTTGTAAGAATGATTAGTAGAACAGTAGAGAAAGTCATGTGAGTGCAACACATCAGATTCTTATAGTAACATTGCATTTGCATTGGAGAGCAAAGAATGCCCTTGGTATTTAGTCTTTACATTGGACAATATAAATAAATACAGTATTTGACTTGTAATACGTCGAGTGCAGTGTTTCTCTTAGTTTCGCTATACCGTAAATTCAGTTACAGGACATTTCCACTGTGTGATGCATTCTGGCGGTAATTCTCACATCTGCTTTCAATGCATTATTGAATCATAAATTCGTTTAATCCTGGTTCGCATATGAAATTTAATATTTAATTGACTTAAAGCCTAAAGTAGTTTATGCTTTTGCAACATATATTGCCTTTAATTGCATTATTGAGGTTTATTTTGATATGTCTACCTATCATTGACCTTAATTCATTACAATAGGATTAACTCTTTAATGAATGCGCTATGTTGCTGCAGAAGGAAATTATTCTCTCGAATTATTCTTAGTACACTCACACACACACACGCCGGCACACACACACACACACACACACACACACACACACACACACACACACACACACACACACACACACGCCGGCACACATACACCATACACACACACACACACACACACACACACACACACACACACACACACACACACACACACACACCTGCTGGAAGTTTCCAAATGCAAAACGTATAATTATAGACTCCTTCTGTAGTATGAAACATGCATTCTTTTCATAGTTCTTATTCTTATATTACGCGTGTTCTCTAACGTTTAAGGGACACTGGGAGTGACATTTTGGTCAAAATTGTCAAAAAGTCAAAAATTGTTTTTTTACCTTAAAATGTTCCTGGAGCACCTGTGCATTTGGATCAGCTAACATTTTTCATATCCCCCACTCCATGTGGCCATTACGGCCCTTTCAAATAGTGCTCCTCCCTTAACGTACACAGGATGCTCCTATATAAAAGCCTGTTTTTCTCAAAACTACATTTCTGCATATTCCAAAAGAAGGTCGCGCCTGAGTTTTGCTTCAAATTCAATGAAAACTTCCAAAAGTATTCATAAATAGCAGCTAAACAAAACTATGCTTCAATATTGACGTTATCATTAACATGAATTCCAAAAACATTTTTTTTTTGTGTGAAAAAAATCAACAATTTTTAAGATTAAATTTTCTTTGTTATTAAAAAAATATATACAGCATAATGAGCAAAGGTATTTGAAATATCTCTTCATACAGTTGTTACCCATGTTTTAGAGTATCAGTTCTGCCAATATAAATGAATTTTGAAAAGTCAATAGACGCGAGCTCTATTTTGAAAATGTGCCTATTAAATTCATAAAATAATTTATATATCCTAAACGAATTATCCAATTTTAATGAAATTTGGTGTACCTCCTATTCTCATATAAATACAAACACAGTACGAATTTCAGAAAAATCTATCAAGAAATGTGGAACTTTCAAATTTCACTCCCAGTGTCCCTTAATATAAATCTTCAGACTTTGTAGCCGAAATTAAAGCCCATAGGTTCAAATGTTTAGGACACGTGATCAAACTGAATGACAGGATCCTGAGTTCAAAACCTGAAGGTAGACGCGATATTAAGGTCTAAGCCTGGATGCTAAGTAGAGGTAGAGGCTTTAGGGGTGAGAAGTTGGAGGCAGAAGGCTGTGGTTAGACAGGAATGGACTGAAACCCTAGGGGAGGCCAAGGCTAGACTGAAGGAGAAGGAGAAGGAGGAGGAGAAGATGAAGGAGAAGGAGAAGAAGAAGAAGAAGAAGAAGAAGAAGAAGAAGAAGAAGAAAGAAGAAAACGTTTAATGTTTCTGTAATTCCTGTTTTACCTCTGAAGACTGTCATCTCCAAAGTTTCACGACGAAAAAAGTATGACACCAATTTCATAAGACGAGCCAACTTTTTGGAAAATAACTACTCATCCTTATTAACTGTCTAAACATTTCAAATTTATATTATTCACTGGTTACAACACACAGTCCTGCAGCTCTATTGCGTTCCGTAATCAACCTTTTCATCATACTAAAGATGCATTTCCGTATCCGTGACAAGCTGAGATGATAATGTGCAATAGTTAGATGAAAGTAGTTGGTTTTTTGCTTCCCTTTGCTTGGATGTTTCCTCCCGGGACAGTTCGATAGGTACCTAGTTTCTGGTTGTCTACCATTGTCTGCGTCTGATGTGAAAAGAAAGCTAACAAACCAAGCGGAAGAAGGAGTTGCACAACGCTCAGCGCTAATTGCTGCCTCAATTACAAGTATTGAGTTCGATACACTTACCACACAAGCTCCCGAGCTAGGGAATGTGCACCCCAGAAGGCCTTCATTTGTTCGCCATATCTCTTGAGAGAATATTGTCAGTGCTTTGCTGTTCAACAGTTGAGGAATGTGTATCAGTGCTTGTGTGTGTGTGTGTGTGTGTGTGTGTGTGTGTGTGTGTGTGTGTGCGTGTGTGTTTACCACACAAGCTCCCGAGCTAGGGAATGTGCACCCCAGAAGGCCTTCATTTGTTCGCCATATCTCTTGAGAGAATATGGACAGTGCTTTGCTGTTCAACAGTTGAGGAATGTGTATCAGTGCTTGTGTGTGTGTGTGTGTGTGTGTGTGTGTGTGTGTGTGTGTGTATATGTGTGTGTTTACCACACAAGCTCCCGAGCTAGGGAATGTGCACCCCAGAAGGCCTTCATTTGTTCGCCATATCTCTTGAGAGAATATTGTGACATGGCTTCTCCATGTCATTAAGACTCTTTGATTTTCAAGGAGGTTGCCATAGAGACAGTTTGAGTTGTTGAAGATTAAGAGACAGAAACTAGTATGGTGTGAGAGTTTGGAAAGATTAAGAGACAGAAAACGAGTAGTATGGCTGTACTTGAAGCTTGAGAAAATAAAAAAAGATTTGCTAAATTTGTTACATTTAAATTTGTTACATTTGGTGTCAGAAGTGGGATATTCGGAAACCAGGATGATGGCAATGATGAAAGAATTATTTGCCAAAATGGAAACGAGAAACGACAACCTCGCTGCCGAGCTGAAAGAGATGAAGACGGAGCTATCGGCGAAAATTGACGGGCAACTGGCTGGCGTGACGGAAGGCGTGGAAGAACTCGGCGAAAAGGTGGAAGACCTCTGCCAGCACGTGGACGTCGTGGAGGACGACGGGGAACGTCTTGGCGCCCTGGTAGTAGGAGTTGACGAGAGCGTCAAAGTACTGGATGCCAGGGGCAGACGGAATAGCGCGGAGCCGGGGAGGGAGCACCTAGTGGCCGAGGCGACAGTTGCGCCCGTTTCGGACGATCAGCAGGGAAGCGCACAAGCAAACGAGCAACACGCGAGAACCGACTTGGCGTGTGACATGGGGGGACCGTCGGGGCCATCCAATCACCTGACGCATAGTGCCGTGAACGGAAGAATGGTGGACATCATCGTGGACGGCAGGATACAGGAGAGGCCGTGCCGAGCACGAGTGAACACGAGTGCAGCGGTGGACGCGACTCGCGCGGATGTGGTGGGGTTTGTTGCCGGACCCATCGGAAGCAAGGTGGCTGCGAAGGTGCGCCAGAGAGGTCGGCGGACATGGTACCCAGTGAGCCGTTTCAAAGTGCGCAGGATGGCCCGTCAACACACCAGGAAGAAGGGCAACTGGACGAGGGACCGTCAAGACCGGCGGTACTGTTGCAGAATTTCGAAGCAGGATGGCATACATCGTCCTACCTGGACCAAGGGACACTATCCAACAGCGATACCTAGGATCGTGCCCCCTGGAGAGCGAGGTCCTACTGGCCCTCAAGGTTTACAAGGATTCCCTGGCCCTCAGGGTCTGGTAGGCTTGCCTGGAATGAAGGGTGAACGTGGATTCCCAGGAATGAAAGGTGAACAGGGCAATCCAGGACCTCCAGGACAAGCTGGTGCACCAGGACCTGAAGGACCTAAGGGTGACTCAGGCTCTCAAGGACAACATGGAGCTCCAGGACAACCTGGTCCACAGGGCCCTCCAGGAGACAGAGGACTTCCAGGATTACCCGGCCCAACAGGACCTGCTGGCCTCAGAGGTCAGAGAGGTGCACAAGGTGAGACAGGTCCACCAGGGAAGCCAGGCAGTGAAGGACCTCCAGGACCACAAGGTATTGCAGGACCTCTAGGACCACCGGGACCAATTGGAGAACAGGGACCAGAGGGAGCACCAGGTAAAGCAGGAACACCTGGTATTGCAGGAAGACCGGGAGATAAGGGACCTGTAGGACCTTCAGGACCTCCGGGAACTCCAGGGGCACCAGGTCTTCCAGGGCCACCTGGTCCAAATGGACCTCCAGGACCAGCAGGAGAACGGGGTCTTCGAGGAGAAACTGGACCACAGGGTGTAGAAGGGCCACAGGGAGCTAGAGGAAAGCCAGGACCTCCAGGGCCAGAGGGAGGTAAGGGTGATAGAGGAGAAGAAGGTCCAAAGGGTGCAAAAGGACACCGTGGTCTCATTGGTCTACAAGGGTTACCTGGACCTCAGGGACCTCCAGGAGACAAAGGCATGACTGGACCTCCAGGATTGTCGGGAAAAGATGGTGAACCTGGAACTAAAGGTATGCCTGGAAGAGATGGAAACCCAGGACCTCAAGGTATACCAGGACCACCAGGCCCTCGTGGACCACCAGGAGAAGAGGTTCGATGGGTTAATCCACCGGGGCGCAAGGGAGATGCCGCAGTGATAGTGCTGGTCGGGACGACCAGCTCTGAGGAGGGAGCAGTGTGACATGGCTTCTCCATGTCATTAAGACTCTTTGATTTTCAAGGAGGTTGCCATAGAGACAGTTTGAGTTGTTGAAGATTAAGAGACAGAAACTAGTATGGTGTGAGAGTTTGGAAAGATTAAGAGACAGAAAACGAGTAGTATGGCTGTACTTGAAGCTTGAGAAAATAAAAAAAGATTTGCTGTTCAACAGTTGAGGAATGTGTATCAGTGCTTGTGTGTGTGTGTGTATGTGTGTGTGTGTGTGTTTACCACACAAGCTCCCGAGCTAGGGAATGTGCACCCCAGAAGGCCTTCATTTGTTCGCCATATCTCTTGAGAGAATATGGACAGTGCTTTGCTGTTCAACAGTTGAGGAATGTGTATCAGTGCTTGTGTGTGTGTGTGTATGTGTGTGTGTGTGTGTTTACCACACAAGCTCCCGAGCTAGGGAATGTGCACCCCAATAGGTCTTCATTTGTTCGCCATATCTCTTGAGAGAATATGGACAGTGCTTTGCTGTTCAACAGTTGAGGAATGTGTATCAGTGCTTGTGTGTGTGTGTGTGTGTGTGTGTGTGTGTGTGTGTGTGTGTGTGTGTGTGTGTGTGTTTACCACACAAGCTCCCGAGCTAGGGAATGTGCACCCCAGAAGGCCTTCATTTATTCACCATATCTCTTGAGAGAATATGGACAGTGCTTTGCTGTTCAACAGTTGAGGAATGTGTATCAGTGCTTGTGTGTGTGTGTGTGTGTGTGTGTGTGTGTGTGTGTGTGTGTGTGTGTGTGTGTGTGTTTACCACACAAGCTCCCGAGCTAGGGAATGTGCACCCCAGAAGGCCTTCATTTGTTCACCATAACTCTTGAGAGAATATGGACAGTGCTTTGCTGTTCAACAGTTGAGGAATGTGTATCAGTGCTTGTGTGTGTGTGTGTGTGTGTGTATGTGTGTGTGTATGTGTGTGTGTGTGTGTGTGTGTGTTTACCACACAAGCTCCCGAGCTAGGGAATGTGCACCCCAGAAGGCCTTCATTTATTCACCATATCTCTTGAGAGAATATGGACAGTGCTTTGCTGTTCAACGGGGTTAAACAGAGCAAAGTTCGCGTGTGATGGAAGGAGGTAAACCCGCACTCCCCTCTCGCAAAGGTTGGACATCGCTGTGCTAGCCTCTGGTTCCCGAGGTCATGAGTTCAAACGACTGTGTTGCAGGCTCCCTTATGATTAACATGCTAAATTGTTTCTCTTTCACAATAAGTAAAGCAGTAGAATTCCATTGCTATTTAGCCTTAAAATACTTTAAAACTATTTGATCAACATAATAAATTGTTTGGTTTTAAACTTAACATTATGTTCAAACTTTGAAACACGAAATACAAGTTGATATTAAATAAAGTAATAAGAAACAAAAACCACTAAAATGTGGAATCATATTGTTCCTTTTATACGTTTACAAATACGAGCATTCAAAAAGTACCTTTTAAAATTATTAATATATACCTGTAGGATCACCAAAGTTTGATTTAAGCTTCTGATGAAAGTTGCGTTTCATATTTGTATTTGCAAATTGAAATCCACATATTAAACAGCAAACTTTCCTGTTTTTGTAACTTATAACAAATTCTCTGTAGCACTCTTCATGAAACAGCTATACTCGCCACTGAATGAGGCGTGGCGGAACCTGAACAGTAGTGAAGGGGAGGGTTGGCAGGGGAGTGGCCCAGTCGAGCCCATGCCTGTTCTAGACCAATGAGGCCTCCAAATTTCTAATACAGGTTAAAAATAAAAACAATATCGACAAACTCATGTATTGCATTAAATTCTTTTAAAAAAGATGTCTGTTTGAGAAACGATGAGATTCTTTGAAGGATTCCTAATTTTCCTCACGTTTCAATTAGCCTGTAAAAGTAGGTGCAAAATAGAAATATTTCATTTTTATTTTGTGGACTTTATTAACATAATTATAGTTATTTTTAAAAGGAAATATCCTCCAATGTTTCCATTTCCATGAAATATTTTATTTGCCTCCAATATGTAGGGAACAAAAACTCGCGGCAGATCGACTGCAAGCTGCAGCTGTTGTCCATGTACACCCTCGACAGATGCGCAGTTCACATGTTTGGCCTTGAGGTGCAAGCAACAAGTCCCCCCCCCTTCTCCACCTTCTTCAAGTTTGAATGCGCACCTTGTCGTAAAATAGAGACCTACTGCACCTCTCTGATTTGGTGCTCACTTCATCAAGAATAAGGTGCCGAAATTGAACAGGCTTGCTTCACGAGATCATGGCTGACTCACTTTCCTAAGGGCAATTGCTGAAGTTACCCTTGCTAACCTAAGTTTGAGTTTGGAGCAGGAGTGGTGAAATTTGTGTAGCTTACTTTGGGCCACGTTTTCTTTGCACTCAAGTAAATTGTAGCACTGAAAAAATACTAGATTCTTTTTCTTCTTAAGATTCAATTTTTACTTTCACTACTACGTATAGTAAGTAGAGGAAGTATTATATTCCACCCAAAAATTCGATGTTGAGATTTCACCGAAAATATATTTAGAGACCCCCTGTACCAAAAAAAGCATTTTTAGAAAAAAGTGCGCGCGCGCGCGCGTGTGTGTGTGTGTATATCTGTGTGTCTGTCAGTCTGTGGGTAGCATAACTCAAAAACGAAAAGTCGGTTACAAACCAAAGTTGGTGTTGAAGTGTAATATCTTTTAAGGATGCGACACGAAGATTTTCAAGAACATTGCTTATTCCTAAGCTACCCTTTACATGGACATTTTTCGAAAATGTTATTTTCTTGAAAATGGCTCTAACGATTTTTATTAAAATACCATATGTTCGAGATACTTTTATGATTCTATATTCTAATGTATAGTTAAAAATTTATAAAATCTCTTTTATAAACTAAAGAAAAAACTAAATAATTCAAATTTCTATAAAGATATGTAATTCCTAATAATAATTGTAAAGAAGCAAATAAATGAAATGTATACCTATCTTGAATATTTTGGCCATAGTCTATGAAGTCCTATTTTCTCTGGATGACCTTTGCATAACTGGTAAACCGTAAGGGATAGACTAAATCTTACTATACAAAATGTAGATCTTGCTAAAACACACAATTTATGTTTAGATAACTTTTTTGGTAGACAACCATTTCGGAAATATTCCTTGTTACTTGTGTGACTTTTGGAGAACTTATACTTCTATCAAATGGAACATCGTTATTCATTTTTTATATGTTATTCATACAAAGGGAGTGGTATTTGAAAGCTTTAAGAGATTTGACTATCGCTCAAAGCCTACCGAATTCTCATATTGTCCTTGTACCTACAATAAGATAAACAATAAGATAGTTTGTACAAATGTTTATCTCAACTAACACGAAGAAGATATAGGAACAAGAGTTTGTAAGATTGGTTAGTACAAGAGTAGAGAAAGTCATGTGAGTGTAACACATCAGATTTTTATACAATTCTCAGTTTGTGGAGGATAGCTGAACTCTGATTCGGTTCCCCATTGATCTGCTTAGCAACTGCAATAAACGTTTTATTGAATTGATTCAAATATGTTTTCCCAAGAGGCACAGTGACTCCAAAAAGCATTCTTCTTCGGTGCAAGAAACTATTGAGAATTCAAAGAAAATTCCAATTTTACTACTTATACTTAAAGAACCAATGATATTGCTGTTTGCGTGATTAAAATGCTTCATCCAGATTTGAAGGTTAAGAAAATGTCACCTATTTTTCAACTCATAACCTAATATTACACCCAGTGCTTAGATAATTATTCGGTATAATACCTGCGAAAATGGATTTTAGTGGGACCAGCATTGCCGATAGTATATAAAAATGCAAATGCCTAGGTGTCCTTGTTGAATAAACGAGAAATTCCGCGTGTGACTAACTGACATTTACACTACATTTTCTTCTTAAAATGCCTGTCTAAGGGTCAATATAGGTGTAAAAATGTTATTTTAACGACATATGATGACAGAGAATACATTGGCGGTTGTGATAGGGAATATAAAAACCTTAAAAAGTGAAACAATTATTTAATAATGGGCGCTAAACTTTTCGTGACTAACTGACCTACAGTTGATAAAAATGTTTACATTAAATGTGAAGAAGCTGAAATGATTGGTACAATTTTCAAATAGATTATAAAACTAATAAAATGAAGTATCCCTAAAAAGTCAGATCACCTAATATGTTGTATCGTTTGATGTTTCAGCATATTAAACGTTAGATTTTCTCCCCATTAATTTGGCTACCTGAATTTTCTAAAGCGAATACTTTTAGAATCTCTGAAATGTAGCTCTTAGAAAACCTAATTAAAATGCATTTTTAAACACTCGCTTGTGGTTTCAGCAATGGATTGAAGGTTTCACCAACATATAAGCATGAGCCATATTCATCAGAAAAACAACAGAATTTCCCCTGACAGCTGATACATAGCGGCCACCTCTTCCTAGCTCATAGGGTTTCAAACTTATAGATCCTACAATTTTGCAAAATAAATTAGATCATAAGACTCTGTAATCCATGAACATTTGTTTTTAGCTGCACTGCTAACCAAAGGAAGTTTAAGGCTGTATATAGTGATAAAAAGTAATTTAATAGCTGCTCAAACTATGACAAAAATTACGTGGAGAAGTTTTCTGCCCTCTGCCTAATGTGAGGCATTAGTAAGTGATTGCAAGTTTTTGCCAGTTTGAGAGAAATAAATTCCTTAGAGAATTTTACTTTCTCTAACACGTGCCGAAAATTCTATGTCGAGGTTTTGTGGAAACACAGCATGGAAGGGAAGTCACTACATTCTTTCTAATATGAGCTTCATAGAAGCATTATAAACAAAAATATCGAATGGCATTTTGTTCTTTGATCAGCCGATTTCGAAAAAATAATGTTTTTTTTAATCCAAATTGGATGCGTAATTCCCCAAGAATGTACGAAGATAACAGTTTGTTACTTGTAAGATGTGTAGAGTAACTTATTTCTGACATAGCTTCGGTAGTAATTATGGGACATCACACAGGGTTTCGAAATAATTAATCACTTAAAAGATGTGAAGGAATACTCCGAGCAGCTCTTTCAGGCATGAGGTAAGTAGACAACGTTCAGTTGAGGTTGGCCAGGGAATTGACCTGGTTTGTGAATGTAAACACTTCTGGCACTTTCGCTTTCCGTTTAGTATTTTGGAAGCTAACGCTTGTGATTGGCCCACACACGAACAGTAAACACTGAAGGACAAGGCAGGGTATAAGTTTGTTTTCAAGACGCACCGTTACGCTGTTTATGTACTGAGCTAGGGAAAGTGACACCCACACAATCTGCAGTGTTGCCAGCTTGTTTTCGACAAAACTAAAATATCTCCGTAAGAAATGGTCAAAGACAAAAACGTCAGATACAAAATGTGTTCCAAATAGCGAGGTCTGCCACTGGTTTAAATTAATGTAATGACTTCCCTTCCACCCGGTATATATCACTTGCTGAATTACAATGAGTGAGCGAGTGAGTGTGTAGGTTTTAAGGGCCCGTTGACAACTAGGTCATTAGAGCCCGATAGAATAACTCTCATAGTTTGTCATTTTGCACAACTGGTAAACACTGAGAAATGGACAAAAACGTATTGCACAAGAAACGTGGATAAAAACACAAACTTACTGAACAACTTGAAAGCACAATTTACTTGCAATAACATTTTTGTGGCATCAGCCGTTTCCGAGATATGTGTAGCTATTCGGTTGTTTCTCGCGATGTCATTGAGAGCGTATGGATTTTGAAGGTCCATATATAGCCACTGGCCATCTACGCCATTCACTCCATTCCCAATGTGTCTGTTGCTGTGAGGCTTTATCTAGATTAACATGAGGCAAATAGAAAAATAGGATTTGAAAAGAATAATTTATGGAAAATATAGAAAACTAAAGGTTAAAGAGTTCATTAAGTCATGTGAATGTAGCACATTATGAATTTTGACAACTCCTCTGCGTTGGGAAATTTTAATGGGAGGACAGTCACGGGTGTTCAAGACCACTTGAACCAGAGGTCCATGCTTCAAATCCTGCGAGGAGCATCCTAGCTAACAGATTTCCTCCAATCCCCCCCCCCTTCCGGTCCACATAACTGACAGGTATCTTAAATTCATTTATTTGGCCTGCATTTCATATCACCCTGTTCCTCGCTATCATAGCAGGTGCTTAGCTGTCCACCCGCTTGCAGGTCTTCACTCTGTCCGGCCCATAGGTTCGTCTGCTCCCCAACAGGCGTGTGACCTTAGGCACAGGCTTGTAAGTCCTACATCAGGGGAGGATAAACACTTCCTCACTATCACACCTGGTGCTTGGCTGTCCACCCGCTTCCAGGTCTTCACTCTGTCTAGTCCATAGGTTCGTCTGCTTCTGACCCTAGGCACAGGCTTGTAAGTCCTACATCAGGGGAGGATAAACACTTCCTCACTATCACACCTGGTGCTTGGCTGTCCACCCGCTTCCAGGTCTTCACTCTGTCTAGTCCATAGGTTCGTCTGCTTCTGACCCTAGGCACAGGCTTGTAAATCCTACATTAGGGGAGGATGATCACTTCCTCACTAACACACATGGTGCTTGGCTGTCCACCTACTTCCAGGTCTTCACTCTGTCCGGTCCATAGGTTCGTCTGCTCCCCAACAGGCGTATGACCCTAGGCACAGGCTTGTAAGTCCTACATCAGGGGAGGATAAACACTTCCTCACTATCACACCTGGTGCTTGGCTGTCCACCCGCTTGCAGGTCTTCACTCTGTCCGGTCCATAGGTTCGTCTGCTTCTGACCCTAGGCACAGGTTTGTAAATCCTACATTAGGGGAGGATAAACACTTCCTCACTATCACACCTGGTGCTTGGCTGTCCACCCGCTTGCAGGTCTTCACTCTGTCCGGTCCATAGGTTCGTCTGCTTCTGACCCTAGGCACAGGCTTGTAAATCCTACATCAGGGGAGGATAAACACTTCCTCACTATCACACCTGGTGCTTGGCTGTCCACCCGCTTGCAGGTCTTCACTCTGTCCGGTCCATAGGTTCGTCTGCTTCTGACCCTAGGCACAGGTTTGTAAATCCTACATTAGGGGAGGATAAACACTTCCTCACTATCACACCTGGTGCTTGGCTGTCCACCCGCTTCCAGGTCTTCACTCTGTCCGGTCCATAGGTTCGTCTGCTTCTGACCCTAGGCACTGGCTTGTAAATCCTACATCAGGTATATATATATATATATATATATATATATATATATATATATATATATATATATATATATATTGTTGTTTAACGACACTGTCAATTGCCAGGATCACATCAGCGTCGCCGGTGTGCCGGAATTTTGTCCCACAGGAGTTCTTTTACATGCCAGTAAATCTACTGACATGGAGCTGCCGTTTTTAAGCACACTTAAAAACCATCGGCCTGGGCCGGGTTTGAACCCGCGACCTTGGGAACAGTAGGCCAGCGTCTAACCAACTGAGCCACCCAGACCGACCCTACATCAGGGGAGGATAAACACTTCCTCACTATCACACCTGGTGCTTGGCTTACCACCCACTTCCAGGTCTTCACTCTGTCCGGTCCATAGGTTCGTCTGCTCCCCAACAGGCGTATGACCCTAGGCACAGGCTTGTAAGTCCTACATCAGGGGAGGATAATCATTTCCTCACTATCACACCCGGTGCTTGGCTGTCCACCCGCTTCCAGGTCTTCACTCTGTCCGGTCCATAGGTTCGTCTGCTCCCCAACAGGCGTATGACCCTAGGCACAGGCTTGTAAGTCCTACATCAGGGGAGGATAAACACTTCCTCACTATCACACCTGGTGCTTGGCTTACCACCCACTTCCAGGTCTTCACTCTGTCCGGTCCATAGGTTCGTCTGCTCCCCAACAGGCGTATGACCCTAGGCACAGGCTTGTAAGTCCTACATCAGGGGAGGATAATCATTTCCTCACTATCACACCCGGTGCTTGGCTGTCCACCCGCTTCCAGGTCTTCACTCTGTCCGGTCCATAGGTTCGTCTGCTCCCCAACAGGCGTATGACCCTAGGCACAGGCTTGTAAGTCCTACATCAGGGGAGGATAATCACTTCCTCACTATCACACCTGGTGCTTGGCTGTCCACCCGCTTCCAGGTCTTCACTCTGTCCGGTCCGTAGGTTCGTCTGCTTCTGGCCCTAGGCACAGGCTTGTAAGTCCTACATCAGGGGAGGATAAACACTTCCTCACTATCACACCTGGTGCTTGGCTGTCCACCTACTTCCAGATCTTCACTCTGTCCGGTCCATAGGTTCGTCTGCTCCCCAACAGGCGTATGACCCTAGGCACAGGCTTGTAAGTCCTACATCAGGGGCGGATAATCACTTCCTCACTATCACACCTGGTGCTTGGCTGTCCACCCGCTTCCAGGTCTTCACTCTGTCCGGTCCATAGGTTCGTCTGCTTCTGACCCTAGGCACAGGCTTGTAAGTCCTACACCAGGGTAGGTTAATCAGGTAAAAAAGAAGAGTGAATAAATACGTTCTAAGAGAGTTCGTCTGTAAATAGCTAGGAAATAAGGTGGCAGAATTTTTGTTTGTAAGTTACCAGGTCAGAGTATTTTATGTTCTGTTACCGCTCGCTTACTTTGAGCCCTTCATGGGCAACACTTATTTAAACAGGGCCATACTGGGCTACTCAACACACTGCTGCAGATGTGCCTCTGAAACTGCATCCAATGCTCCATGCTGGAATATAAGAATGATTGTCATCTGTTAAACGAATAACATTTGTATGTGATTGCCAATGTTGTTTCTATTTAATACTAGATGTCAAACATTAATGTACTGTTTGTTTCCTTTCAGGTGAGCGTCTACATACTTTCGTCATCTTGGTGCTTGGTGGTAAGCTTAGTTAGTTTATTTTTTTCTCCTTTACTTTATATTGCATTTTATACAAGAACTACTATTCTTGTAGAAAAGTTTTGCCCATACATTTATTTATTGAATAGCACTGCAGTTGCACCATTACTTTCAGGCTAGAGCAATGGAGGGTATACTAACACGCCCCAATTCTGCCTGCCTTCCCTACTTGGTCAACTTATGCAGTTGATCCACAAACGAAATGTGCGCTACCCATAACTAATGTCTGTCATAAATCCATCTCCACACTTGAGGACAGGCAAACCTCTATCTCTGTGCTTGAAGACCAATAGCAGCCTTGATTTTAAGAGAGTGACAGTTATAGTAATCCTCAGGCCACTCTGAATGCACACCAGTACTTAAGTGGCTTGACAGCCGCAGAGCCTTTTGCTAAGGGTATATTGTGAGAACCCTCTCTATTGTGTTTATGTCATTAGCAGCACAAGGATGAGGGACAGTTTTACAACTTTTTGTAATATGTTTGATCTGTACTACTATACAGGATGGAAGGGAAGTCATTACATTCTTTCTAATATGTGCTTCTTAGAAACATCACCAACAAAAAAGTCTAATGGCATTTTGTTCTTTGATCAGTCGATTTCGAATAAATGCTTTTTGCTCAAAATTGGATGCGTAATTCTACAAGAATGTACGAAGATAACAGTTTGTTACTTGTAAGATGCGTAGAGTAACTTATTTCTGACATAGCTTCGGCAGTAATTGTGGGACATCACACAAGAGTTTCTAAATAATTAATCACTTAAAAGACGTGAAAGAATACTCCGAGCTGCTCTCTCAGATGTGAAGTAAGTGGACAACGTTGCGTTGAGGTTGGTCAGGGAATTGACTTGGTTTGTGCATGTAAACAGATCGGGCGTTTTCCTCCTGCCCGGTGTGTAATAGTGTGTTCATAAACTCCAAACAACAACAACAACAGATCGGGCGCTTTCGATTTCGTGTAATGTTTCGGGAGCTAACGCATGTGATTGGCCTACACTCGCATTGTAAACACGGAAGGACAAGGCAGCGTATGAGTTTATTTTCAAGGTGCACCGCTACGGTGTTTGTTTATGTACTGAGCTGGGGGAAGTCAGCACCCACACAATCTGCAGTGTTGCCAGTTTGTTTTGGACAAAACTAAAATATCTCAGTTAGAAATGGTCAGAGACAATAAAGTAAGATACAAAATGTGTTCTAAATTCCGAGACCTACTATTGGTTTAAATTAATGTAATGACTTCCCTTCCACCCGGTATATGTTGATTCCATGTGGAGTTTCAGTTGCCAAAATCTGAATTCCAGTTCTTTTCTCTGTCATTAGCTGCAAGGTGCAACTCTGCAGAAAGGACAGAAGAGCAAGAGCCCATGTTGTAAAACGATTATAAGGGTTTCTCAAAGGAGACGGTCGAACTGCACACGTGTTGACTAAACGGACTTTATGGCTGGCACATAACACGTCAATCTGTCCAGGCTAATTAATACATAGAGTAATATGATATAAGATGCTCGGAACTAAGGTCAGGAGCACATATACCTACCAATAGGTTACAAATACCCATCTTAAGAGTGATGTTGATTAATCTGGTGCCACGTGGTGCAGACAGCGTCTTGTACACGTGGAGTGGAGTGGAGTTACGGGAAAGTAAGACACCCATGTAGGTCCTAGTCCATACCCAGTAGGAGCCAAATGAAGGGATACTTGTGTTCTCCAGAGTGCCTTAAGATCTCTCTTAGAGAACAGTTTAATTGCAATGTTGTTCTTTTAATTTAAAATGGTAAATGTGCGACGTAACTTGTTTAAGTTTAGGGCGCCTATGTATTTATTGATTTTTAATGTTAGTCCTCTTCTTCTCGTTCTTGGTCCTCTGGTTCTTGCCTCGGCTGTTTGACTGCTTAATAGGTCGTGGGAAAAATGAGTGGTTATCTTAGAGTGGATTGAAAGAAGTATTAATAAATGAAATGAAGAGGAAAGACAATTGCACTTTTATTACAATGTTCAGCAGCTAAAACTTGAATACCCTGTACATTATAAATATAGACCGACTTTCAACAAATATGCCAAATGATTCGGTATCCTGAGTTTCGCTTCACCGTCACCAAGAACGTATATAGCCGAATAAACATAAGATGGTATTGCCTAAATGAATCTTGGATGGAATTTAGCCTGGCGCTTGTCTTGTAGCACGGAAACTTTCACTCTATCACTTAAACATACTTCTACGTCGTGTTCTCCGTAGGATTATAGACAGACTACTCTGGTAAAACTATTTCAAACCTCCCTACTCTTGCCTGCCAAAATATTGAATTTCTATTGGTTGCCTAGAATGTGGTATATTTCAAATTGAATTGCTTCGGGATTTCTCATTGGGTAAGCGTGCGAAACTGCTGCTCCCACGCTCTTGTCATATAATGGTGAATCTAACAGACGCTCTGCTAACAATGTATGATGTTTTATGACTGTTGCACAAAAATAGGTCTACAAAGAATATACTATATAGTTTTATTACTTCCGGCGTCAGTATATCGCTGCCTGTTCTTGCATTCTGGTGAAATGAATTCTTGTACTATATGAAACTTATTGTAATATATGGAAATATTTATTTAAATTGTAAATATCTTATTAGGCACGGGATACCGTCTCAAATGTGATTGTGCAAAATCAGCTATATTCCTGCATCACTGAAGGGAACAAATAAAATAAAAATACACCCAAAATTACCATGTGTGTTACAAGGAATATATACAAATAGAGTAGTTTCAATCTGTTTGTTAAATTTTTGGCGTAGAAAGTTAGAAATGAGGTTTCTGTGACGTGCAGCATTGTGCTGAAGCATTCAAGCTGTCCATCTGCACATACATACGCACGATGTTGGGTGTTAGCAACATCAAGTGTGGTTGTGTGCGTTTGGTATTAAATGGAATGTAATTTTATTGCACGCGATGAAGGTAGACCCAGAGCCACCTGTTCTGTTCGTTGAACCTGCGGGTCAAAAAGCACAGTGGAGAGGAAGCGAACGTAATGAAATCGTTGACTTTGTTCTGTTGAAATACGCGAACGTTGTGAGCATTCTAATGAAAGTTACGTGGGGCAACCTCAGCCAAGCAGGAAAACCACAGCTCTGGTCGCTCGATACACACCGCCCTTTAAATTCACATTTACAAACTAAAGGAAAATGTTCTCCGATATGTCGGAAGATTTTTGGGTGGCATTTGTATTTAAGGTACATTTGAGTTGGTAATCAAGAAAGAGTGAATTTTCTCCAGAATGTCTTATTTTTAGAATTAAGGATTCCCATCTGTGAAAAAAGGCTAAAAATTTCCAAAATTGCCAAAAATGGATTTTTGTTTTATCAAATAGTATAAATCGTCTGCTTTATTTTGATATGCTCTTTACACCCTTACGGCCTTTTTAACTATGTCACGTGGCCGTCTAACTGATTGCCTGTAAGTGGTCGTGTCTATTTAAATCCATATAGTTCCATTATTCTTGCTATGACTTCAAACTTAGTTTTTCCACGTTTTTATTTTTAACACTATTTGCTCTTTAAAATGCTCCACACGATGCAATTTTCAGTACTTATGCATGAAATTTGGTGTACCTGCTTAGAAATAACATTAAAAAGAAATGACGAGATAATTTTCTCATAAAGTGAATGACTGCTGAGTAATTAAATATTAAAGTTTACATTTCAAAATCTAAATGAAAAAAATAATGAATTTAAACTTTAAAATTTATTTTTATCCAAACTAATAACCAGATTAAGAAATTATCTCATCAATTTGCTAACATTCTATTACAGGACATAACTGAAAATTATCAAGTTTTTCAAATCAAAATTGCATCATGGGGAACCATTTATAGAAATATTTAAAAAAAATATAATAAAATATTATTATGTTTGCAACTAATCTGACTAAATGTGTGAAATTTAGCACAGTTACTCCTCACTATACAGTGATTGCTGTGTTAAAATTTCAAATCAATCCAATGAAAACTGTAGATTTTCAAAATTTCACATATGGGTATCCTTAATGTATATAAATTAGCCTGAATGGTCTGCACCCACTAGTCTATTTTATTCCTTGTTTTATAACTCCAATGCGCGTAGATCGATTTGGTTAATATTGCTCTCGTAGCCCAGTTTGGACTTCTGTTTGAGAAAAACGGATTCTTTGGCACAACACTTGCACACTGAATGGAGCAGGTACAACTCAGGTGGGTCCTGGTACCATAGGAAATGAGAGAGTACACAATCTTGTTCGTTTTATTTGCTCAGAACCTAGCTGAGGTGATCAATTATCTACTACAAATCCACAGCGTGGATTGCAAACATTCCCTGGACAGGTATTGAGCAAAGTTGTGATTAAGAAAACTACTCATGAACACTCATCCATATGGATCGAACACATATTGGAGCAGTGATTGGTTTGCTGACTGGTGACAGCCGATTCGGAAAGCATCTAAACCACGGAAATCTATAAACAGGTGCGAAATAGGCAAGTGTGACAAAAACACCTGCTATAGTGCAAAGGGGTTGCTGCCAGTGAGTGTCGGGTTTAAGGGCCCGTCGACATGCTGCCAGTGTTCTTGAGCTTGGGGATGACGGGGCAGCCTCCGTTCAGCGGGACCTTTTCCTGGGTTCGATGCTGCGGCTGCTCCTCATTTACACTGATCCAGCTAGCTGGAGTTTACTGGAAATTCAGCGAGCTGAGAACGCCAAGGAATCGTCAACCTTGGGCGTGTTGCGCATATATACATGTTGACATACACAAACACCTTTAAATACTACCCGCGAGCGATTATGACTGTGCGTTTCGCCCCTCAGGTGAAGTTCCCTCGTCTGTCGAGACTGACTACTTAAAACCTTTATTGGTTTCTCTTCTATGGCGTAAATATGTGTATTTGGCACTAGAAACTTTGTCGGCTCGCTACTTAACTTGGTGAGTATTTGCACGGCGATTTCGACGTGTATACACGTCAAGATTTTCGAAAAACTTCCCCGATTTCACCTTTACGCCTCTATATAAAGGATTATGCCTTCCCGACCTGATGAATTTCTATTCGTCGGCTGGCACGCCGTGAAAGAAATTTTGAATTCGATGCGAACATTTTCATCTTTATTGAGTGAGCCAAATCCCCAGTTACCAATTTTTGGCGTGAAATTTGGTCCTTCCCGAAATATATCACGGAGATTCTCTGCCTCGCTCTTTTCTCGTCACACCGATTATTTCTTAAGGACTGAAGGAAGATGTCCCGTTGGCCTTTGAACAACAGGCTTGGGGCTGGATGGTCTCATAAAAGCCCGCTGCTGAGTTATGGAAAGCACCTTTTTAGCATCCAAAATTCTTCCTTCTGGGCAGTTATTCAACCTTACTTAATATTAATCAATTCTTAATCTATGCCTTAACCAAACATTCACAGATTGCCTATCTAAAATCATCTAAATTACCGTAACACTATTTGTTTGCATATATCACAAGTCTTTATCACGCTAATTGTGTACATGCATTACAATTACTGTTGAACCTGATTTATGCGTATATCAAGGGCAAGAGGGAAGATTACTTATAACTCAGAACTACTTACAACTGATATTTTGATAATGCATCAGTTTTTGAAGCAATACAGTGGGCCTGCATGCGTAACATTTTACAAACAACAAACAAATGTCTGAAGAAAACACTATTTTGAACTTGGTCCTCCTTTAAGGAAAACAGTTAATTTGGCTTGTTTCACTTTTCTTGCATTAAGTGCATACACCTCATTTGTTACTGATACTATACGTACCGTGGTATAAACAATTCCTAAGTGTGAGCAATTTGGTTTTGGTTTTGTTTAGATTAAGTTCCACCTCTCGTATGAATTTTACTTTCTGGTCTTGTGTGTACCATTTCCATTTCCTGTTCTACATGGCTGATTAAAAGCAACTGAGAATTGAAAGACAAAACCGCTGTTCAACGGTAAACACCAGATACCGAAAATGTTTGTTTACTTCTCGTTTGTTGCTATGACATTGTTCCGCCGAAACATGCCGGCCCAAGTTGGGTCTTTGTCAACAGAGATAAGGAAAATTACGCCTCGAGTTTCTTTTAGGATAACGTATGCCATATGCTCATTATAATTACGTAAGACTCAGTTGTATTTCACTGAAATTTAATACGTCAGCCGTATAGAAATGGAGTACATTTACGTTGTATTTACGCTATATTAATACAAAGTTAATCACAGTAACACCAAACTCAGCTCACAGAACACTCGCAACAGACCACACTGATATCTGGAAACTGACAACATAAGAAAGCAAGATGCAGAGGAAGTTCTTGAGCTCTCGACACCCTCTGTTTGTTTAGACTCCAGGATGCACCCCTTAACATTAAGACATGTGGGTGTTAAACGTGAGCGGTTATATGTATGTTCTTCCAAAAAAGCGGCACATTCTTTGTACCTTTCCTAATTCGTGCGAGAAATATGAGCATATACCTCTAGAGTATGAGTAGGTCGCTGTACCAAGGAGCTCAGTGGGGAACCCTGACAATGGAGTGAAGGTAAACTCACAGAGTTACGTCTCAAATATACATAAGGCAGCTTGACTTCCGTTTAAGAACAGCAATGACTAAGTCAATTTCAAAATCAGGAGACTATTGCGTGCTGTTGTGACATACGATATTATGCTGAAGATAAACCGGCTCAGCAAGGTTGTCTACTAGGATATGAATGCCATAAACCACGGAGAATCAGAATATTCAGAGCGGAGATGGACAAAACATGCGACGACCGTGATTAAAAAGGCAAACTGAATGTAGTCCCCAAGGTGAATGAATAGGTTAACGGTTCCACGTGAGTGAAACTGGGAGTGAGTCGAGTACTTGGATGTGCATTTAACCTTGTGTCCTATGAATGTCACAAACTCAAAGCCTCGTACTTACATGTTTAGCCGCGTCATTGTTTGTGGATGAGTCTAAATTTTTGGATCCTATGTGTATTGCAGGGAGAAGTGCGCAAAATACTGAATAGGCTAAATAGCAGAGAAAACAAAGTTCAGTAAAATACATGGACGAATATGGCACTTGTTTTTGTGCCTGCTGGGTCCTAAAGCAGTTTACTTAAAATCAGGACAAGAAAGAAGCTAACCTAGCAGGACTAAAACTTTGGCTAAACTGTACGTGTGGTTTACGGAAGTTATCAGCCCAGCAGCTTAAGAAATGTGGGATACCTTACAATCTGATTATCATTCGTGTGCTAAACTAATGTTCGTTCAGATTCATCTTGTTTTAATACTTTGTAAGCTTCTAACATAGAAATAATCGGTCTTCTATGGCGTCAAGCTCTGGGTTAACGTTACTCCGTATTTGTGACGGTTTCTACAGGGCTGATGGACCACCCTGATGGCTGTAATCGTGGGCCTCAACTAACTTGCAAATGTGTGTTGATAATTATGTCCTTTCCCTTATCAAAATTTAAATTTGTAACCTTCTAATTTTTGGAAACGGTTATTGTTTTAGAGATTTGGTAATGTGAACTTTTGCACGAAGCAAACCAGTTCAATCGCTGCTTCTCCTCTCGTGCCCATGCCTGTGTTGGATAGTTGAAAATGCTTTCTGTGTTCTTTTTTGTTAAACTAAACCAAATCAAATTATCTATAGCAAAGAACTTTAAAGCTTTTAAGAAGCATTCCGTAAACAATGCACACTTCATTGAAAATCCGATACTTCCATATTGTCAATGCCAAGGGACGTACTTTATCAAAGACAACAATAGGCCCAAATGACCTAGCTGTCGACGGTCCCTTAAACCCCACTCACTCACTCACTCACTCAAAGATAACAAGGGTTAAAAGTTAAACAGAACAGGCTAGAGAAAAAAGATCGCAGTAAATTTGAAGTAACTAGGCAATTATTCTGCTTTGTCAATTGCATCTAATGAAAAAACTATGAAAAAATACTTAAACTGGTACAGATGAAACAAATTGTGGCCAATCCGAATCTTAAAAATCGGATGTGTTGCATTCACACGACTTTCTCTACTCTTGAACTAAGCATTCTTACAAACTCTTATTCCCATATGTTTGTCTTAGTTGAGATACACATTTGTACAAATTATCTTATTGTTTATTTCCTTGTAGGTACAAGGGGAATATGGGAATACAGTAGGCTTTGAGCGATAGTCAAATCTCTTAAAGCTTCGAGATTCCGTTCTCTTTGCACAGTTAACGTAAAACAAATGAACAACGATGTTGCATATTTTGACGTAAGTTTAACTTTTCCGAAACTGACACAAATAACAAGGAATATCTCCGAAATAGTTCACTATACCACAAAAAAAAAAAATATTCAGACATAATATGTGTGTTTAGCGGTTTACGTGTTATTCAAAGGTCATTCAGAATAAACAGGACTACATAGGCAGTAGTCAGAAAATTCAAGAAATATATTTGTAATAAATATATCTTAAACATATGTTATTTTAATCAAAATCATTAGTCATTTTCAAGAAGATAAAAATTTTCGAAAAATTTTCTATGTAAAGGGTAGTTTAGTGTGGAGCAATTTTCTTCAAAATCTTCGTGTCGCATCTTTGAAAGAGATTAAACTTAAATACCAACTTTGCTTTTTAACTGACTTATCGTTTTTGAGTTATGCTGTCCACAGACAGACACACACAAGTGGACTTTTCCTAAATATGCTTTTTTGGATTCAAGGGGCCTCAAAACATATATTTCCGGTGAAATCTTGACATTGAATTTTTGGGTGGAACACAACACTTTCTCTACTTACTAGTAGACTACTAGACTAGGCCTTCATTCTCTCTGAAGAAAGGTACATTTAAAGTATAGCCAGTGCCCAGTTAGGTAGCAAAGCTTTTCCAAGAGTTGTTAAACTTGAACATTTCTACAAGCCCATAATTCACGGCTGTGCAGATCATTGCTGCCTGTGGCAAGCAAGCCAAACTCGTGACGACATCTGCACGTATTCGATGCCTTTTCCACATCAGAAATAAATCTGCTTTGATTTATCACGTATAGTTTGTTATACACGGTGCTGCATCCGCGAAACGTCGGTTACTTTTGAAACCCTTCGGCATTCAGGGCCTGTAAATGTTAGGTGAAAGAAAATATGAACTCCATGAAAGCACGAGAGCAGATACTCAGTGATGTAAGTCGGCATTTCGGCATAATGCAACACAGGTTTGGAGTTGCATAGCAGGAGAACAAAGACCCGATATTACTTTCCTATCACAAGACAAACTGTTGTTCCACCCAAAAATTCCATGTCAAGATTTCACCGGAAATATATATTTTGAGGCCCACTGAATCCAAGAAAAGCATTTTTAAAAAAAATCTGATGTGTTACACTCACATGACTTTCTCTACTCTTGTACTAATCATTCCTACAAACTCTTATTCCTACATCTGCTTCGTGATAGTTGAGATAAACATTTGCAGAAATCACCTTAGTTGCTTATTTCCTTGTAGGTGGAAGTAGAATATAAGAATGCAGTAGGCTATGAGCGATGGTCAAATGTTTTAAAGCTTTCAAACTAGGTTTTCTTTGCGCGGTTAACATATCAAAAATTCAATAACGATGTTCCATTTGACAGAAATATAAGTTCTCCAAACCTCACACAAGTAACAAGACATAACTCCGAAATGGTTCACTCTATAAAAAAAATATTTAGGCACAAGTTGTGTATTTTAGCGAGATCTACATTTTTTGTACAGTAAGATTTTGTCTATCTCTTACATTTTGCCAGTTATGCAAAAGTCGTCCAGAGTAAACACAACTGCAGGAGCTATGGCCAGAAAATCCAATATATACATTTAATTTGCCATAAAAATATCTCAAACATATGTCATTTTGATCTAAATCGTTTGTGTCATTTTCAAGAACATCACAATTTTCGAACAATTTTTCATGTAAAGGATAGTTTAGGGTGAAGCAATTTTCTTTAAAATCTTTTGTGTCGCATCCTTGAAAGACATTAAACTTAAATACCAACTTTGGTTTTTAACCGATTTTTCGTTTTTGAGTTATACTGTACACAGTCTGACAGACACACAGACATGCACACATACACACACGGACCTTTTTCTAAAAATGCTTTTTTTTTAGATTCAGGGGGCCTCGAAACATATATTTCCGGTGAAATCTGGACATCGAATTTTTGGGTGGAATACAATACTTCCTCTACTTTACTATACGTAGTAGAGAAAGTAAGAATGGTCCCTGTACGTGTGTCAGCCTGAGTTTGTGGGCAGCGTAACTCAAAAACTCTTACGTACAAAAATCAAAGGCCTACACATTCATATTCCACTCCAGATTAACCCACGAAGTTTCTGCGGATTACTGTTTTGGTACGATTTACGTTTCAGAAGGTCTTCAATATTTGGTGCAAAAGATGAAGTTCACAGTCTCAAAAGATAAACAAGGTGATCGTCACTTATCTTACTGCGTTACTCAGTTTTCATTTAGTTCAATTTTGAAAATGTTTGTTCGCCGGTATATATGTAGCCAAAGACTGCCATTAAACTAGACGCAAACAAACGTAATCTCAGATACTGACAGCAGGGCAGAGACCTAAATAATTCCAACACTTCTTTCTTGGAACATTTTACGGTCGTGGAATTCTGCAATGCAAGTAGTTTCATATTTTGTAGCTCGTGTGGAGCCTCACTACATGGAAACTTCAAAAGTGCAATATAATTGGATTTTGGTTTCAAATGTCTTTAGATCTTCAAATTGTGAAGAGAATGTGTCGTACTGTTGCTTCGAGAGTTCGTTGTCTTTTCTTAGGAGAATAACGTTTATCGTGAACACGGAACGTAAGCGAGGGAAATGGTATAAATCTGCAACTACCAGTCTTACAAATCAAGCACTTAACTTTATCGTCTTCATCTCAAAAACAAAAATATTCGTTCTCCCATTGAATTGTACAGATATCTACTCCGTGCCATTCGCCTCTGACTACCAGGTCTGTCTCTGCTTACCTTGGGAATTACATGCAAGCGTGTGCTGCGCAGTTGAGCAAGCGTGCCTTAACTCTTGATGCATGGGAGGTTTGAGGAGGATTTATAATCCAGGTTTAGGCAAGTACATAACATATGGCTATTTTACATGTAATTTAATGTCACACATGGAGTGTAGAATATTATTGTATACACGAAGTAAAAGAGACTACAATTTTTTGCTCTTGCCAATGTAAACATCAGTTACTTCATTCCTTAAAAGTTTGTTAATGCTCTGGCATACAAAATGTCTATTGAGTCATGCTCGCAAATTTTTCAATGATTAGTTCTTTATCATTATCAAGTAAGGTTTGTAACAAGTCCAACCATATGGTTTGATGAAAGCAATCTCTGCAGCATGTCCTTAACATTCTTGCTCTCTATGACAGTAAACGAAATTTTGCTACAAAACAAAAGCTGCAAATGCTAAGTTTAATTATCCAACCTATCTTCCACCTCCACAAGTGAGTGCCTTCATGACTCAGTGTGATTCATCAATGGTGGTCTCTGATTCAGCTTTATTGCATCACAGCTGATAACACTATATATTATTAAGTAATTAACATCTCTTCGTGACCTGAATGTGAAGTGTCGAACTCTGCAATCACTGAAGGTTTTTATACCCATTTCATTTACACGTTATTTACGTATTTTGCTGAAATATACACAGGGTTGGCTGTCAATAGGTGTTTTATGTGTAATTTGCATGTAGAATATGTATTACACAACACTCTTCTACAAGTAGTAAACAACTAACATATCTAAACATCAATTACTTAATTTCTTTTAAGTTTATTAAAGTTCTGACATATTAAACGTATTTGCAGCCATGCTTCCCAATTAACTGAAGTTGAGTGATATATCACATACAATTTGGAACATTATTGCACCAAATGAGTTATAAGTCATAATATTTACATTTGCTTTCAACTGTTAACATGTAAAAGAGAACTGTCACTTATTTGTTATAAGTAAATTAACTTGGTCATTTTATTATATGCAGCAAATTATTGTTGATTTGGTTTGATATTAATAAAAAACTCTGATGTTGCATTCACATGACTTTCTCTACTCTTATACTAACCATTCTTACAACCTCTTATTCTTATATCTTCTTCGTGTTAGTTGAGGTAAACATTTACAAAAATTATCTTATTGCGTATTTCCTTGTAGGTACAAGGGGAATATGTGAAGACAGTAGGCTTTGAGCAATAATCGAATCTTTTAAAAAAAAAAAGGGCGTAAATTGTGTGTTTCAGCAGGATCTACATTTTTGTATAGTAAGATTTGGCCTATCGCTTACGCTTTACCATTAGTGCAAAGGTCATCCAGAGTAAACAGGACTACATGGGCTATAGCCAGAAAATTCAAAATATACTTCTCATTTGTAATAAAAATATCTTAAACATATGGCATTTTTATCAAAATCGTTCTTTCTTTCCTTCCTTCTTTCTTTCTTTTTTTTTTCTTTCTTTCTTCCTTTCTTTCTTTCCTTCTTTTCTTCGTTCTTTCTTTGTTTCTTAGTTTCTTTCTCTCTTTCTTTTTTTGTTTCTTTCTTTTTGCAGAGTATAGCTTTAGCCTTATCATAACTTCTTGTTGCTAATTACCCAGCAAAGCGGATATTTACTGCCTTTACAAACTCTTCCCCATTTATCAGCTGGATTGTTACAAATAGTGAATGTATCTTACGCTTTAAATAAACCGATGTATCAGATTATCTGCGGACCAGTAAATTAAGAATTTGCAAGCTACATGCATAAATAATGAGAAAATAAAAGTATGACTTGCATACTGCATTCCTGAGTGATATGTATGTTCAAGAATACTTGAGCAATGTTATCTAACCGTCTAACGTCTGCTGGTCTATGGGTTTAATTCAACAATGACGTCATTAATTTGTAGTACCTATGCAGTTGCTATGGAAACAAAAGTGTGTGTTTGGTAAAAGCGCCAAACAAACATGTCATTGTTTATCATGCTACTTCTACGTAGATGGGGACCAAAGTTTATCACTGGTGAGTTCCAATGAATGTGCATGAATTTACACGGCTCAGTGTAAGTTATCACCATTTGCAATCTCATGCTCTGTATGACTAGAAGCTAAATTCAACAATTAAACATGTTCCATTTGACGAATTTTTCAAAACTCACACAAATAACAATGAATATCTCCGAAATGGTTTACTCTACAAAAGCAATTATTTCGACATAAATTGTTTTAGCAAGATCTACATGTTTTGTATAGTAAGATTTGGTCTATATCTTACGGCTTACCAGTTATTCAAAAGTCATCCAGAGTAAAAAAGACTACATAAGCTATAGTCAGAAAATTCGAAATATAAATTGCATTTCTTATAAAACATCTTAAACATATGGCATTTTAATCAAAATTGTTTGAGCCATTTTGGAGAGAATAAAAATTTTCGAAATATTTTCCATGTAAAGAGTAGGTAGTTTAGGTTGGAGGCATTTTCTTCAAAACGATGTTAAACTTAAATGCCTAGTTTGGTTTTTAACCAACTTTTTGTTTTTGAGTTATGGTGCCCACAGACTGGCAGACACACACACGAACCTTTTTCTAAAACTGTTTATTTTGGATTCAGGGGCCCTCAAAACATATATTTCCGGTGAAATATCGACATCGAATTTTTGGGTGGAATACAATACTTCCTCTACTTGCTGTACGTAGTAGAGAAAGTATAAAGTAGTTCTTGGTGGATTTAATTTTGCCTGTAATATGTTTCTGTGAATTGCTTTCAGGATTGAAGATAAGGTTTTATAATTTCAAGGAATTTCCCCCTGATACGATATTTCTGTAGTTAATTGTGCGTGAATGTTGCTGTCATCAAACAGAATAAATGCTAGTTTTTATGAAGTTTTCAGCAGTAAAAGTCCATTTTGTTGAAGGTCAATGGAACAGTCATCGAGAGTGACCTTCGCATCTATCATTGCACCTGCATCAAAATGTGGAGCGTGCGTCCATGCGCACCTGAATAGTTCCCAAGGCTGAGTGACCACAGACCCAGCCGTTAATATGCACCACACCAAAGTGGTCAATCTTCCATTGAAAAATACGACTAGCTATTGTAGCTATTTTGTAGATATGTATCTGCGGATTATGCGGACCAGCTTTGTACATTTTTTACCTTCTCTACTAGTAAGAAGAGGAAATATTGTATTCCATCCAAAAATTGATGTCGAGATTTCACCGGGAATATGTTGTGAGGCCCCCTGAATCCAAACAAGGCATTTTTAGGAAAAAGGTCAGTCTGTGTGTGTCTGTGTGTGTGTGTGTGTGTGTGTGTGTGCGTGTGTGTGTGTGTGTGTGTGTTTGTGTGTCAGTCTGTGGACAGCATAACTCAAAAACGAAAAGTCGGTTAGAAACCAAAGTTGGCATTGAAGTTTAATGTCTTTTCAGGATGCGACACAAAGCTTTTGGAGAAAAATACTCCACCCTAAACTACCCTTTACATGGAAAATCCTTCGAAAATTTTGATTTCCCAACGATTTTGAATAAAATGACATATATCTAAGATATTTTTGTGACAAATGAAATATATATCTTGAATTTTCTGGCTATAGCCCATGTAGTCCTGTGTACTCTGGATGATCTTTGAATAAATCGTAAACCGCAAGAGGTAAACAATATCTTGCTGTACAAAAAAAGTAGATCTCGCTAAAACACACAGTTAATGTCCAAATAATTTTTTTGTAGAGTGAACCATTTCGGAGATATTCCTTATTATTTGTGTCAGTTTCAGAAAACTCGTGAAATGCAACATCATTGTTCATTTTTTTTATATTATCCGTGCAAATGGAACGGAATTTGCAAGCTTTAAAAGGCATGCCAATCGCTCAAAGCCTACTGTATTCCCCTTGTACCTACAAGAAGATAAACAATAATAAGATAATGTTTATCTCAACTAACGCGAAGAAGATATAGGAATAGGAGTGTTGAAGAACGGTTAGTACAAGAGTAGAGAAAGTCATATGAGTGCAACACACAAGACTTTTTTAAAATTTAATATTGACATTAAATAATAAACTAAACTAGCAGGAATCTTAACTATAAGTACGCCAAACACTTGTATTTTGGTCTGATTCAATCTTCCTGCATAAATTGTACAATAAGTTATGGTAATACGTACTGTACTGTAAAATGTTATCTGTTGAGTTTACGAAAGATTCAGTGGTATGTCACACGGTGCCGGCGCGGTATGTCTCACGAGCTGTAAATAGGGTCAGAAGAAAGCGTTGACCTTGAACCCTACACGTCACTACACTTCCCTCAATCTCTTGTTCTCCTACTGTTTTCAAGCGCCACGTGTATGCTTCTACTGAGTTGTTTTTGTGTCCTATCAAAGTGTTTGGTAGTGTAATTCACTGTATAGGTTTAAAATATCATCAAAGGGAAAGAAGGTCGTGGTTTCAGTGGACAAACCGTTGGATGCTATTAATCGAATTGATAAAGGGGAAACATTGAAGAAAACAGCTGCTGAATTGGGAGTTGCTGACAAAGATGGCGTACTTGGAGCGTCAGCGCGACACCACTCCAGCTCAACTATTAATGATAAAGCGTTTGCGTGACCATACTTCGTTCAAACGCCACACGTGTTCACTGTGGATCAATTATGTGACTTTATGTGATTATATATTTCTAAATGTCTTGTAAACCATACACACTATGTACTTTACATAAGTTTGTTACAAGACATAGTTTTTTATTGTCATAAACGGCAAGTCTGCTTATTTAAGGATTTAAGAATTTTGATTCGCTTATTACCCACATAACCCGGATTATCAGAACTGTCTTTGGTCCCAGTTAGTCCGGATAAACGGGGTTTTACTGTACTTCCAAACAAAAATGACCACTATTAGAGGAATAAGTAAATATGACTCTCTTTTGTAGCATTTCCTTTGAAACATGTGAATATCGCTCTGACGTCATACTAAATAGATCGATTTTTCAAGGACATATGTTTCTCTCACGCGCATGACACAATCATTGGTGATTAAGTGTGTTAACTATAAAAGTGGGAGTCTAGAATATCTTGTGCTTGTAAAACGAATAAATATTTCCAAGTTGGAATATGCGTCTTGAATATAATTTTGGCTCAACTAATACTCAATGCTCCATTTATTTCTAGTATTTAGCTAGAACGTGTTACTTTAGGTCCTTTCTAACATCACCAGCTCATGTCGACTGTTGGATGTTGGTTTAGGGAACTCTCGCTGACCTGATGATCTCCAAGTTTGGCTTTTCGTCAATCTGTATTTTTATTTGTTTTATAATGTAATCTTTGTGTTCTATTTTTATATCACTATTTGGACTGTATGTACATTTTAATATATAAATTGCATACCCTGTTATAATTAGGGTAATGTCCTGTAACGGCAAATTGAAATAAATAAATAACTAAATAAATAAATATAGATAGATAGATAGATAGATAGATAGATAGATAGATAGATAGATAGATAGATAGATAGATAGATAGATAGATAGATAGATAGATAGATAGATAGATAGATAGATAGATAGATAGATAGATAGATAGATAGATAGATAGATAGATAGATAGATAGATAGATAGATAGATAGATAGATAGATAGATAGATAGATAGATAGATAGATAGATAGATAGATAGATAGATAGATAGATAGATAGATAGATAGATAGATAGATAGATAGATAGATAGATAGATAGATAGATAGATAGATAGATAGATAGATAGATAGATAGATAGATAGATAGATAGATAGATAGATAGATAGATAGAT
Organism: Tenodera sinensis; assembly: GCA_030765045.1. Classification (NCBI taxonomy): domain Eukaryota; kingdom Metazoa; phylum Arthropoda; class Insecta; order Mantodea; family Mantidae; genus Tenodera; species Tenodera sinensis. The sequence goes on along the minus strand of CM060964.1, from coordinate 15,264,338 downwards.
AGATAGATAGATAGATAGATAGATAGATAGATAGATAGATAGATAGATAGATAGATAGATAGATAGATAGATAGATAGATAGATAGATAGATAGATAGATAGATAGATAGATAGATAGATAGATAGATAGATAGATAGATAGATAGATAGATAGATAGATAGATAGATAGATAGACAGATAGATAGACAGATAGACAGACAGACAGACAGACAGACAGACAGACAGACAGACAGACAGACAGACAGACAGACAGACAGACAGACAGACAGACAGACAGACAGGACAGACAGACAGACAGACAGACAGACAGACAGACAGACAGACAGACAGACAGGCAGACAGGCAGACAGGCAGACAGGCAGACAGGCAGACAGGCAGACAGGCAGACAGGCAGACAGGCAGACAGGCAGACAGGCAGACAGGCAGACAGGCAGACAGGCAGACAGGCAGACAGGCAGACAGGCAGACAGGCAGACAGGCAGACAGGCAGACAGGCAGACAGGCAGACAGGCAGACAGGCAGACAGGCAGACAGGCAGACAGGCAGACAGGCAGACAGGCAGACAGGCAGACAGGCAGACAGGCAGACAGGCAGACAGGCAGACAGGCAGACAGGCAGACAGGCAGACAGGCAGACAGGCAGACAGGCAGACAGGCAGACAGGCAGACAGGCAGACAGGCAGACAGGCAGACAGGCAGACAGGCAGACAGGCAGACAGGCAGACAGGCAGACAGGCAGACAGGCAGACAGGCAGACAGGCAGACAGGCAGACAGACAGATAGATAACAAAACACGTTCTAGCTCAATACTAGCAATAAATGGAGCATTGAGTATTAATTAGTTCCACTCAAATGATGACTAAACTCAACCGATTTAAAATAATGCAATGGATAATATCAAGGTGTATTTCGTAATAAGCTTCAAAAGCTTTGAGTGTAATTTTTATACCATAGTTTTTTTTTTTTTAAATTCAGGTCACCTCATAACATATTTCTGGTGAAATCTGGACATTGAATTTTTGGGTTGAATACAACACTTCCTCTACTTACTGTACGTTGTAAAACAAGTAGAAATGAAATTCTAGGTGGAAATGTAGAAAGTTGAATGTCATGTATCCTTCACCGTAAAAATAGATAATTGATTCTGTAAATCAAAAAGTAGACATTTCCATTAGAAACCATATTATCTACAAGTGCGGCTATCCTGTGTCGATAAAAGGGATGTCCTTTAAAAAACCGGGCAGGGTCAAAAATGGATTGTTCCGGTTAATATGAGAGATACGATCAATAGATCATTGAAGCTTCTCTCTGCTTTATTACCAATGGCCACCATTTGTTGTTAAAAAAAAACAGAGCACATTGTTTTCGGATAACACTGTCGGCGGCGGAAGCGTGTTACCAGTGGCGTATGCTGCGATTGTGTATTGGACTATCACTGGAACACACTGTCAGCGGCGGAAGCGTGTTACCAGTGGCGTATGCTGGGATTGTGTATTGGGCTATCACTGGAACACACTGTCGGCGGCGGAAGCGTGTTACCAGTGGCGTATGCTGGGATTGTGTATTGGGCTATCACTGGAATACACTGTCAGCGGCGGAAGCGTGTTACCAGTGGCGTATGCTGGGATTGTGTATTGGACTATCACTGGAATACACTGTCATCGGTGGAAGCGTGTTACCAGTGGCTTATGCTGGGTTTGTGACTTGGGCTATCACTGGAACACACTGTCGGCGGCGGAAGCGTGTTACCAGTGGCGTATGCTGGGATTGTGTATTGGGCTATCACTGGAATACACTGTCAGCGGTGGAAGCGCGTTACCAGTGGCGTATGCTGGGATTGTGTATTGGGCTATCACAGGAATACACTGTCAGCGGTGGAAGCGCGTTACCAGTGGCGTATGCTGGGATTGTGTATTGGGCTATCACTGGAACACACTGTCAGCGGTGGAAGCGCGTTACCAGTGGCTTATGCTGGGTTTGTGACTTGGGCTATCACTGGAACACACTGTCAGCGGTGGAAGCGCGTTACCAGTGGCTTATGCTGGGTTTGTGACTTGGGCTATCACTGGAACACACTGTCAGCGGTGGAAGCGTGTTACCAGTGGCTTATGCTGGGTTTGTGACTTGGGCTATCACTGGAACACACTGTCAGCGGTGGAAGCGTGTTACCAGTGGCTTATGCTGGGTTTGTGACTTGGGCTATCACTGGAACACACTGTCAGCGGTGGAAGCGCGTTACCAGTGGCGTATGCTGGGTTTGTGACTTGGGCTATCACAGGAATACACTGTCAGCGGCGGAAGCGCGTTACCAGTGGCGTATGCTGGGATTGTGTATTGGGCTATCACAGGAATACACTGTCAGCGGTGGAAGCGCGTTACCAGTGGCGTATGCTGGGATTGTGACTTGGGCTATCACTGGAACACACTGTCAGCGGTGGAAGCGCGTTACCAGTGGCGTATGCTGGGATTGTGAATTGGACTATCACTGGAATACACTGTCAGCGGTGGAAGCGTTTTACCAGTGGCGTATGCTGGGATTGTGTATTGGCTATCACTGGAATACACTGTCAGCGGCGGAAGCGTGTTACCAGTGGCGTATGCTGGGATTGTGACTTGGGCTATCACTGGAATACACTGTCAGCGGTGGAAGCGTGTTTCCAGTGGCGTATGCTGGGATTGTAACTTGGACTATCACTGGAATACACTGTCAGCGGTGGAAGCGTTTTACCAGTGGCGTATGCTGGGATTGTGTATTGGACTATCACTGGAATACACTGTCAGCGGTGGAAGCGTTTTACCAGTGGCGTATGCTGGGATTGTGTATTGGACTATCACTGGAATACACTGTCAGCGGCGGAAGCGTGTTACCAGTGGCGTATGCTGGGATTGTGACTTGGGCTATCACTGGAATACACTGTCAGCGGTGGAAGCGTTTTACCAGTGGCGTATGCTGGGATTGTGTATTGGACTATCACTGGAATACACTGTCAGCGGCGGAAGCGTGTTACCAGTGGCGTATGCTGGGATTGTGACTTGGGCTATCACTGGAATACACTGTCAGCGGTGGAAGCGCGTTACCAGTGGCGTATGCTGGGATTGTAACTTGGACTATCACTGGAATACACTGTCAGCGGTGGAAGCGCGTTACCAGTGGCGTATGCTGGGATTGTGACTTGGACTATCACTGGAATACACTGTCAGCGGTGGAAGCGCGTTACCAGTGGCGTATGCTGGGATTGTGACTTGGACTATCACTGGAATACACTGTCAGCGGTGGAAGCGCGTTACCAGTGGCGTATGCTGGGATTGTAACTTGGGCTATCACTGGAATACACTGTCAGCGGTGGAAGCGCGTTACCAGTGGCGTATGCTGGGATTGTAACTTGGACTATCACTGGAATACACTGTCAGCGGTGGAAGCGCGTTACCAGTGGCGTATGCTGGGATTGTGACTTGGGCTATCACTGGAACACACTGTCAGCGGTGGAAGCGCGTTACCAGTGGCGTATGCTGGGATTGTGACTTGGACTATCACTGGAATACACTGTCAGCGGTGGAAGCGCGTTACAAGTGGCGTATGCTGGGATTGTGACTTGGGCTATCACTGGAATACACTGTCAGCGGTGGAAGCGCGTTACCAGTGGCGTATGCTGGGATTGTGACTTGGACTATCACTGGAATACACTGTCAGCGGTGGAAGCGCGTTACCAGTGGCGTATGCTGGGATTGTAACTTGGGCTATCACTGGAATACACTGTCAGCGGTGGAAGCGCGTTACCAGTGGCGTATGCTGGGATTGTAACTTGGACTATCACTGGAATACACTGTCAGCGGTGGAAGCGCGTTACCAGTGGCGTATGCTGGGATTGTGACTTGGGCTATCACTGGAACACACTGTCAGCGGTGGAAGCGCGTTACCAGTGGCGTATGCTGGGATTGTGGCTTGGGCTATCACTGGAACACACTGTCAGCGGTGGAAGCGCGTTACCAGTGGCGTATGCTGGGATTGTGTATTGGACTATCACTGGAATACACTGTCAGCGGTGGAAGCGCGTTACCAGTGGCGTATGCTGGGATTGTGACTTGGACTATCACTGGAACACACTGTCAGCGGTGGAAGCGCGTTACCAGTGGCGTATGCTGGGATTGTGTATTGGACTATCACTGGAATACACTGTCAGCGGTGGAAGCGCGTTACCAGTGGCGTATGCTGGGATTGTAACTTGGGCTATCACTGGAATACACTGTCAGCGGTGGAAGCGCGTTACCAGTGGCGTATGCTGGGATTGTGATTTGGACTATCACTGGGGCCTAACAAATCCGGACATTAACCTTCCGTTAGGCGCGCGCCCTGGTACACCACTGCAGGTGGCGCGGGGCCTAGGAGGCACGCGCTATATTTTTGTGCTTATATTTATTTTTCAAAACTTCCCTTTTCCCTCATTCCCATGTGTAGCTTAAATATACCCGGCTTTTATTAGCATTGTCTCACTAGATAGGTCAAAGGTACTCGTAGATAAAATATAGTATGAATCAGAGTTGCCAATGTTTAAAAGTAAAATTATCGTACCGGCCACTCAAAATTATATATTTAGGTTCAAAATTAGCGTACATCATAAACCAAATGCTACAACAATAAATGTATCAGCATAACACTTATGGAAATGTAATAGTATTGATGTTTATGGTATCCACTTACAAAATTGATGACCTCAATCAGTATTACAACTTTAGCACTTATGTTTCTCGCACTATTCATCATCTTCCTCAACTGCTGCAGCATTATACAAATTTGTTGTTGAGATAAACTTAACATCTTCTCGGTGACTTGCAGATATCCGGACCACCACATTCTTTCATAAGCTGAGACGACCGAATAAGTCTATTTACCGTATCTAGCGCCAATATGTTTTTAATTTTGGTTTTTATTAACCCTAGTTTGGAAAGAACTCTTTCACAAGAAGTGTTTCTGTGGGGCAATGTAATCACTGATAATGCAACTTCCGCCAGTTCTTTGAAATCAGTATTTCCACCAAGGTGACATGTGTTTAACAGCACTCCAGAAACTGTCAGGTTCAGGCATGTTCTTTATTTCACACGGAATATCACTTATTCCGAGTTTTCTCCATTGATCATCAATTTTCTGAATAGTACCTTCTTCATTGAGATTACCACATCTGGGCACACTAGCAACCAGAGGATAAAGGGTAGAAGGATTAGTGGGATATGAAATGGTTGCCTTAGAGGGATAGAGACTGCCATAAGTATCATACGGGTTGGTAACCCTGGTATGAATACAGCACACATGATTTGTACTGCACTACATGGGAAGTTAATAAACTGCGATCTTCAGGTATACAACTTGTAATTTGAAATGGACGTGAAGTGGAATGTGAGAAAAAAGCGGGTAAACCATTAAGAGGAACAAACCATTGACTGGTTTCCTTAATCAAATTTACAGATTGGGGAAGTACAAGAACCACATCAATCAATGTATTCAATACATTTCTATTTTCTTTAATCTTTTCATTATGCAAACGGTCAACATTATTTTTTCTGATGGTTCAACGAATGATCTGTTCGTTGAGTATCGACATTTCTTAAAGCTGTAATAGCGTTGTTGATCTCTTACGTTTATCCAAAGCTGGGATTAAATATGCTAAATTTGTGAAACTCGTCGCATTGCAGGGCGTTTTCTCAGTTGCAAACAACAAGCATGGACAGCAAGAAAGTTTATTTAATTGCCATGAACTAGGCAGCCACACATACTTATCATAATCGTGTACGTACGTATATTAAAATGCCTTTTATAAGTATTCTTATTTCTGCTCACACTGCACCCAAATGACCTAGCTGTCGACGGGCCCTTAAACACCACCACTGCTCACACTGCAAGTAGGCCTGCCTGCCTTCCTTCCCTGTTTTACTATCACTAACTTATCCTCGTATTTCAACTGCGAGAATGGGAGTTTCACTAATTGTGTTACTACACATTGTTGATCCATTTCGATGCATTAGCACTAGCAACTGTCTTGGAACTCTGTACATTATGAAATAAATAATACTAACACAGCTGTAGAGGACCGTAACAATCGCACAATTAAAAACACATTCTTGCTTGCTTTTAACTCCACGTGCTATTGCTATGCAGCCAGTCGTGTTCATGTGGCACATTTCGGAGACATTCGTGTGAATACAGCGACACGGGATTCCGAAGCCTTGATGTGCTTATCCCTGCATTCTGCCACCTCACCTCTCTCTTCCCGCATCGCATTGAAGGCTGCGGCAGCAAGCATCCGAAGCCCTACTCTCCCCTCTGTTCAATGCTAGAGAACGAGACTTATTCCATCCGTCGCGCTAATTCTTCAGGAGGGAAACTGGCTAATACTACAATTATTATCAATATTAATTATTAATTTCTAGTTTACTTTAGATATCGGCTACAGTGATAGATTTGATAGCCCACAATATCCGCCACTGCACGTTACACTACAGAATACAAAATGTTCAGTACATGTTTGGCTACTGACTCATATTCGCTTGACTTTTCTCCTAGCATTTCTTTAAACAATTGTTTATACTGCTTTGTTCCGCACGTGTTTCTTTCGGTGAAATGGATGAAAAGGTAGTTTGTTCTTAACCACAGGACAATTAATTGGTATTAACAACAGCAAATACATATTTTGAGAGACAATGGAGTAGGATCAGGAATAATAATATATGTAAACAATGAACCAGCCCACCAATTACAACATAAACTACACAACAGATGTTCCAATAATCAAGCGGAGTAATTCGCTATTCTGAAAGCTTTGGGAAAATAAAGACATCGACACCAACGAAATGCAATTCACAGCCGCAGCAAGGGAGAAACACAACAACCTGATTGACGGAAGGCGAAAGATTATAACAAACCTACAGCAGCATGATTGGGAAGTTCACTTCGATTGAGTGCAAGCCCATGATGGAAATGAAGACCAAAAAGCAGCACTGAAGTAGAAGTAGCATTTACGAAATGGACAATAGTGTAGAAGGATGCGCAACGGAGAGACAAACTAACCAAAGGTGGTATTACAAAATCGTTCTTCCCTAGTGTACGGCATAGGTTGTAGTCAAATATCACCTTCACCATAACCTCACAGTTCTAACTGCGGGACACGTCGAAATCGGTGATTATCTACAACCACTCAACCTGCATCCGTAATAGAAGTGCACAAACACTCGACCATATTTTGTATGATGTAAAGTGCTGAACAGTGTTAGAAAATGCCTAGAAACAAATATTCTTAGGTCAGGTGAACATTGGCCAACAAGTAAAAGTGAACTAGTTAAGAAATACTTAAAACATTTCAGAAATTTGTAAATACCTTAGCTTTCCCCTCCCTAATTAAAACATCAAGTGCAATGCATGTAGCATTACACAATGCAATGGAACATGCAGAAAATAAAACTATTTAAACACTAAAAAAGAAGAAAAAAGCAATACTTAATAAACCAACTAACAAACAAATAAATAACCCCTACCTCAACAGCCCATGAAAGGCCAAGGCTTGCCGCCCAGCCGCTGCGTTCCCCACCTCTGCCCACTACAGGCGTCATTGGTGGGGTGTCGTACTGGGGGGTGGGACATGGTCAGCGCCCCGAGCCCCCCGGCCAGTTATGCGGTTTTCGCGACCTGGAGCCGCTACTTCTCCATCAAGTAGCTCCTCAATTGGTCCCCCCGGGAATTACGAGGCTGAGTGCACCCCGTGCCTGACCTTCCCATACTGGTACCGGGGATCGTACCTGGGTCCTCCGCGCCAGAGGCAAGCGGCTAAACCAAATAAATGAATTGCTCTATAACACCACGAAGTCCAATTTGCGCCTCTCGCGGATCAAAGAACATCAAGCTCTATACCTAAATAAACCAGACATTTTCTGTACGCTTTTTATCTTCTTTCAAAGAGGAGATGGAGGTTTTATCAGGACGAAAATTTCTCCCCAAACTTATTTAAGTTTGAAGTTCTACTCAACTGCTTGGAAACTTTTAATGATCAGTAAGGCGAAAGTTTCCGGACATCTCGAAAAGAACAGAAGTACAAATTGTTCTTATTCGAGTGCGAGATAGTGCAAGTGTTATCTCTTTGAAAGCCGCAGCAATAAAGCTTAACAGTATAGTCTAGAATTCATTAACAAGCATTGGAAAAATATAGAGGTTTAAACACACCTTCATACAGAGTGACCCAAACACATCTGAACCACTGCGCAAACGGAAATACGATAACAGCAGCTGATGCACACAAGTTGACTTGTTTTTCTCTACTCTGAAGGTGCAGTATTGGGCTGACGCTGACTTCGTGTGGCTGTGTGCTTTATTATTTTCTCCTGTACTTGGTCACAAAGTGTATCATGGCTCAGCATTTGGTGCAAGTGCGACTTGCAGAACGATTTCCAGGTGTAAAAGTTCCAGGTCGTACAACAATCCATAAACTTTACAATAAATTTCAGGCCACAGGAAGTGTTCAGGTTCGGAAATCCAAAAGACGGCGTACGGTTCTTACCGAAGAAACATTAGACGACATCGGTCATCGTTTGGAGAATTCCCCACAAAAATCGCTTAGGCATCTTTCACAACAGGCAGGCATTTCTTATGGCTAACATATTCTTACCATCTAAAGGTTCCTTAAACCTGGGACATAAGGTACTTAAAATTGTAAGTCGCCCTTGGGGTATTTATCTCTGATGTGAGATTTCGCTGTGGTCTACCGGGAAAGTACGAATCGGTTGCGAAATTTCATGTCATACCTACTGGCTAGTTGGCCATGGTGGCTAAGTGGATAGAGCAGCCGCTCCATAAGCGGAAGATCCGTGGTTCAAATCTCGGCTATGGCATTGAATTGTTCAATCCTGATTCCACCTCTTAAACTTCTTTAATACTGGTACTTCTCTACGCACCTCATAATATTCCAAAAATGCTCTGCGAACAATGTATTTATTAAAAGCTTACTATTTCAATCTTCTTTTCCCGTTCCGTTGCTTTCCTGGTGTAGTACCTCGTGTGCCTGAAACAATAGTGTTCTTCTTCTTCTTCTTCTTCTTCTTCTTCTTCTTCTTCTTCTTCTTCTTCTTCTTCTTCTTCTTCTTCCAACTTCTTTAGCGATCAACTTTACTGCTTCACTTGTTCCCACTACCGCTGCCTTTTACTAAGGTAAAACTAGACCATTTTGGATTTCTTTCGTGCAGAATTTCAAAACATCGTGAACTATATTTCTCTTTGCGAGTTTATGAGTCTCTCCGCTGACCAATTTGGAGATTCCACGTTAAGTTGTTATTTTGGGACATCTATTTTGTGATACGACTGTATTCTTGCGTCACTCCTTGGATAATAAATAGACTAACAAGTTAATAGGTAGCCTGCAACCATCACGCACATCACAACACGCATATTTCCTCCTTTGACCACTGATAAACAAACGCAAAGCTATTCGTCCCAGGCAATTACGTGCCATCATATTTTGTTTATAAATAGAACGTTTTGTTTACGCACTAGGGTTCCCAAAACGGGCAGGGAGGATGACTAGGTAAATAAACCCCATCACCTTCATCAATTAAGAGTTGTTTACCAATGTAACGATCATGCACACCATAACTAGAGCCAACAGTGGTGTTTACTGTGTTATTCTGTTTAGCAGTTTCATCTGTGACTATCATCCATCAAGTGGGAATGAACACATTTGTACACTACTGCAGAGTACCTACATACATCGACATGCTTCTCTTCTACGGAAACGCCTATAGGTACACAAGAATTGCGGGTTCTTTCAGCAAGTTACCACAAGAGGCGTCACCTAGCCCACACCATTGTTTCCAAGACTGGAGGTGTGTATAGGTGAGAAAACCCACTTGGACGTCCGCGAACACGGCCTACCAGGGTTGTCAACCCGTACGATAATTATGGGGGTGTATGATAATTTGAATGTATGATAGTTCGATATCGGCGAAATATCATTTTCACTGGTTTGTCCTACCAGCGAAATTAAACTAATTACAGCTACACCACCTTTGCCCTCATGGCCTGTCTTTATCCTCTTATTGCCAGTGTGTCCAGATCTGGTAATCTCAATGAAGAAGACACTGTTCAGAAAATTGATGATCAATGTAGAAAACTCGGAATACGTGCTATTCCGTTTGAAATAAAGAACATGCCTGAACCTGACAGTTTCTGGAATGTTATTAAACACGTGTCACCTTGGTGGAAATGGAAATACTGATTTCAAAGAACTGGGGGCCTTTGCATTATCAGTGGATTCCTTGCCCCACAGAAACACTTCTTGTGAAAGTTTTTTTTTTTTTTTTTTTTTTTTGTTGCTAAACTGGGTTTAATAAAAACGAAAGTTAGAAACAGATTGGCACTAGATACGGTAAATGAACTCATTTTGTCGTCTCAACTTATGAAAGAACGTGATAGATTTTAAAATCTGCAAGTCACCGAGAAGATTTTAAGGTTTATCTCAACAACAAATTTGTGCAATGCTGCAACGGTTGAGGAAAATGAACTTTCAGATGAATAGTGCGATAAACATAAGTGCTAAAGTTGTAATATTTGTTGAGGTCATCAATCTTGTAAGTGGATATAATAAACATCATTACTCTTATATTTCCATAAGTATTATACTGATAATTTTATTGTTGTAGCGTTTGCTTTATGTTCGATAATTTTGAATCCAAATCTATAATTTTGAGTGGCTGGTACGATAATTTTACTTTTAAATATTGGCAACCCTGCGCCCTACACTAAGAGCCTGATATGATTCCTAGGGGATGCATAAAATGTATAAGGTTGGTTGCATTCGGGATTCCTTTTGCGCTTTGCTTCTTTTGCCATCCACACTGCCGTTCCTCGAGATGGGTTTATTAGTGAAACATGGTCACGTGGTAGCACAGAGGCTTATAACATTTATCTTTGAAGCCTTTACATGTCTACTGTAAGGTTGTACAAGCAAAGTTCTACATTCTTGCACTATTGTGAACTTCTTGCCTTGTGCCCGTATTTTCTTTTGTATTTGTTTGCGATTTTATGTCCGTTAGTGCTTCAGCGAATGCACGTACCTTCTTTATTCAATCATTTACTCATTTTTGTTTTAATTTCTTTCATAAAAATAATTTTAGGAATATACTATCTACTGTCTATATTTAATGAATACTTTAAATAACGTTGTAATGAGGACGGTTTCAAATTGACTATTAGCTCCGCCCCTGCTGTGTAATTGCACTAGTGCTTCCTGCTTGTGTTTTCCAGAAGCACTTTGTATCAGATGTATTGTACAAACGAGCTTCAAGTTGTTTAAAAAGAGCGCAGGGACAGAAAACGAATTTTGTACACTGCAAGGGTCTCATGACCGTTTAACAAGGTCTTCGTACCTTCCCCCTTTTTACCTCTCTTTACCCCTCTCCAATGACAGCACTGTTCATGCTATATGGTAGTTATAATCAACGGCACGTCGGCCTGAAAGGAAACTATTGATTTTTTATGGTCACTCAGTAAATCGTGACTCATCAAGCTCAACAATTGTTTGTTTCACAGCATACCATGTACATCAGTGACCAGACTATTGGTCTGTGGCAAGCTGGTAACACAGTTCGACAAATTTCATAAACTGTGCAAATTCACAGAAATGTACATAATTAAGTTTTAATGCCGCCCAAGAAAGACGGTTTATTGCATGCGTATTAGCAGGGAACCTTTCATTCCAAAGCAGAAATTGTATTATCATATAACGTAATAGACAAACACGTTTAAAGCTATTTCGATACGAATTTTAATTGTAGTATAAATATAGGAAGCATTTGTAGAAGGATTTTACGTTTTTATATTTCTCAATATAATATTGCATTATGTTTACTGTAAAGGTTTACGTGTTTGTGATTTAAAGGGTAAAGTTAATGCTTTTCATATAACACAGAAATGGGATTGCCAGGTCTCCCTTATTTCCCGGGTTCTCCTGTATTTCAGGCTTATTTTACTGAGTCTCCCGGCTCCCGTATTTTGGACTATTTCTCCCGTATTTCATACACTGCCATGAATTCTGAGTTTTAGGATATTTGGAATATGCGATATATCAACATGGCAGCTCCTTTTTCCCAATGTTGGCAGCAGTATTTTAATTAGCTGTTGGTAGCAGCGAGCATTGTCTTCTTATTGGCTGGTAGAGTGTAGCCAATCCTTAAGCGTACCTGTGGTCATGTGATGCGTCTCGTTCACTTGTCTCTTTGAATTGAGCAGAGGAACACGTGTTTTGTTTGTTTGTGGTTCTATAAAGCAAGTAAAATGCCGGAAGGCGATGAACTGAACAAAACTCCACCCAAGTACATGTGTGTTTATCTTTCTGTTTGGGAAGATGCTTATTTTGGGCAGGACCTGTAAAGCATTACGCACATTGCTCTTTATGGCTTTCTAAAAGAGTGAAGTAAGTGAGATTGCGAAATCACCAGTTTGTAAATATACTCATTGGTTTAAATATTAGAATAAATATGTAAAACCTGGTTCTGTGCAATGAGCATTCATCTTCTAAGATCAACACAGAGAAAAATCGACATATCGACAATATGTTCAGGTATTAGGAAACATTTTTGTAATCTCCTGTATTTTTAGCTTGAAAACCTGGCAACCCTACTGCTAAGAGACATCACTGTTACATCACCCTTCCCCCTTCCTTGCCTTTCCCTGTGCTCATTACAGCTCCACGCCTTTAGCCTCGTATTGCAACTGTCATGCAGTACATTGGTTAGTAATCATCCCTCAGCTCTTACGCGACCCCGTAGGACGATAAGAGTGAGTGAGTGAGTAGTGGGGTTTACGGGCCCGTCGACAACTAGGTCATTAGGGCCCGGGGGACGATAAGAAACTGAGAGTTGGTCCAAACGGTGCATGTGTGCATGTAGTAATTAAAGCTGTCGTGGAAATGTTCTCGAAATAATACGTGCAATATGTCGCATATCTGCCATAGCCTTGCCACGTTTCACTCGTGATATAGGAACACACAATTCTAATCTACTCTTTAAAAGAATATGGAGGGGGAAAAAGAGAAAAGAAAAAGAACTAACAATTGAAATTTGCTCAGCCGGAAGAGGTTCAATTTGGATGTTCTGGCGCCAGGTGGTCAGTCACGTGCTGTAGATCGCGCGTCCTTACTCGGAAGGAGTATCTCTCCTAAATTTTTAGTTTTAGTTCAGTATACAGATATAAAGAAATTGTCATAGACCCATTGCTTAGATTTAATTAGTTTAAGAGAAAAACATGTTTTGTATACAGCTTATTGATATTTTCAATTTTTTCAGTGTGAGTTAGGAAGAATGTTTAATTTCTGCTTAATTATTTCATATTTTTAACCAGTGCATGACGAATTTTAATACCTTCATCTCTGAAGCTCTCCTAAAATTTTCAAGCTAATAAGTTATAAACTGGCTCAATGAGCAGTTTGAGTAGTGAAAAATGCTGATAAAAATTGAGGAAACTGTATCTTAAGGTTTAACAGTGCTTATAAGTAGATCCAATCAACACCACATGTGGGCCTCTGTTGCTTTCTCTTGGCCTCAGTAGCAGTCTTTGAGAATTTTCAGTATGCTTGGTTGTTTCTTAATATGAAAACTTTCCTTTCCTTTGGCGTTCTTATTGTTCACAACATTTAGAACTGTATTGTTCATAGCTAATCTCTACTATATGCACTTCCGCTAACTTATACTTCACATACATAAAATATGTGCTTGTTTCTGCTTTACTGTAGACTAACGAATAACTCAAAACATATTAACTACCTAAACAATGCCTAATATATAACTGGAGCACTGAAATAACCTGGCAGGATTACAGAATTACAGAACACTGACTGCACTTCTCTGCTTCGAAGCAAAACATGTGTTGGACTCGCGGCATTTCAGCTCGATATATTGAATTCAGTTCACCACAACAAACGCACAACCTTTCTGAGGCAAAATGCCCTGCAAAAGACCAAAACCAAAGCCAGTGAAAACGAAAAATGCATTTCAAAGCTGTAGCGACGAAGTTTAGCGAGGAACGCTCACCCGCACTAGGACACTTAAATGCCCTCCTGGAGCTTTAAAAATGGCTGATATTGAGAAAACTAATGTGTACCGTTAAAGTACACAGTATAAGGATAATAAAACCTGCAAAAATTAAAAACCAATATTTTCGGCAATGTTGACCAAATATCACCGATACATTGCCTTAAAGTAATTAAGAATATTTAAAGGTTACTTTACGAGTGAGATATAACACGTTTTAAAGTGCTCTTTGTGAGTAAACCGTTTAATTAGAATAGGGAGTCATAGAATTTTCTAACATGATTATTGGAAAGAATGCTTTTTGATTAAGCCTTATAAACATGAGGAAAGTGATTATTTATAGAATAGGCGTTCCACCTATACATGTAGATCAGCATTACAGATACTGGGTCGCTAGTGTAACAGTTCTGAGGTTTTGCCTCAAATGTGAAACATGCTACACAACAAATGACCTTGAATCAGAGGTAAAAGGAACTTGGTCAGAACTTCCGATAGTAAATGGTGTGACTGGTCAATGTCATGAGCAATGAACTGTGAACGAAATAGGTAATTAACTTTGCCTTTTCTTTTATTGCCACAGACACCACATAGAAGAAAAAGTAACTGCTTTCATTCAGCATGCCTCACAAGTGAGCAATAATATCATACAGCACGACTTTCATCTAGTTGTTATTCCTTCTGCTATGCAATTTACTGTTTTATACCGGAGTAGCAACAGAATCCCGCTTAGCATTAAACAACGTTATATTTGGATATTTCCATTCTGGCAGAACTATACAGGGTGGAAGGGAAGTCATTACATTCCTTCTAATATGTGCTTCATAGAAGCAATACAAACAAAAAAGTCAAATTGAAATTTGTTCTTTGATCAGCCGATTTCGAAAAAATAAATGGGGTTTTATCCAAATTGTATGCGTAATTCCACAGGAATGTACGAAGATAACAGTTTGTTACTTGTAAGATGCGTAGAGTAACTTATTTCTGACATAGCTTCGGTAGTAATTATGGGACATCACACAGGGTTTCGAAATAATTAATCACTTAACAGACATGAAGGAATACTCGAAGCAGCTTTTTCACTCGTGCAGTAAGTCGACAACGTTGCGTTGAGGTTGGTCAGTGAATTGAGCTGGTTTGTGAATGTAAACACGTCTGGCACTTTCGCTTTAATGTTTTGGGAGCTAACGCTTGTGATTGGCCTACACTCGCGCAGTAAACACAGAAGGACAAGGCAGGACATTTGTTTGTGTTCTCAAGAAGCACCGTTACTGTGTTTGTTTATGTACTGAGCTAGGGAAAGTGACACCCACACAATCTGCAGTGCTGTCAGCTTCTTTTCAAGAAAACTAAAATGTCTCCGAAGGAAATGGCCAGAGGTAAAAACGTAAGATACAAAATGTGTTCCAAATACCGAGATCTGTCACTGGTATAAATTAATGTAACGACTTCCCTTCCACCCGGTATAAACCTGGAGATGGACGGACATATGAGGTTTGTTCCAACACGATCCAGAATCAGTTCTGAATTATTTGAGCATGCGCAGTACCCAAGTAGGATTGCAACATGAGAAAAATCCATTCAGAGCTTGTTCTGAATTTCCAATTTGCTGTTCCAACATTTTGGGAACCATTTCGAAACCAGTGAAATCGGTTCTTGGACAAAAGTAGTAGGAACTGCACATTTTGGACATGTGAAAATCGTATAGATACAACTGTAGAACACTCGTTCTGAGAGCGTGCTCGATTGCGCATGTGCGTAAGAAAAGGTTGGTATTAGTTTGGACCACGTTCATAACCGCTTGCTGGAACAGACCTCCAGGTTGGAACATTATTAATCTCTAATTCTGAATAACTACGCATGCGTAGTAGGCTATTGGTCTATACGATTTTCGCATGTCCAGAATTTACAGTTCCTACTTTTGTCCAAGTACCGATTTCTCTCGTTCCGTATTAGTTCCCAAAATATTGGAACAGCAAGTTAGAAAACCAGCTCTGAAGGATTTTCTGTCATGTTTGGAACACTGCGCATGCTCAGATAGCAGACCTGATTTTGGATCGTTTTGGAACAAACTCGTATAGTCTACAGCGCATGCTCAGGTTATTCAGAATCACAGATTAATAATGGCTCAAGTAAAGTTGCAACCGCTTGTTGGAACAGACCTACAGAAAATATACATTAAGAGTAAGCTTAGTAGGTGTGCTACCAAAAGAATGAAGTTGTGCACGTTTTGTCTGCACAGCAGACGGACAGAACCGGTTCCCCACACTGTGCCGTCACATGCACTACGCACGCACATAACTTGATTCCTCTTTAATGTAGCTGGACTGCTAAGCCTAATTATAACAATGACGCTCTGGTGCCACTGGTGATTATTGTAAAAGTGTAATAGTGTTCTCTAACGGATTATCTTAATACACAAATGGTTCTTGTAGGTGCAAATAGATATCACATCGAAGCAACACTTTATTCCCCTTGCAAAAGAACCCATTTTAGGAATCCTTACATATGAAAAATATAAATAAACAAATCCTCTTTTGTTTTTGAACTACCAAGACTGTTTTACTGTTTTATTCAGTTCTCTTATTCTAATAAACTTGCTTGTGCTAATCACTGCTCTTACTGTGTCCTGTGAAATGGTAGAGTTATATGCCTGTTCTTTTCCACTGTCGCATTGAGTAATTCCACTGTTCTTTTCAACGTTAGTCACATGTTTTCTATTAGTGGCAACCATTTGGTTCTCCATGGACGTCAGAATTAAATTTCGTCTTGGAACAGTGTTAATCCCGTCTTTTGTTGTCCACTGGTATCATACGTAACATTCTGCCATTGCTGCTTCTATTAATTATAAAGAATCAGGTTACGTCATTTAGGAAGCGGGTCTTGCCTTCGGCAACAGTGTTCCCATCTTTCAGGAATCTGTTTAGCTTTCGAAAATGACAGGATTTTATGACATGTTTTTGCTTTCTCACAGGAGACATAACACTCACACATTACCTACACAATAATGCAATTTACAATTGGAACTATTTATCCAATATCGGTGACGTTATCGTAAACGTCTAAATTGCTGTCAAGAATGTTTGTGAGATGAGCAGATGACGTCAACTCTAGGTTTTCCAAAGTGGCAGACAGTGTTGCCAACTTAGCCTTTTTATGGCTAGATCTGGCCTTTTTGAGAACCTATCTAGCTATAAATTTCCAAAAAGCTACAAGTAGCTTTCCTGGCCTTTTTTCTAAGCTTCATTAGCCTTTTCTAGCCTTTTTCATTTTATACTTATCTACCGGTACCTTTAAAATAATACAGAATTTAATCTTGCTACTGCAGCTATTGCACGTAACGATATAATCCTTTTGGTGAATTTCCGAGTTTTTTTAATCTGGGAGTGTGGATTGCACCAAGTTGTTAGATTCTTTGTCACTTTCTAGAAAAAGGTCCGTGTGTGTATCTCGAGCCTGTGGACAACATAACTCAAGAACGAAAAGTTGGTTCAAAACCAAAGTTGGTATTTAAGTTTAATGTCTTTCAAGGATGCGACACGAAGATTTTGAAGAAAATTGTTCCATCCTAAACTACCCTTTACATGGAAAAGTTTGATTTTCTTGAAAATGGCTCTAACGATTTTGATTAAAATGCCATAAGTTTGAAATATCCTTATGACAAATGGAATGTATATTTTTAATTTTCTGGCTATAACCTCTGTACTCCTATTTACTCTGGACGACTTTTGCATTACTGGTAAACCTGGTAAACCGTTAGAGATAGACCATATCTTACTGTGAAAAACTGTAGATCTTTCTAAAATACACAATTTATGTCTGACTAATTTTTTTTATAGAGTTAACCATTTCGGAGATATGCCTTGTTATTTGTATTTCTGTCAAATGGAACATCGTTATTCAATTTGTTATATTAACCCTGCAAAGAGAACGAAATTTGAAAGCTTTAAAAGATTTGACTATCGCTCAAAGTCTACTGTATTCTAACATTCCCTTTGCACCTACAAGGAAATAAGCAATAAGATAATTTGTACAAATGTTTATCTCGACTAACAAGAAAGAAGATATATGAATAAGAGTTTGTAAGAGTGGTTAATACAAGAGTAGAGAAAGTCATGTGAGTGCAACACATCAGATTTTTTTTGCTTGGTGATCCATGCGTATTTTTCAATAATGTAGTTTTCTAATGTTTATATAGGTATTAAAATATAATATAGCCTTTTCTAGTCTTTTTGGCAAGCCGGTTTAGCTTGTTTTATTGAATTGTGGTTGGCAACACTGGTGGCAGATTGTTTCGCTCACAAAGCGCCAATGTGAGTGTGTAAACAGTCACGTACTCGTAGTTTGAGACCATGGGACTGCCCATGCGGTGTGTTTTTCATGTCTCGTGGCATGGTGTATAACACAATTTGCTTTCAGATCGTGTCGCGCTTGTCGCATAATAGGTTGAATAGGCGCCGGGTTTGTATAGAAGCAGAGCTAGCCGTAATCATATTCATAACGGGCCGGTGCCGCGCTTCTGCCTCAATGGATTAGCCACGGAGGCAATATTCACGTCCATTTCCTTCATTTAGCTTGTCACTACATACGTATGTGACTGCACGAGGTTTAAGTTGGCACTTTGTGCACTATCCTTGTCTAGCACGGCTTGTGGGTTTCTGTCCTTGAAATGCTCTACCCAAAACCTGCAGTAGGCATCAGTGGTGTTGCAGCTCTTGCAAGTGAAGTATCGCTTGTCAATGTGACAGTGAAGAAGAATCACCCGCCACTGGTGCGTCTACCCTACCTGGCTCGCCATAAATGAGGGTCAGCTTAGAAAGAGATGGAGAATACCTATTTCTTTCTCTTTCTAAACAGTAGGTGCCAAGTTAAACCTTGTCCACTATTGTTCAAGAGACTGAACAAGATGGTTCGGACGGTAATGTCTGTAGCCCCCATTCGGGTGGTCGCGGGTTCGATCCCCGTAGCCGCGGACTCCGTGGTTTCCCCATGTCACTTAGGCGAATGCTGGGCTGCATTATTTCATACCACGGTTTCCTTTCCACCATTTCCCGTCTCTGTGGCCTGTCTAGCTGTGACCCTGTGAGGCACCTTCGGTTTTCTCATTTCATCGCTGCCTCCTGGGGGGTGGTAGTCACAATAGATCTGTGTAGGTCAAAGTGAGAGAGGTGTCCCTCTGTGTCTGTACCCTTTACCTTTACAGTTCAAGAGATTTACAGCAAAAATGAAGAACAATGGCAAGGACCACAGACGCGCACGGAATAATACGATGAAAATGAAACCTGTGTAGTACAAAGCTATGGGGGAGTGAGACTAATTGAAATTTCACAGCACGACACCAAAGGTATCAGCAAGTAAGAGAAACCGAATAGAAATAATATTCTCCTGCACAAATATAACGCATTATACCAATGACCACTTTAATTCAACTTTGTAAAATTTTCCAACACCAAAATGGGTCATGTATTTTGATCTTTTTTTTTTTTTTTTTTTTTTTTTTTTGGATCCTTAAGGGACACTGGGAGTGAAATTTGAAAGTTCCACATTTTTTGATAGATTTTTCTGAAAGTTTTACTGTTTGTATTTATATAAGAATAGGAGGTACACCAAATTTCATTAAAATTGGATAATTCGTTTAGGATATATAAATTATTTTATGAATTTAATAGGCACATTTTCAAAATAGAGCTCGGGTCTATTGACTTTTCAAAATCCATTTATATTGGCAGAAGTGATACTCTAAAACATGGGTAACAATTGTATGAAGAGATATTTCAAATACGTTTGCTGATTATGCTGTACATATTTTTTTAATAACAAAGAAAATTTAATCTTAAAAATTATTGATTTTTTCATTAAAAAAATATTTTTGGAATTCATGTTAATGATAACATCAATATTGCATCATAGTTTTGTTTAGCCGCTATTTATGAATACTTTTGGAAATTTTCATTGAATTTGAAGCAAAACTCAGGCGCGACCTTCTTTTGGAATGTGCAGAAATGTAGTTTTGAGAAAAACAGGCTTTTATATAGGAGCATCCTGTGTACGTTAAGGGAAGAGCGCTATTTGAAAGGGCCGTAATGACCACATGGAGTGGGGGATATGAAAAATGTTAGCTGATCCAAATGCACCGGTGTTCCAGGAACATTTTAAGGTAAAAAAACAATTTTCGACTTTTTGGCAATTTTGATCAAAATTTCTTTCTCAGAGTCCCTTAAACAGTCGATTTGCTCTGTGAATGCTAATATACAGGGTGTTAGGGGTATGAGTGCGCAGACTTCAAACGCAACTTCCTGACGTTAAATTTAAACATAAGTTCCTGTACCACTTTCCTCTATAGTGCATAGTTTCATAAATAAAACTTAAAACTGCTCAAAAGTGTGATTGCGAATATGTCACCACTCCGTTACCGTTTACTTCTGCAATTAGAACAGCGAGGTAGAGCTACAAAAGATGCGTTATTTATGTCGTTACCATATGTTGCTAAAATGATTCCTTTAGCCTCAAAAGTATATGAAAAGACTGGATTCCAGCGTGGGCATACGCTTGGCAACCCCGCAACATTAGCGTGTGAGAAGAGCGGAAGGTGAGGGAGTGTTGACAGTGCAGCTACCCCCGCGACATCCGTGCACAACAGCAGGTTCTGTCAGTGCTTCAGGTGCGTTAAATGCAACCAGAACTATGGCAGTCTTTACAAATCCAGAGTATTTAGATATGCTTCTTGCTTAGGACAAAACCGATTGCAACACACGTGAAGCGCAACGCTTGATGATCTTCGCACACGTGTGTTTGAAGCAGCCCTAGAGATTGAGCAGAACACAGAAGCTCTAACGAGGGTAGGGCAAAATTGGCTAACAAGATGCGATGAATGCATAGATTCTCTCGGATCGCATTTTGGCCATCTACTGCAAAAGACCATTTATTAACCAGTATTAACCAGTTATTGACCATTAATAATAATAATCTTCTTCTTCTTCTTCTTCTTCTTCTTCTTCTTCTTCTTCTTCTTCTTCTTCTTCTTCTTCTTCTTCTTCTTCTTCTTCTTCTTCACTTCTTAGGCCATCTAGGCTGTTCCGGCTCCAAAGTCGTGTTCTTTATAATATATTTTCCTGTTTAGCAAAAGGTGGCTGTTATTTAGTACACAATTTCACGAATGAGGTATTTCCATACTTAACACTTGAAGTTGCTATCTCTGATCATCCGACTACACCTTATGTGTAGCCTCTTACGCAGCTTTTAGTTTAGTTCTCGTGAATACGCTTGAATAGCTTAAAATCAAACCACCCCATCCCTCGTTACTGGCATTAGCTGACAAGAAACACACAGGCACGTGGCGAATCGGATTTCAAGCGCTAGCCTAGTTTAGACCTTCACCCGTTGTAGGTGTGAACGCATGCCTGGCCGCAAACCAAAACAAAACATTCGGCCTGTGTTGCCACACTGTGCAGATAATGCATTCAATAGTGTTCGATTATCTCCTTTACCTTTCAAGATAGATGGAGTTGTTATTGGACTTTATTATTAGTCATATTTGGATCTCCCAGCACGCGAAGTCTGCGCACTCATACCCCTAACACCCTGTATAAACACAAAGACCATGAAATTCTAATGAAATATGTTTTCATAATACCTAAATTATGTTGGACATTTGCTGCGTCTCTTATGTGTGCCTGTAGTAGTGTGTAACAGTAGCCAGCCACCATACTTGTTGCACGTTGCCCCCGATAATGTAATGTAGATATGGTCTAATGGAATCTTTCCCCAAGTTCATCAAGTTCAACTTGTCCAAGAGCACCAGTAGGAGATGAGTTCAAGTGTGAGTGAAGAACGTGCATTTTTAAGGACATGCTACAACCGAGATTACGGTAAGACTGTAGTAGTTTGTTGACTAACATACTATCACTGTTGTATGCTCCCTTGTATCCAAACAAATCAGAACACTGTTTCCTGAAAAAATTGCAGCAGTCCAGTGCAAGAGGGCTCAACACTGTCCATTACAACAACGAACGCTTCAAAGTCCAAATTTCATGTGAAGTGGTCGCAACAAAATGTCTTTCAATTTCACCAATGGAAGGAACATGTGCTACATTCTTGCAACCAGGTTCCATTCGTGTACGGGCAGATCAAATCCTTCTGTTGTAGTCACTCTTCCGATCACGGTTATGCCATTCATAAAGAAAACAGCAATGCTTTATATGCCCAGATTGTAATCCTGTAAGTATCCCAATCACGTTGAAATCTGCACAGATTTGCGACTTGTGGATGCTATATTGATTTTTATTCAACAAAAGTTCCATTCTGCTGTATGTTTCCTTCATTTTAGTGGCATAAGCCATAGGAACAGGATATACATTGCTACTGCGAGACAGTACCACTTTGAGGCTAGTTTTGGAGCCATCAGCGAATAGTCGCATTCCACTGCCAAATGTCTCATGCCCATAGCATTAAATAGACATTCATGTAATTCCGGTACAGTGAGTCTTCCAACACAAAGAAAGGTGCGGAGGCAGCCTGATAATGTCAAAACCAAGAAACCCTAGTACTTGTTCTCGTAAATTCCACTGTTTCAGACGCGAACCCAAAATTTCAGCTTGTGCTTTAGAAAGACTCAGGTCCCTAACAAGGTCTTTCAAATTATTTTGTCATGGAGATGTGGCGTCAGTTTTTCGTAATCGAAATCAGAGGTTGCACTGTCCATGTCTACACTGGTTTCGACCTGGGTTTTATCTTGGAACGATCATGTGCCTGGAGGAATGGGGACAGGTGAAGTACGGGTCGAATAGCTTCCTTTTATCCTTCACCTCTTCCCTGATATTTTTATCTACGTGATTGGTTGGTTCCCTCCATATCGTCGGAATAGCACTAAGTGTTACAAGCGTACCTTGTTTCTTCATCCAACCATTAAGACGAGACCAAGAGTTCACACAAGCAATATGTGGTGCCTGCCCATTTTCGGTCCTGACTACCTAACCTGCACCCGAAATAAGTATCGTACTACTTCTTCACTACCAGTGTCATATGTCGTCTGCATGATTTAATGCTGTGCTCCCCACAGAGGTAGCCAACGTTTATTGGCTGATTCTTAAGATATCTACCTAATTGCTGTTATAACCATCCAAACTGAGGGTGCTACAAAAGAACAAATAACATGGGGGATTAAAATATATAAGAAAGACCCATTTCCATTCTTAAAAATGTTTCATTGTAGACCAGTGTAATTGAATGATATTAAACACATAAATAAACCTATTTCATACAGAAAGAGAAGAGAAAACAAAAAAGGAAACAGATTACAACATATAACAAACGTTTCTACTGAGGTACAATGACTGATATTTACTTTCAGGTTTAAGTTGTGTTAGTGTGTGAGAGTTCCTTATCTGAAGGAGAACAGGGCTACAGTTGTTGTTGTACACAGAATTATAACTAGGCTTAGTAGGTGAGCTACTAGAAGAATGCAGTTATGAACGCTTTGCCTGTAGAGCAAACGGACAGAACCGGTTCTCCACACTGTGCCATCACATGCACTACGAACGCGCGTAACTTGATTTCTCTTTAATGTAACTCCACTACTAAGCCTAATTATAACGAATATAGACAGGTGTGCTCGGTGACGAGAGATGTAGGGACAAGTACACAAATCGATGCGACGTAGCGAGGTGTGAAATATTTTATAAAGAGAATAAGAGAGTGAAACATCCATTGTTCATTCACACAACTACAGAAGTAGGGGAAGTAAGTATAGAGACATTTGTGGGTGTAATATGTGCGAGAAATTGGACATCGGACACAGACATTCTGCTCGGTCTTCACCTTCGATATTTTCACGTGATTTCAGGCGATGGCGACCTGTGCGTTGCGGCTGGACGGTGGGGTTGACATTGGTGCCCCTTCCTTAGGGTTCATTTCCGGGTCCCCGCGTGCGAGATACCGTCCCTGCTGGCGCGCATCGTCGTCTGGATGTGGTCGCCCTACAAGTGTCCCCTCCCCTGCCCTTCCTCCCATGGGTCGCATAAACCACAAAACGCTGTGCTGTGCTAAGCTCCAGTGTCTGAAGACCCCTCCATCTCTATTGCTAATCCTTGGGTCCGAAATAAGGACGTCACAACAGTGACTCGGTTTTATCAGCTTCCTCAAGACGCAGGTTCCATTCTACACCTGAGTCCCTATAAACTGAGACTATGTTTGTGATATGACAGGTACTTCATTGTTCATATTCAAGATCGATTGCATATAACAATGGGAAGCAAACTATTGCTTGCAGTCAAGAGCGAGAATATCGTTGTAACAATTTGTAGATTTTTGTTGTAGACACAATGTCTTCTTGTTATTGCCTGCAAGTGACAGGTTAATAGGTAGTTGCGAATGTCTTTAAATACTCGCCACTACAGGGAACAATACTGCCTGCCACGTGCAGAAGAAATCTCTCTCCATGGCTCAGTCCATTGCTCTCAAACATTTAATTGGATAAAGGAATGGAGGAAGAATATTTTTCTTCCTTTATCTGCGTGTTTCACTTCCGGGAAACCCTTTGGCTCTTTGCTTTTCTTAGACGTTTAGACAGGGAATGTATTTCTCATAAAAAGAAAAGAGTCAATAACCGTGGAACAAGCCAAGTTGAAAAACTTACTCTTTGGCGACATTACTCATCAGTTTCTTTTCTATTTGTCTCACTCATGTGAGAGAAAGTCCCTTTAACTTCGTACCAGTGCAGAAACCATGTATACATCAAGTACAAAATCATATGCGTTCATTTACAAATTACAGGGATCTACTATGTATTACATAAAAGATCTGATGTGTTGCACTCACATGACTTTCTCTACTCGTGTACTAACCATTCTTACAAACTCTTATTCCTATATCTTCTTCGTGTTAGTTGAAATTATCTTATTGCGTATTTCCTTGTAGGTACAAAGGGAATATGGGAATACAGTAGGCTTTGAGCGATAGTCAAATCTTTTAAAACTTTCAAATTCCGTTCTCTTTGCACGGCTAAGATATAAAAAAGTGAATCACGGTCTTCCATTTGACGGAAGTATGTTCTCCAAAACTCACAGAAATAACAAGGAATGTCTCAAATGGTTGGCCCTACAAAAAACAATTATTTGGACATAAATTACGTGTTTTAGCAAGATCTACATTTTTGTACAGTAAGATTTGGTCTACATCTTACGGTTTATGAGTTATTCAAAGGTCATTCAGAGTAAACAGGACTACATGGGCTATAGCCAGAAAATTCAAAATATACATTTCATTTGTGATGAAATATCTTGAACATATGGCATTTTAATCAAAATCGTTAGAGACATTTTTGAGAATATCAAAATTTTCGAAAACCTTCCATATAAAGGATAGTTTAGGGTGGAGGAATTTGCTTCAGAATCTTCGTGACCCATCCTTAAAGGACATTAGTTTTGGCTTTTAACCGACTTTTCCTTTTCGAGTTATGCTGCCCACAGTCTGACAGACACACGGACATTTTTCTAAAAATACTGTTTTTTTTTTTTTTTTTTTTTTTTTTTTTTTGATTCAGATGAAATCCCGACATCGAATTTTTGAGTGGAATACAATACTTACTATACATACCGGAGAAACTAATAACTTCTATTTTGTCTTTAATTGTTTTGCCATTAACCGTTGTTCTTCCAACCCTAATTGTCATTTAACCCTGTTGCTTTATACTGAAATAATAAAACTTGCCAACTCAATAATACTTCATCTTAGCAGATACTAAAAATGTGCACCTGAGTGGAGTGTGTAATCAGTAAAGCTAAGACAGGGCTGAAGAACTGGTGCTCACTGAGTGCAGCGTACTCACGGCCTTGCACTGATAACTCTATGTTTAGCAGGCAAGAATGATTAAGGTCGCACACGGTATCCCGTGAGTCGCCCAGGTCTGAGCTAGGACAAATATCCTTTTGCTTGCAATATGTGCGCATTACTATACGAACAGGATATACTGTGCCGTAAATTGTCCATCAGATCTGAGCACCTTGGTACTTAATTGAGGCGTTTGTTGTTTTGCAAATAAAGTATAATAATAGTAATAATAAGAACAACAGCCATTAACATAGATAGTACATTGTTAATGAGTAGGCTTAGTAGTCCAGTTACATTAAAGAGGAATCAAGTTATGTGCGTTCGTAGTGCATGTGATGGCACAGTGTGGGCAACCGGTTCTGTCCGTCTGCTGTGCAGACAAAACGTATGTGTGTGTATATATATAAACATATTAAGTAGTGAGTTTATATATTTTCACTTAGTAATAGAATGTCACCGAGTTTGAAAATGTTATTGCATTAAAGTTGTGCGCATATATAAACAATGCGCTTCTTTATCCTTTTCGAAGTATTTTGAGGAATGCTGAATACTCTAAGACCGCATCGAGCAAGATCGCGGCGCGCTCATGTGTGCTAATTGCAGTTGGGAGGTCGTGGGTTCGATCCTCGTTCACCACGCGCTATGACTAGGGCTTCTCGTGGTTTCCCCTTCTCACATAGGCCAATGCTGGGGTGCTTACTATCCTGGCACGATTACCTTTACTCATTTCCATTCATTCCACTTAGTTATCACCTGTCACATGTGCTTTCAGGTCCGTGGTGTATGGCGGAGCCCGGCTGATGGCTCGGATGCTTCGGCATTGTAGTTGCTGAAGATGAAGAAACTCAGCACTTGTTAGGAACCTCCGCGCGTCTGTGTGCCCCGCGGCCTGCGACCCTGTGATATCCCTCCTCATCCTTTCCCCTTGTGGGTGTCAGCGCACAAATATCTATGTGGGTCGAAGTGTGCGAGGTGTCCCTCCTTGTTTGTGTAACCCTACCTTACCCTACCTACTAAGACCACAAATGTAACATTCTGAAAAATAGGTTGGATAACTATATCCCTGTGGAGTGCCATAAACAACGTCAGACCTTGAGAATTTCACTATCTTTGCTTCCGCAATATCTTTGCAGAGCCCATGAACCCAGGTTCTGTAGGAGGAAAGACCGTTTAAAGGCAGATAACTCCGAAATGCGAATGCATCCATTGAGATAACAATCACTGCTGTAATGAATGAAGCCACTTTACTCTTTAACTCGTGATACGGTTTCATGGCATTTCAGAGTGGACTGAGTAATGGATTCGCTATTGGCAGTAAAACACTTACAGCACTAAAAATAGGAGTTAATGAACGTTTCTTAATGTAACAAGTAATGACTGTTAACAGACCCAAAAATCGAACCGTTATATTATCACTTAGAGCCTGCAATATTTATCTCTAAAGTTGGTAACGTGCCTTTATTAAGAATGGCCCAATCTTCAGTTTATTGACTTTATCATGCGACCAGCGGAGATTACAGTTCCATCTATAATCGTAAGTCCTTGATGTGGAATGCTTATGAATGCTATATTCACTTTTCCATACGCTTCCTATAAGATATACCGTACTTTAGGATCTAAGCGACTGAAAGATCCGGATTACACAATGCATGCTGGGACCAGAGTGCGCTAAACACCGACAAATGCATCAGGTTGGTGTCATGTCAGCAGATGTCCATTAGCCTCGAGCCCCGTTCCAAATTCTGGTCCAGGTCAAACGCTGCTTGTCACCGAGAGCAACAACTCACAAACCTTCAGCTAATCGCTAATGTTCCAACATCCCGAGCATGGTTTCTAAATTTGGAATTAGGCAAACGCTTCATGTCATCGAGAGAAACGATTCTCAAACTCTCAGTAGATCGATAATGCTCTGAAATCTCCAGTTTCGGAACCTGTGGCTTCAAGGCAAATGCCGCATTGCAACTACAACGGCGGCATATAAACCCTCTTACTGCCGCATTGCACGAGGATTTTAGACATTGTTGCACATTCTGTGGATCCAGAGTAGACCTCGCATGCCACCTACAGCAACGGCCCCATAAACTCTAATTATAAGAGCATTGTTGAGAGTTTTCTGACAATTTTTGCACGATCTGTGCTCCGAGGAAAATGCTGCCTCCCACAAGCAACAACCACATACTCCCATTACGTGTGTATAGCCCGATTACTGTGAACATCATTGCACCATCCGCTGAACGCTAGCAACAATACTCGGACATTCATTTTCACTACCTTGGTAGCGTTTGAGCATTTTGAGCATAGTTGCGGTCTATATACCCAGAGAAAACACCAATGCCACCAATAACAGCGGTCCATAAATGCTCATTCTATCTGTACTACTACCCGAGCATTGTTGCATAGTTTGTGAATCCAAACAGCCTCGAGTACCACCTACAACAGTGTCCCATTACTCCAGTACCTACTCCCCGAGCGCTTTGGATATCATTTCATCGTCTATACATCCAAAGAAAATTCCGCTTTCACAACACAGTCGGTCTATAAACTCTTATTTCAGTACTGCCCGAGCATTTTGGGCATTTTGCCGCAGTCTATGGATCCAAAGAAAACGCCGCATAGTACCAACAACGGTTTATAAACTATGATTACGTCAGTAATGCCCAATCACTCAGAGCATTGCTCCGCAGTCCATGGATCCAAAGTAAGTTCCACATACGACCAACGACAATGGCTCATAAACCTTGATTACGCGAGTACTTCCGAAGCATTTTGAGCATTGTTCCAGTCTGTGGAACCAAAGCAAACCTCGCCTGCCAGTGTATACCTGAAAGCTCCATCACCATATCCTTTGTAGGCATCCTATTCACTCTGAGAAGTGGGGAAAGGATACTCACTCCAAGTGATCCTTGGGCTAGAGAGGGGTGCGCCAAATGGAACTATAGGACTACAGTGTTATTGAAGTATATTGTATAAATGCTACTTAGTGGCGAAGAACTGACATTATGGAAGAAGCATGTCTTCATTTCGGCGACCTTACAATTAAGTGCGAGATGGTACTGTGACGCAGCGGCTATTGCGCGAGGTTATCGGAAGTCTGGCGCTGGGCAGTCGCAGCGGTAAAAAGAGAAGGCGCGGGCTCGCCCAGCGTAAACATGATGGGTGAGAACCTTTGGATGTTTCAACGTCCCGAATATGATGGAAAGTTACTACGGCTGTATAAGCAAGCGCTCTCACGAAGCAAGCCAGTGGGTACATGAGTGAGTTAGCGAGTGCGCTGTTCTCCGAGCAAGTTTGTGACAACCGTGGTCAAGTGCAGGGGAGAGGAGACGTTTTGTGTTCGACTCCCCGGAAGAAGAGGCCTCATCGGGTGTATGCAACACACACCATGTAGATACAATTAAAGCTCAAAATGTCTTTCAAATAGCTTTGCGGTCATCAGTAAGATCAGGGCAATTCGCTGTTATTGGTTTGAATTTTTCAGAATTTGGTGGTGGTGCTGCCACCATTCGGCCGTTTTTCGCGATTTCATGGGCAGAGTATGGAATTTGGCTACCGCTGTACCTCCTTTGTAGCTACGAAACTGTTTCTCGAAAGATTCATCCCAATTAACATTAAGTAGAGAGCAAAATACACTTTCACAAGAATATTCTGTAGGAACTATGTAGGTATATAAAAACAAGCAATGTTATTTGAAGGGCGCCATGTGAATGTAACACATTACATGTTTTTCTTAAAAAATATTCGTGGTTTTTATGTTATTGGTATATTTTACACTGAATGTTTAGTTTCATTGTGTTACCAAAATTATGAGCTGGTAAGGTTAATAACGGCCGCGCCGTGGCCGAGCGGTTAAACCGCTTGACTTTCACCAAAGCGACCCCGGTTCGATCCCAAGCGTCCGCATGTGGCACTTGTAGTGGACACACCGGCGCAGGGTGGGGTTTTCTCCAGGTTCTACGGTTTCCCCCGCCATCATTCCTTCAATAGCTCCATCATCACCTTTCCTATCTTTCACCATCATTTCATATCATCCAGTTCCTCACTCTCACACCAGGCTTCGCGCTGATCACTCATCCTGGTTCCTCTGTATGGCCAACTCTGGTTGCGAAGACCACATATACTGACTGAGAAGGCTCGGGGCACTGACCACGTCCCACCCTCCACCGCTGGACCCTGCTCATCACGCCTGCAGTGGACCGCGCGGTAGGCCAAGACTACACTCAAAGGGCCGTAGTGTCATAGGACAAAACAAGGCTAATAATGTTACAATGTAATGGTAGGGACATAGAGAAATAATTGCAATAAAGGGTTTGTGTATGTTTTTATTAATGCATAATGATATAGGAAGCACAGGCTGAAATTTGTAATAGAATTGAGGTAATTAACCAACTGTTAAGGAAAATAAACTACTATAAGGCAGTGTAGCTAAGGACACTAGGAGTTCGGCGAATTCAGTCGATAAGAAATCCATTAGCTCAAGGTTGAGGTCGTGCAAATACTTACGTACACAAAGTTCATAAAATTAGAAAGGCAAAAGAACTACTTAGTACGAGCGTGGATCGGAAAGTAACGTACAAAGATTTGTTTCTGCCTTGGTATTGTGGCTGGGATGTTGAAAATTCAATAGTATATATGGTAGGTCTGTCGAACATTATTTCGAAGGCGTGAGGAGAGGAATCTCCCCCCCCCCCCACCCCCTCCCCTAACTGCAGTGGCACGGGTTACCGGGTTTCCTTTGTTTTCCCTCAATTTTCCGCTTTGATCGTCACGAAGGAATGGGAAGTAGAGGAATATCTTCACACCTGGTGAGTTTGTCAGACTTGGGATATTGTTTTTCATGTGCAACTTTAGAGAGAGAAGCGTGAACTATGCAACAAAGATGGCGTGCCTGTCTGTGTCGTCAACATGTCAAAAGCAGTAAAGTGTAGTGCGTAGTTCACCACTGGAGCAGCTGGCAGCATTTTCATTGATGAGACGGCGTCAAAGGTTACACCAAGTGAAATAATAGAACTTCAGCGCACATCGCTAAGTTTAACGAATTCTAATTTGGCAAAGTTCATGACAGTGTGATACCTATATGAGTATTTCCGGACTAAGTGCATACTTCTTCCCAAAATGCTGCAGTATTAGTAATGAACAGACAACAAATTCATTTGTTCACATAGCGGCATTGTCTGTGTTTAAAGGAAGTGGTTAACAAAAGAATAAACTGGGGATCGCATGAACTTCATCTTCTGCATTTTTGAGCCATCAGTGCGGCTGTCCAGAACTGCAGTAATAATCTACATCAGGGATGTCCAACCTTCTCTCTTTGGAGAGCCTTGCGTAATGAGCGGCTATACCCTACTCCACTTCTCCAGTCGGAGGGGCAGATAGTCAGTATCCAGTGACGGACACAAACATGGCCCTTACTAAGTCATGCCTTGAATTTTCTGGGAATGTCCTCCGAAGACCTCTTCATTCTGGATGATGGTGAGCAGTAAGGGACAGACAAAAGCTTACTAAATAAAAAATGTGAATCTGTTCAAAACACACAATTTATGTCAAATACTTTTTCTTTCTTTTGAGTAAACAGTTTCCGAGATATTCTTTCTTATTTGTTTGAATTTGCCAATACGTGTAGCTTTTTCAAATAGGAATATGTTATTTCTTTTGTATTCCTTGGCCTTGCAAAGAGAACGGAATTTCAAAGGCATTGCATAGCAACCAGCTCTTAAAACATTTCACTATCACTTAAAACCTACCGTATTCCCACATTCCCCTTGTATCTACAAGAAAATTCACAGTAAGGTAATTTCTGAAAATGATTTTGTCGATTAGAATGAAGTAGATAGAGAAATAAGCATTTGCAAGAATAGAGTGAATAAGAGTGAATATAGCTCTACATATATTTGCGAACAGAGTTTCTCCAAATTGAACTATACTAAAAGTCTGCATGGCAATATGTTACGTGACGATCACTTGGTGGATCTTCTAAGGCTATCCACTTGGACTTTGTCACCAAATATTGACAGACTTCTTAAACATAAGCAGTATTAAAGAAGTCACTATTCAACAGATGTTTTTGGCATAACATTTGGAAGTGCTTTCGTAAATCAAAAGAAAATAATGGTTTAGACCTTTTTTCAGTTCAAATGCAAAACTTGAGATCCTGTCAAATTCCACAGGCACCAATCAGCGCTTGGTGGGCTTCAGCAAAAACTGAGTAACACCGCATATAGGATTCGAACCTGTGGCCTTAGCTGAACTACAAACCCTGGAACGTAGCAGGCTTTTGTTTCTAGGGGAACCACACACTATAGCTTGATCATGCCATCCAATGTAAGGAACGTACTTTTAGATTTTATCCCAACAGATTGAAGCATTTTAACCGAAAAGTATATTAAGCAAGTAGCGAGCACCAGGATGAGGAGCGGCATGGATAGAAATGTACATGAGCACGCTTTAATCAGCCACCTACAGGGATAGTGATAATAACGATGACAAATTGGCGTTTAGACACATCGGTTCCTCCATTCATCATTTCTGAAGTGGAGAAGTCCATTATTCCAATTTTGCACTGATGAAGCTTCCACGCTGCACATTAATGGGAAGCAGCTCGATAAAGATCAATGGCCAGATAGGATATGAACTATGATCTAGTCCTCATAGCCACGAAATGAAGCCAAAATTAATATCCTCTGCTCAAAAAGACAACATGCTTTTCAGCTCCAACGGCTTTTTATTGTGATATTCCAGCTTTAATAATATACATTCTAAGTGATTCTTTTCTCTCTACAGGGTGGAAGTGAAATGATCCGTCAGACTTTAACAGCGAATTTCTCACGTTGTGAATAACAGGAAAGTCTAATACCAAAATGTTGAAAAGTTTGTAGTTTTCTAGAAAAAATATTTTTATTAAAAAAATTTATCACCTGGCTGAATTATTGATTGAAAGTTCTTGATTTATGGCTATATTCATAGAAAATTGAATATGAAAACATTTTCCTTTGGCGTATTTCAATAGATTTGACGGTTTTTGTGTGGATTAAATTTAAAAGAACCCACAATTTGTTGCCTTTTTGTTGCAATAAATTATGTTTTTTTTTAAATTTACCTCCTGTGTACCTCCTACGTCATTGCAGAGCCTATATCGGCGGTGGTGAGCCTCATGCACATGACCCAATACGTGTTGTCTGAAGATTTTCAATCGCTCCGTGGACTCGAGCAATAAGGTCCTCCACTGACTTTACAGGAATGTCATACTCTTCATAAAACTCCACAGAAAATAGTCGGAAAGTGTCAAATCTGGTGACCATGCTGGCCATGGAGCTGGTCCACTTCTACCAATCCAGTGATTTGTACTTGCGACGTTACATCAGAGTGTGCTGGAGCTCAAGTCGGCCATTTCAGCAGCTGTGTACCGGTACGTGTCGCACTGCTGTTAAAAGCGTTACTTTATTGGAAACTACACAAGTAACGCAGTAGATGCGCACTAGGTACTTTATGGACGAATTAAGCGCATGCGCAGGAACGTCATCATACTCAGATCGTCCATCCCAGTACACACATGGCTAAAGGGTTGCATATCTTCCGTATGAAGATACCAAAACGAATGTTAACAAATTCTCATAACAGTTCCTTCTCAAACTTCGGCGCTCTCCGGCGTCCAAACCGTGCATTTCCGGACAGGGGTTCTTATTTGAAAATCGGGCAGTTTGTCATCCTGCACAACATATTAAGCGTTGTCGGTGTCTTTTTATTTGGAACACCCAGTGTAGACAAGATTTGACGTATGGAAGATCTTTGTACCTATGTACAAGGGGTGAAGGGAGAAGATACGAAGGGTGGTTGAATCTGAGGAGACAAGGCAGCAGAGGGCAGGGTCCCTACTCCCCGATGGTGGTTCGTTATCCAGTTATTTTCCGACCGTGCGTGCTCTAGGTCCCTTGTGTGTGTGTGTGTGTGTGTGTGTGTGTGTGTGTGTGTGTGTGTGTGTGTGTGTGGGTGGGTGGGTGTGTGTGTGGGGGGGGGGTGACTCAGAGACTGGGCACGCACGCCGGAACTCCCCTCGACACTTAGGAAGAAGAAGAGAAATAAGAAGTGAAGTGAAACGGGACAGGAAATTTGGTGGATGTAATTATCATTCTCAACATTCGCCTGGTGACACGGGGAAACGCCCTGAAAAAAATCCCATGTGTGAGAAATTTCGGCCGCGGGAATTGAAGCCATGACCTCCCACACGTTGCCACGGAGCCATCATGTCATTTCTTATTTATAGATATTGCACCACCAAACATTAAATTTCAGGTTGCACGATTATTCGTATTCCTCGTATTTTTTGCACTTTGTCCTCCGCTTGCAATTACGCGCAATAATAGAAATACAATAATGTGCTATTCTTTCAGTATCAACACTAAAATCGCAAATTGGATCAGCTCACACTTGTAGGTTGCGTTTCTAATGTGGAAACAATGTTGCCTGCACACTTTGTTATATTCGAATAATTGGTGAGTCAGTGCACCGCGTGTGTTATTTTTGTAGAGTATGTTCGCATCGTTACACCAGAGGTCCGATTACATCGGTCTACTTCTGGACGCTCGTCTAGTGTAGGTGTTGAAGAAGCTGAACGGAACGGAACAAAACAAGCGAAGAGAGCGTTGCACACAAGCGGGCCTTTGGAACTCCAACCTCACCTACAGAACATACACTGTTTCTGAAACATATGAAGCGAGAGATGGGACTGAGTGAGCAACGTCTGAAATATTTGTAACCGTCGTAGGGCGTTCTTTAATGCAACGAAGCATAACGCTGAAATTAAAATCAAGAAAAACGTGATTGCAACTTGAAAGAGGTCATTACAGTAGAATCCCGATAACTCGACATTCCGTGTAGTAACTGAACAACCTCTTTCATTTCTTTCCTTTTTTTTTTTTTTTTTCTTCTTCTTCTTTTTTTTTTTTTTTTTTTTTTAATTTGTTGTCGTTAAACTTGACTGTAGTAGCTGCTATTATCTATCATACGATATGAATATTGTAGGTAAGGTTTAATTATTGTATGTGTACAAGCTACTGCAATCTCCCTCACAGTGACAAAAGGATTGACCACGAGTTGACCTTCGATATCTGGTCAGAACGTAAGCAACTGCCAGACCATTGTCACGAAACCAAAGCTTGCCACTAATAATGTGGATACACAGCACAAACACTTGTTGGGAAGATTTGAAGGTTTACTGCTTTAAGGGACACTGATAGCGAAATTTTGGTCAAAATTGTCAAAAAGTCCAAAATTGTTTTTTACCTTAAAATGTTCCTGGAGCACCCGTGCATTTGGATCAGCTAACATTTTTCATATCCCTCACTCCATGTGGTCATTACGGCCCTTTCAAATAGCGCTCTTCCCTTAACGTACACAGGATGTTCCTATATAAAAGCCTGTTTTTTTCAAAACTACATTTCTGCACATTCCAAAAGATGGTCGCGCCTGAGTTTTGCTTCAAATTCAATGAACATTTCCAAAAGTATTCATAAATAGCAGCTAAACAAAACTATGATTCAATATTCATGTTATCATTAACATGAATTCCAAAAACATTTCTTTTTGTATGAAAAAAAATTTAAGATTAAATTTTCTTTGTTATTAAAAAAATATGTACAGCATAATCAGCAAACGTATTTGAAATATCTCTTCATACAATTGTTACCCATGTTTTAGAGTATCAGTTCTGCCAATATAAATTAATTTTGAAAAGTCAATAGACGCGAGCTACATTTTGAAACTGTGTCTATTAAATTCATAAAATAATTTATTGTATCATAAACGAATTATCCAATTTTAATGAAATTTGGTGTACCTCCTATTCTCATATAAATAAAAGAACAGTAAGTCTTTCAGAAAAATCTATCAAGAAATGTGGAACTTTCAAATTTCACTCCCAGTGTCCCTTAACCAGCACAAAGGTATTTGTACACGTGACAATTGTGCACTGGTTTATGATGGAGTTCACTTTTGTATATACATATAACACATTGGAGTGTCAGGTTATGTTTCCGACTTCCACGGATCGTGCGTGATTAAGCACGGTCCCATCTCACATTACCAGCAATGTCTTCTGTATTTCAAGGAAGTAAACAGAGACATTACCCACATCATCAATTTGCATCTTGTCAGTCGTGCACATTCACTCGCCACGTGTACAAAATACCTGTGTACGTGGTAAGCTAAATCTCAGATACAGTTTCTGTTTACAGTGCAGCTTCCAAGATTTCAGGCTTACTGTTAGTGTTGTGTTTGTGGCAGTGAAAATGTCAAACGAGAAGAAAAGACAAGTAAACATGACAAGGAAATTAAATTGGCTGTGTTAAAGAGACCGGACAAAGGGGAGCATATTAATACGTCATGCATTTTAGCATATGTTATACTTTTTTTCTACATTGTGCTAGAATATATTTATGTCATCTGCATTGATATGAGTTGTGAATAACAGACCCCTTATTCCATAATTCCCGAGTTAACGGGATTCCACAGTAGTTGACATTCAGCTCTCTAAAAAACTGGGCGTTTACTCTCTAATGGGACGGAATATTCCATAACCTTTGGCACCTCGGGTATTTAGTCAAAGTCTTCACCTGTTGCAGATTTATAATCCTTACACCAGACAGACAAGGGATGTTAAAAACATTGGTTTACTTCGAAGCTACGTTGTTTCCTATTACCTGCATTGGTTACGTGCTGTGGAGAGCACCTGACCTTCACTTGTTTTTAATGGCAACCCGCTTGATCAGCATTCGGTTCCTTTACCTCACTCAAACACGTGGTGATTACGGAATAAGGTCGTATTTTGTCATTACAAAGGTTCTTTTTACCCATAGAGGTAACAGAGAAAATGTGCAATAACTTATTTCTGCTCTAGATCGCGTGAATATTTCCTTGCATTTTGCCTCAGACATTATAAGTTGCAGGTTTTAAAATAATGTATTTCCAAAACCTATGAATGTTTGTTGGCTCTGCCACGTATACAGTTTGTTCTAATTATGATGTACCATGACCTTGTCCATCGCGAATTTAACACCCCCCCCCTCGTTTCGATTTATGTAATATTATTCCCCTATGTATCTCGTGCTGCTTTTGTTGTTTGAATTACGCCTACATGTATTTCAGTAGTCTTGGTGGAATTTCAATTGGCTAACAGCTGCCCTTAAATCTTGAAACTACTCGTAAAATACATGTTAAATGTTATTCTTAGCATCGTAAATGGCATCGCATAATTTTGTAAGCATTATTGGTTGCCCCAATCTCTTCTAACATGGGTACCTACCCATCGATTGTGATTTCTCCACTTGTGTTGGGTAGTGACTCTAGGCAAGGCTTCTAGGTGCTAACAAATTCCATATTCCTTTAAGATTGCGTAATATAATTTTCCTTATTATTACTCTAAGATCTATTTATCCTGTTACACCGTTTATCTGGATTAATATGCAGTAGATAGCAACAATAAGCTTCGATAAGAGAAGTTTGTAAAAGCTAGGTATGTAAAAAAACATATCTGATGTGTTGCACTCACATGAGTTTCTCTACTCTTGTACTAACCATCCTTACAAACTCTTATTCCTAATCTTCTTCGTGTTAGTTGAGATAAACATTTGTAAACATTATCTTATTGCTATCTCCTTGTAGATACAAGGGGAATATGAGAATACAGTAGGCTTTGAGCGATAGTCAAATGTTTTAAAGCGTTCAAATTCCGTTCGCTTTGGACGGCTAAGATATAAAAAATGAATAACGATATTCCATTTGACGAAAGCTTAAGTATTCCAAGCGCGCGCACGCACGCACGCACGCACGCACACACACATTTTTCTAAAAATGCTTTTTTTTATTCAGGGGGCTTCAAAACATTTCCGGTGAAATCTCTGCATTGAATTTTTGGGTGGTATACAATACTTCCTTTACTTACTATACGTAGTAGAGAAAGTAATAAACGAAAAGAGTTACAGAAAGTGATGCGAACGGAACAAGATTTTTCGGTATTAAATTTTGCGCCGTTTTGCATGTCATTGATGCTATCTTCTGTAGTTAGTTTAAAAGGAGGCGCATCACGTGAGTGGTTTCCCTCCGAAATGCTCCGTTATATGAGTGAGAAGACAAGAGAGTTGGAGGGGTGAGGAGGGGGGAAGTATTGTGTAATGTTCAGCAGACTGGTTGGGCAGCCTGGAACACGGCAGTAGCGGCGCGTTGCGGCCACTTGTGCAGTTGTTGGTAAACTCTCTTAGGGTAAGGTTTGGCTGTTGCGGTGTTTTCGTGCGCGTTGGCGGGAGTCCCGAGTTCGGTTTCCTTTCACTTTTTTCGAGCAGCAGTCTAGGCGAACGTCCAAGCCTCATCTCTTCTGGATGGGAGAATAGTGCAGCGCAATAGATTTAATTTGTAAGTATTAACTACCTCATGGAAACGTGTGTGCCGGCTCGTATTGCCGGTATTCGTATCATTCACGTAGCCTGTAAGAATCCCATTACAAATTCATTTATTTTGCGTGAAATGCAGCTTTAAATCTAAATTTACCATGTTACCGATAATTCATTCTGATGAGATAAAACGCAAGCTGTGCGTTTTCAAACAGATTGCATATATAAAACCTTATGTATGCTCTCCAGTTTTCTCAAGTTACTTCAAACGGACAGTAACAAATTCCAAGGTCCTCGCGTCCTTATTCCGTTCAGACTAAAGCTGCATTTTAACGGACTGGTTTGCTTTGAATTAGCATTTAAATTTACCATGTATTTTGAATTCTTGCACGGCTATCTATGTACCCAGGATATAATTTATTCCTATCTGTTCAAAGCTTTTCTTATAGGAATTTCTGATTTCGTGATCAGCAAACCACTTACAATTTTTTTTACTATGCTTAGCAATGATTAATTTTTGTTTAAAACAAAAACATTGCACATTAATTGCATACGGCTCGGAATTTTTGGCCGGGTGACATTTAATTTTGAAATTATGTTTGAGCAAGGTGGTTTAAAATTCAAGGACAAAGGAGAATACGATGCCTGCATAGTTCCCAAAATGGGACCTCACCAGTTCATTTGTTTCTTTAAGAAGACGTTATTTGATGAACTGGCCCACATGCAGGTTCTATCAGTGCCAACCATAGTTTTGATAGCTTTCAGCACTTTGTGTGCACAATTAAATAAACATTCGTTTAAGTCCGGTCGTTCTTTAGGTCGCTGTATTCAAGCTGGGCCATTTCTACCAAATGGGGGAACATAATGCTTATTGAACAATCAGATTAAACTTCAATAGAACCATTGGGCAGTTCTTGAATTTATGGGCTGATATATGCAATTACCTAAACGTGACAAAATGTTTGAACTTTAAATGCGCAGTTCATAAATATACACATTAACTTTTAAGTTTAATCGTTTTTTATAAATGATCATAGACTAATACAGTGTAATTAATACTTTGTTTGCTTTACAAATTTTGTACAAAACCTGTAACTAAAATGTGACACTTTAATATTTTGGCACATTCCCAAAATGCTGCAAACACTCGCTGTTTGCTCTTCCACGGGGTTTGACAAGGTTAAGTTAGGTTACATTAGGCTAGGTTAGTTTTAAGAAAACAATGGTGTATATATCGCGGTCCGGTCCAGCATTTTTTACTGCTACATTCACAAAACGAGTTAAATCCAAGGTTAGCTTAGGTGTAGTTTTATGAAAACAATGTCGCACAGGTGAGGGTGAAATTGGGCCAGCATTCTAAAGAATGCCCCTAAAACGTAGGCATAAGTTTTCAAGTGTTGAATGTGTTAAAAGTCGTGAGGTAACTATTTTATGCTAGTATAGATCAACATATTGCGATATAGGTGCAAATTTTAAAGGAATTCCCGATTCAGATTTAAAAGCCTTTTCTGGAAGTATTTTCAGCCGTCAATGCACTTCTCCCTCCGAAAAGCCGCGGCTAATATCAGTTATTCATACATTTTTGACAGTGGAATTTTGATTCAAGCGCTCATGCGTTAGACATTAAACTTCGTGTTTAGCCCTTTGGTATTGCTAGGGTTAAAATGCTGAAATTCAAATAAAAATACACGGAGAGGAATAGGGAAACCGCGCAAATGGGTTTTTAAATCTGATACACCGGGATTTGTAAACCATGGTTCTCCGAAAAGTTCATGTGACATTGTGCTAACAGTTGACAAACTACTGGGAAACATGGCTGCAACATTTAGCCAGTGTTCGTAAACAGTGGAAGATCGGAATTTGCTTAGACAGCATCTCCAAGTATTCCACAGTAGATTTCGTTTCCGGCAGAGATACGGTTAATGCAAAGAGCGGTTACAGCAAGACAGGCTGTGAAATGAGGTGAAGGCAACCTAGTCGCAGGAGTGGAACAAACTTCATATGTTACGTAGGTGATATGTGAATGGAATGCATTCTAATAACATTTGGATGCCTGCAAATGTTTGGTTCCGCGTACATTTAACTTTATAATTAAATTCCTTGAGTAATTCTGAAGCGAGCTGTATTGTGGTACAGCACGTTGGATCACACCATGTACAGCTTTGGCACTTATTTGAAAATTGTTTGGTTTTGAAGTAGAAAAGCTTTATGCTTCAAAGTAAACTTTGTTCATATAGGTTATTAAAATAAGAAAACAATATCGTGTAGATTTTATACCTTTTCAAAACCACAGCTTTGGAAAAATTAAAGTTTTTGACTTTTTTGTTTTGTTTAAACCATTGTATTACCGACTTTCACCTGTCTTGAGATATTTTGTCCTGTGATACCATTTCTTTAAAACTGAATACGTAGGAAATTGACCACGCGTATGTTCAGAGCTATTTACTGTTAACTTTAAATACTTAGTAGGTCTAAAGTTGTGTTCATTATTCAACGTTAGATGTTTGTAAAAGACATCTAGCCGTTGTTAATATTGCAATTTTAAATTAAAGCAATAGAAATGTTGGACCATTTGATCAAAATTAGCGAGTTAAACTTC
This sequence comes from Tenodera sinensis, assembly GCA_030765045.1. Taxonomy (NCBI): domain Eukaryota; kingdom Metazoa; phylum Arthropoda; class Insecta; order Mantodea; family Mantidae; genus Tenodera; species Tenodera sinensis. Next base: position 15,223,478 of record CM060964.1, on the reverse strand, counting down.
ACATTCTCCTGGCTTGCGGCAGCTGATGAACTACGTTAATGTGCGTTTATAAAGCTTCAGATTAATAGCCAAAAAATCTGAACAAACACTTCTGTTAATCTACAATCATATACGAGTCCGACTTTCGGACGAGGGGTGGCGGGGGACCTATGTTAGTGTTATGTTTGTAGCAATTATAGTAGTAATACCAGCAGTAGCATTGGTATGTTATATACATAAAATAGTAGGCTTAGCAATCCTGTTACATTAAAGGGGAATCAAGTTATCGGCGTTCGTAGTGCATGTGACGTCACAGTGTGGGGAACCCGTACTGTCCATCTGCTCTTCAGAACAACGTGCACAACTTCTTTTGGTAAGCTCACCTACTAAGCTTACATATTAATGGTAGTGGTAGTAGTGCTGCAGTTTTTACCTGAGAAGCTGTAATATTAGTCTTCCTTGAAGCCCGGTATTCGAACTGGAATATATCACTCATTACTTTCTGTAGCTTTTCGCTTTGTCAGAAATTTATCCATGCTGACGGAACAATAGAACAGTGAGTTAAAAGAAACAACTGAATATTGCTGGCGCAAAGTTGTTGGAATTGTGACTCTGAATGCCAGACCAACTAATGAACCTGAGCATTGTTTATCGTACTTGCAATATGCTTCTGCTTATTCACAACTCATACTTGTACCATGTACAGTCTACATCGAAAGTGTTCCGTGTCTTACTGTATTTTGAAAGAGCAGTAATAGTATCTAAATGCTTAATAGAACATACTTCCCTGGCAGTGAAATAAATGTTCTATGATGAGTCGGGGAAATCGCACTCATTCCACCGTTAATTCGAACCCTGGATATAGTCAATTAAGCTCTGAAAATACTCATTTCAGAATTAGTCGTAGCGGGAGAAGGAACGTGATCTGACAGTTATTCTAGTAGTTGCTATTAAAGCTAATAAGGAAATATACATCTGTGTTAGTGCACACTGTTGCTTAATTGAAAATCTGTGGCTTTAGTTTTCGCAGTTCTATTCGCATGTTAAAATAGAAGTGCTTCCGTTAATTACTCTTAAAGGTTTTCCGCTTTAATGAATTGCTATTCCAAATACGTTGTACAATTCTTGCAGTGTAAGTATCCTATGCATGTCCGCAATATGTTAAAAACATGTGAGCGAAGGAACGTTTTCCTCCATGTACTGACAGTTGCACATTCTACCCAGTTATTCATTTGTCACAATGGCAGCACCTGCAGAGTAAAGCAATACGTCAGCTTGAATTCTTTATCTCGGTATTGCTCAGCTTTTATCTTTTGAAACCTTTCAGTTCTGTACAATGTACATAACCGTGCGAAGTACTTAGAACTTGGGTTAACAGGTTTAGTTCGTACTGAACGCACTTCTTGGTGCGATATAGTCATATAAGGAAATCTAAATTTTATATTGATGATTGAATTGCATTTCTTTTAGATTTCATGAATAAAACTACAAAAATGAAAGGACACCATATACGTACTTAAATGCGCTTACAGAGATCAATCGTGACGAAGCTGTGATGAAAAAAAAAAAATCAGTTAATCGTGGTTCACTGATATCTCAAAAAATCGAAATAAAGTAACGGAATAAGTAATTTGGTAAATATTTACAAAATCGACCGCTTGAGTAAACGAATGAAACATAGTGCAATGTATGTAGTTTTTATCGCTCATTACGATTTTGAAAATTTTATTTGGCGCTCAAGCTTCGTTTTTGATTTATGAGCAAATTTCGTAGTGCGATGCAGCGGTTTTATTTCGCTTATGCGGCGGATATGTAGGAAATAAATGTTTATAAACGAGTGTAATATATGCTAGAATTATTTATTAATGCATTTACGTTGAAATTGTTGCATAAACACTGCTCAAGTAGTAAATATTTCGATAACACAGGACCCTGTTACCCCACTCATATACACACACTAACCTAACCTAACCTAACAGGGACAAGATTTCGATAACACAGGACCCTGTTACCACACTCATATACACACACTAACCTAACCTAACCTAACAGGGACAAAATTTCGATAACACAGGACCCTGTTACCCCACTCATATACACACACTAACCTAACCTAACCTAACACGGGCAAAACGAAAACAAAAGTTTGACCGCCAAATAAAGCTCAATCGTAATCAGCAATAACAGATTCAACGTAAATACATTAATAAACCATTGTAGCATATATTATACTCGTTTATAAATACTTATTTGCCAAATATTCGCCACATACGCGAAATAAAACTGCTGCATCGCGCGTACGAAATTTGCTCATAAATAAAAAATGAAGCTTGAGCGCCAAATAAAACTTTCAAAATTGTAATCAGCAATAAAAATTGCATCCATTGCACAATGTTTCATTCGTTTTCTCGAGTGGCCGATTTTGTAAACAATTAGCAGTAATTTTTTTAGTTAATTTATTCCAATTTCTGCAATGATGGAACTAATTACACGGACGCTATTAAAAAAACAGTAAACGAAATTGCATGAAGGACCTCTGGAAATAAAGATTAATTGCCCTTGAAGCTGATAAATGAGAACTATAGAAATAGGAGTCGCAACTGCCATTTGTCCAAATTCAAAATATTTTCCGTCTCTTCGTTTATTAGCCGAAATAAAATGCGATAAAGCTGGAACTTTCGTTTCACTTCGCGAGTTGGCAGAAATCCAAGATTAAAATAGTGCGATCATTGAATTAGTAGTACTACATAGTCGGCTGAAATTTTAAATTTCACTGGTTTATTTTTAACTAAAATTTGTTGTTTCTATTTTTATTGGCATTTTACGCATAACAATCTAAAAATGAATATTTGCAAGGACATTTTCGAATTCAATGTAAGTTGGCTATTAATTTCCAAATTTAACAAGGTGCCTGCAATTTATCAAGTATAAGCGTAGAGATTTTAGTACCTTTATATTTGAATCAACAGAAATGTGAAGAAACTGTCACAGAACAAAATCTATACTTGGCAATTTATAACAACTTTTGTAGTTTTAAATTTGATTCCGGACATGAAGCATAGAAACTGAATTCGTAATTGGCGGTTCTAAACCTAGTGTTCGGCCAGTGATATTCATGTAAATACTTTTTCATTTTACAAAAAATAGAAAGTAGAATTTATGTAAATTGCAGTATATACAGAGTGGAAGGGAAATCATTACATTCCTTCTAATATGTGCTTCATAGAAGCATTACGAACAAAAATATACAATGGCATTTTCTTCTTTCATCAGTCAATTTCGAAAAAATAAATGGTTTTTGATCCAACTTGGATGCGTAATTCCAGAGGAATGTAGGCAGATAACAGTTTACTTGTAAGAAGCGTAGAGTAACTTATTTCTGACATAGCTTCGGTAGTAATTATGGGACATCACACAGGGTTTCGAAATAATTAATCACTTAAAAGACGTGAAGGAATACTCCGAGCAGCTTTTACTCACGGGCAGTAAGTCGACAACGTTGCGTTGAGGTTGGTCAGTGATTTGTAGATGTAAACAGGTCTGGCACTTTCGCTTTAATATTTTGGGAGCTAACGCTTGCGATTGGCCTACACTCGCGTAGTAAACACGGAAGGACTAGGCAGGGTATTCGATTGTGTTCTCAAGAAGCACCGTTACTGTTGTTTATGTACTGAGCTAGTGAAAGTGGCACCCACACAATCTGCAGTGTTGCCAGCTTGTTTTCGACAAACTTAAAGATCTCCGTAGGAAATGGTCAGAGACAAAAACTTAAGATAAAAAATGTGTTCCAAATATTGAGATCTATCACTGGTTTAAATTAATTTGACTTCCCTTCCACCTGGTATAACCTCATTGGCACAAAGAACTCTCGGTCCCTGCAGGAATGCGTTAGTTCTAATGGGAAGTTTCATGGGTTGGCTTCCTATAGAATTTCCGCTACTCGTAACTTTCATCTCCATTCCAACAGATTAATGCTACTACATCAGGAAGTTAGGTTAGGAGGTAGTGATTATTTGCATGGAAACCAACTGTATAGATATATTCTAATCGGTTACTCTTAGATTAAAAGCTTGGGACAAAGTGGTGGGAGAGGTAGGAAAAACGTAGCGGTTTATACCGATTTGGTAGGAACTAAGAACAGGTTGTGCCCATGTCGGCCTTGAAATGGTAACCAATCGCGAAGCCGATCCAATATCTCGATGTATCAATAGCAAACTCTCGAGCTGAATGCGCGAACCTACCCCAAGGACATTCTTGTATATTGAGTAACATTGCGGGCGGCTCAGCCTGCACCAAACACTTGTAAGCGTTCATTTGCGCGCGAATCGTTTTATTCCATGCAAATAACCTGTCCCGTCTTTCTCCTTGTAAATTCCAGTACATGAGTCAAATTGTGAAACAGTGCCTAGTGCAAGAGCTCTGTCGGCTTTGTCGAGTTTCTTCTAGATGCATGTGATTCCTTTGGGCACGTGTTACATATTACGTACGTGCTTGTCATTTTGGATAACACGTTAGAAATGTTCAACAAAACGCAAACACATATTTAGGAAGTTGGTTATCATTGGAAATAAATTTAAAATAAATTCTTTCAGAAATGAAATATATACTTAGTTTTACTTTATTGAGAAAATTGCTAAAGGTTGTAAAAAGCGAATTTTCAATTTTACATAGTTAAAAATTAAGTTTATATTAAGGCAACCTTAGTTGTCGCCATGGTTCGGAATTATAAGCTTATAACCATTAGATTGTTCTGCATGTAAACTTGTGTTAAATATAATGTATAAATTAATAGTGGGAAGTGAACAGACTAGGAGGATTTCTATTGCAAAATTATAAATAAAAGGCCATTTAGTAAGGCATAATTACTACGATGGGATAGAATGGGTGTTAGAAATAGTCCTACCATGTTTAATACGCTAACTTAAAAGGCACGTGTTTCAGCATTTTATTTTTAGATATGAACACGTTGAAAATGTGCCGCATCAACGGAACCATTTGTACTGTGGTTGACCTTCACTGTTGAACAAAGTGATGAAGCAGTTACCGTTTCCTAAGGGGTTCTTGTGGCATGTTGAGAATCCTTATCAAGGTCACAGTCTAGTTGTACAGAAAACATTCTATAGGCACAGTTGCGCGTTGGTAAACTTTCAGTTGTTTCTAGTTGAGTTCCTTCCTGATTATGGTTTGCATGCTCCCTTTTTTAATACATAGAACACACATCTATAGCAGTTACGTGCAGTTCCAGCATCGACATAAGACACATGCCGCGGTTAGGCCAAAGTATTGATCACACGCAATAGAACTTGCTGAAAAAATCGCCCAAGGAAATAGCTAAGCAACCAGAGATGCTATTATACTCCCCAAGGAAGGAAGGGTGGGAGGAGGGGAAGGAACTTGTCTTTATTCTATTGAATACCTTTCCTTTGTAAAAGGAAGCGGATGCCAGGTTGCAGCTGTAGGTAGAGGTATATAGGCAGATGTCGCGAGCAAGGCCCCCCCTCCCCCACAAACCCCTCACACAGTGTAACACCTGGGTATATCACGTGCGTATTATGTACCTTCCTTTAGGTGCAATGGAGAATAAATGCTCCATTCTTATACTGTCTCACAAGGTCACGTGCGTCTGTCTCAGTATAGTCTCACCAGATGTCACGTGCATCTCACGTTTGTATAGGTGCAATGTGTAATATCTGTCACGTTAATACTGTCTCTCAAGATGTCACGTGCGTCTCACGTTCCTATAGGTGCAAGGTACAATCACTGTGGGACAGCCTAGAATTTCATTCAAAGAGCAAAGCATGTGTTTGCCAGTCTGTTGTGAGAACGTTGCTTCCTGGAAAAACAGACGAAGTAAATGGTCTCTCTGAGTTGATTTTTCCTCAGGTATAATTCAGCGTTTTCCTGGTCCGGTAGGAAGAAATACATTTACTGCATTTTGCGTCTGCGATGGCGTGCTCACCTGTCTGGGAACAGCACCTATTTATAACAAGATGTAAATTAGCAGTGAAGATTTATGCTAGGGCCAGAAAGTGCTGCACAGTATTGTATCCATCCGCCTTTCTCTGTGGCATTGTACTCCTGGTTTCTAGTTGCCAAAGCAGTGACTTTTTGCCATTGAGAAACACGCGGTATGGCTTCCTTTCTCACGGAAGCCAAAGCTCGCCTATCTTCCTCAGCAACAAGCTGTTATCGATTATCTCTAGTCAGGACAAGTGCTTAAATGACGAGGCTAATAATATTACGAAGGAAAATAAAAACGCTTGCACATAAGCAAGGTGTAAATAAGGTTTGTATTTTAGGAAGGGGCTTATTTAACAGGGTACGCTAAAAAGTAGCATACTCCCACTCGACGGGACTTGGTTGAAGTCAACCAGTCATGTGCATTACAATTTGAACCAATGACAGCGTTCTTTCGCGAAAAAATTGTCACGTTTCATTATGACCTGTTTTCTTATGTTATGAGCAGGTTAGAGAAACAACTGACGTAAGTTGACGCAAGAGCCGCTATTCAAATGTCTAAAATGGCTGAGTTTGACTTCGGTGAACCTTTTATGCTGAAATACGTGAAATAATTCGAAGAGGGAAACCTCAGAACACAATACAACAGGAAATACGTTTGCAATCAGTTTGACAAATTTTGTATTGAAAGAAGTTATAAATTAACAGCAGATACTCCAACTTCTGACATTACCAACATCTTAAAAATTGGAACATCTATATGATAATCTTTTAGTCCTTACCAAAGGACGCTGATGTATTTATACCTGCTTCGTGTTTCTTTTAAGAAGTTAGTAACTACAATACATCATTTAAATAACATTTCATAGACTAAATCATCCTATAATTCGTGAAATAGTCTTAATTATTGCAACTCTAGAATCAAATTCTCTAGATAAATTGATAATCAATCGTGCCATTACTTATGATTATCCATTCTAGCCTGCGCCCCTAGGGTTGGCCTTATTTCAAATTATATATAACCGAATCTAAAATTATAAAATTTATAATTTATTAAATACTACAAAAATGGCGATTATGCTAGAAGTATATAAAATACCTACAGATAGGGCATACAGGGACGATTATGTACATTTTTATGTTTGTGACCTGTTAGGTGGCTAAGCATATTTTCTGGACACCAGTTCTATTCTTGGTTGAGTCATAGTTAGTATCAATGCCCAATGGTGATTCGGATTCGAGAGATTTCTTTGCTTCATTTTGATTGCTGTCAATGCAGAGAAACCCTGCTCACACAAATAAGAGGGGAATCGAAGGATTGTAATGGCAGTGTCACTAAGTTCAGTGTATTCTTGACATGTTTTCGATTTTTATTTTAAGTGAACTGCCAACCGACATTTCCAAAATAGTTTCTTTTAATTTTACGCGAAGATCAGAGGGATTGATGGAGATCCAAAACGGATTTGTAATCTATTTTCGTATATTATCGTCTTTCTCAATTTCTGGAAAGTAGTTACTAGCTTCATTTTGCTCTATGTTCCAACACGGCTGGAAAAACTGATTCTAACTTTACTAACGTAGTCCAAAATACGTTCTTGTAAAGCCCCTACTTTGTCACGAGCTTTAAAAACATTTGCCAAAAGCGAGGAGTTAAAGTTTGAGCCCATGAACTTTGTTGGATATATTCGTCAAATGCTCAATAGGCAAGTCCACTCTTTATCTTTAAAATACTCCATAAAATCGGATTTCAATTTTGTAACGAAATATTTCGCCTCATTTTTGTTGTTGTTTTTTTGTTTTTGTTTCAAAAAGACTGGTCAATACCTTAAATTGACTGCTTTTATAGCAATGTAAAATGTTTTGTGGATATCAGGAGTGATTCTTTTTTTTCTTTTTTTCGTTACCAAGTTTTCTGTGTAGAATGCAAAGTTGTCAAATTATTTTGGTGTTAATTTCGCGAATACGAGCAATAAGACCGCTTTTTAGCCTGTCAAAGATTTCTGTTTGCATGTTTTGTATAAGTAAATAGGACAGAGGTTGGGGGGGGGGGGATGGTGGGCTTAGCACTTCGACCTGTAGATCTTTTGTTTCTTTACCCTTGCCGGGGCGCCCCGGAGGGGAGGGGGAGGGGTAAGGTGTGGTCGGACCTGACAGACGACAGCAGAGGGCAGGTTCCCTACTGATTTGAACTCCCCGGAGGCGGCTCCTGGGCTCTAGATCCCCCTGGGAGGTCCGGGACTCGGAGACCTCCCCGAATCCTGATGAAGAGGATTTACAGAGTAAGCACCTGCCATGCAGCCGAAACTCCCGCCGACATTTACAACCCTGAAACAACCAGGTAGGAAATTCGGGGGGTGTAACTATCATAAGTGATGCCACGAATGATTGTCGATTTATCTAGAGAATTTGACTACCACGAGTTGCATTTATTAACACTACTTCGCAAATTAAAGGTGATATAGCGAATGAAATATTAAGTGTTGTATTAATTACTGACCTCTTAAAAGAAACATGTAGCATGAATACATGCATCAGCGTCCTTTGGCACGGCCTAAAAGATTCTTATATTGATGCTCAATTTTTTTTTGAGATGTTGGTAATGTCAGAAGTTGGAGTATCCGCTGTTAATTTATAATTTCGTTAAATACAAAATACAAACTGATTCCAAACATATTTCCTGTTGTATTCTGTGTTCTGAGGTTTCTCTCTTCAAATTATTTCATTTATTTCAGCACCGAAGCAAGAGTCAGCCATATTTAGCATTTGAATAGCGGCTCTCCTGCGTCAACTTGCGTCAGTTGTTTCTTTAGCCTGATAACATAAGAGCAGAGCAGGCGATAAATGAAATGTAACCATTCTTTTTCGCTGTCATTGGTTGAAATTTGAAACTGTTATGCACATGATTGGTTGATTTCAACCAACTCACATGAGTGGAATAGTCCTTTCCGGCACTCGCCTACCGATTCAGGAAAACCCATGGACAGACCACAGGAATCGAACCCGTGACCTCCCGAATGTGAGCATATTAACATGTTAGGAGGGCACCTAACTGTTTGCCATACCCACTCAACACTGGAATATAATCAATAGGCTGTAAGTGAATAGGTATGGAAGGCGTTATGGACCGGCAATGCACCCCATCTCCAAGCTACCTCGTGCGTCAACATAGTGAATACGTCAACATACGTTGGTGGCTACTGATTGCTTTCTACTTCCTCTGCTACGTATAGTATTGCAACCAAAAATTCGATGTCGAGATTTCACCGGAAATATGTTATCAGGTCCCCTGAATCCAGAAAATCATTTTTTAGAAAAAGGTCCGCGTGCGTGTGTGTATTTGAGTTTGTTATAAGGATGCGACACGAAGATTTTGAAGGAAATTCCTCCACCCTAAACTACCCTTCATGGAACATTTTTCGAAAATTCCCCTTGTACCTACAAGGAAATAAGCAATTAGATCGTTTCTGCAAATGTTTTTCTCAACTAACACGAAGAAGATATAGGAATAAGAGTTTGTAAGAATGGTTAGTACAAGAGTAGAGAAAGTCATGTGAGTGCAACAAATCAGATTTTTAGTAATAATAACAGTATTATGTTCGGCACATGGCCCACTTATTGCGACAGTGAACTCATCGACACCAAACTTGACTTTTCTTGCTAGCAAGTAATTCTTTGCGATTTGAAAGCCAGAAGTAACTTTCAAACTTGTTAGCATTCGTCAACTCAAGTTGATGTAAAGAGAATCCGTAATGTGAAGGCTTCTTATGCATCTTTTGGGCGAATAATGCTGTTGAACATTTTTCTTTGTCTAGTGACATATCTGCCTCCATTACTTGAATGGCTGTGAAACTCTGGTATATGAATTATATATATTACACAAATAAAAGGTTGAGTATCACTTGCAATGAGCTTAGAGGTATTGATGGTGGGGGTAACGTCTGTGCCTAATCACGTGCTGTTCCTGATCAACCATTCGCCACGTGTAAAAGTACCTCTAAGTTGCCCTTATAGATATACCTACTATCGTACAATGCGACAGCACACAAAAATAAATGTAGGATATTCGAAAACAAAAATATTTCGGACACTGTTTTAAATTGACACATTATAGAAAATACAAATTATATAAATGCTCAACCTTATTCTTTTGCTTGTATTTGCTAATGGATCACCAAGATTGGTGTCGCAAGATACGTAATAAATGTAATAAAATACAGGGTTTTTCATTTAAAACCTAAAGGAGCACATGGCGTTTCGCATCTCCTGCGACCTTACTGGATTCCCCCACTACCGGCTGCTGTTACGCGCATGGCTAGTCGGCACTGGGTCTCTGAAAATCCACATCGCGCTCAAGAAATACCTCATTATGGTCGGACAGTTGGAGTTTGGTGTGCTGTTAGCACTAGACGCATAATCGGTCCAATATTCTACGAGCAGACTGTAAATGCAGAGAGGTACCGATCCCATTTTATCATGAACTGACAGAAGAAGAGAAATCATATGGGTGGTTTCAACAAGATTCTGCTACTGTAGTGCTGATTTATGGCTCTCTCACTCCCCCGATCTAACAGTGTGTGATGTTTACTTGCGGGGTAGTAACCTGAAAAACAAGGTTTGCAAGACAAATCCTCATACATTGGGAGAACTAAAACAAAATATTAGAAATGAAATCGGAAACATTACAGTGGCCCAACTTAATCAGAATGTGTTGTCCTGATATAATGCTTGTTTAGCCTCGCAGGGGTGGACAACATTTCCAGCATCTTTTATAAGGTAAGAGTGTTATACATTCTTTACACGTGGAGTTCATGTAGGAGCAAAGCCGGCTGTGGCACACCCAGGCAAAATACCGTGCCCCGTTAGGTTTTAAATGAAGAACCCTGTATAAATCTGGAGAATTGAATTTTTATAAACTTAATTACACCTTTTAATTACAAATATTGGCAAAAGTCGTTGCCTAGGGTTGGTTCACCACCGTTAGGCTTAGCCATAAGTGTCGTTGGTTCCAAATACGCAATCTGGAAACATTTAACGAAATGACAACACAACAAGGTTCATACGTAGGTCGTGGTGGTTGACCTTGTCCACTTCTAGATGCGGGTGACTTGAGCGATAACACAAGGAGACGGTCGGAAAGTGGGAAATACACATAGCATGAACTGATATTACCAAATAACCCTGGTCTTGAGCAACAAGAAATTGAACGGCTTAACCGTTGCAATATGACTTAAGTTGAGATTATAGTAATAACCAGGGAAGGACGTTTGACAAGTTTGTGCTTTTTCTCCATGGAAGCACGACTTTATCAATGGTGAATAAAATTATGCAGTTCTCCTGATATATAGTCATTCTTGTCGTTTTCTTGTCATTTTTAATATTAGTAATATTTTCTCTTAAATTTGCATATTTGTCATATTTGTTCAATCTCCTGCGTCCTGAGATCACGATACTAGTGTTAAAATTATTTTGTGCTTAAGGATACCCATCTGTGAAAAAAGGCTGAAAATTTCCAAAATTGCCAAAAATGGATTTTTGTTTTATCAAATAGTATAAATCGTCTGCTTTATTTTGATATGTTTTTTACAGCCTTACAGCCTTTTTAACTATGTCACGTGGCCGTCTAACTGATTGCTTGTAAGTGGTCGTGTCCATTTAAATCCATACACATCCATTATCCTTGCTATGACTCCAAACTTAGTTTTTCCATGTTTTTATTTTTAGCACCGTTTGCTCTTTAAAATGTTCCACACGATGCAATTGTCAGTACTTATGCATGAAATTTGGTGTATCTGCTTAGAAATAACATTAAAAAGAAATGATGAGATAATTTTCTCATAAAGTGAATAACTGCTGAGTAATTAAATATTAAAGTTTACATTTCAAAATTTAAATGAAAAAATAATGAATTCAAACTTTAAAATTTATTTTTATTCAAACTAATAAGATTAAAAAATTATCTCATCAATTTGCTAACATTCTATTACAGGACATAACTGAAAATTATCAAGTTTTTCAAATCAAAATTACATCATAGGGAACCATTTATACAAATATTAAAAAAAAGATAATAAAATATTAATATGTTTGCAACTAATCTGCCTAAATGTATGAAATTTAGCACAGTTACTCCTCACCATACAGTGATTATTGTTAAAATTTCAAATCAATCCAATGAAAAGTGTAGATTTTCAAAATTTCACAGATGGGTATCCTTAATGAGTTTCTACGGGCCCAAATGAATCAAACATGAAAAAATGGGGCGGGGCCTAAGTGACATTTAGACAGCTACAAATTGTTATGTGGATCAATATGTTATCAAAAGAACAAGAATATTCAAAATAAAAAAAAAAAAAAGTTTCTTGTGGGGTTGGGGTTCTGGAGGGTTTTGGGGGTAGTATGATACCTCGAGACTAAATTAAGTTTTTATGGGTTTTTTAATTGTACCATCGATACAAAGACGCTAGCATAGAATGCACAAGATATCAAACAAGATACCACCGGCCGTGGTGAGTTTAACACATTCACAGAGCGAGGAACTGTTTCCGCGAGTTTTGAGGGTAAGCTGTGTTCTATAGAAACAAGTGGCAAATACAAAGAAAACACGTACTGTTGAACTCTATTGACACGACATTTCAAATATACCCCAATATCATGCGATGTTGGTCTTTTTCCCGTTGCAAGGCAATGTTGCGCCCAAATAGATCGTTTTCGAAAACTTTAAAGTGTAGGTATGTAATATGTTACTGTAATTGTTGTTTCTGATCGCCCTGGAACAAATGACATTTCATTTTGCTCCCAAACAGTGCAGTTCGATTTGGCAGACAGACACTACCATCTGGCGTATGGATTCAAGACGAAGGAATCAGGTGACTTCTGGAGATGTTCCAGCTTCCAGTCCTTCCTTGTTGAAAGGTGCGGGGCAGTAAACACCTACTCACTAAGAGTAACTGTTTACAGGTCTTCAGGTTCATGACCTAGGTATTACTAGGGACATTTAAGAATGAGCATGGATTGTTGGCTCTGTTATCACCATACCCATTCACATTGGCTTTTCGGTTGAGCTTTATTTCCTATTGTTATTCACTCACACTTGTAGAGACATTGAAAAATGCATTAGTCCAAGCGCATAGGTATAAAGGTTCTGTTAGGTCTCTTCAGGTAAATAAAAATGTGGGTTTAGAAATGTGACTTCCTGACAGAAGGCACGCAGTAATGATACTGTTCGCAAACGTTAAAGGCATGTGAACGCTAGCCAATGCTCAAGCAGAGCGCTGTTGCCAAGCGTAGTGCGTGTACCGGCAGAGATTCTGTGCACAAGAGCACGTGAGATGCATGTGGCACATTCGGCAGCGCTGGTAGGAGGGGCAAGCCTACGATTCGCTGGAGTCTGCAGTACGGCACGCCTCCATATGCCTTTAACTTTTGCGAAGATTGAGGAATACATCAGTCCAGTGATACAATAGTGGATGCAGTTAAAACGGCTAGTTTTCTGTTTACCTAGCCTAGCTAGATGTTTATACCAGTGGAAGTATGGGAGTGAGTTAGGAAGTGGAAGTAAATTGCACAAGAGGGGTGGGGAGGGGGTAGCGTTTTTGCTAGATGACTCTCTCCCCGTACTTCAATTCCCTAAGCTCCAAGTGATTACAGGGACCAAAGCGTGATCCCTGTAGCCACATTTCACCCGAACTGAACTGGTCCATCTTGTTGCTCAGCCAATCGTGTAACGTATTTGAATAAACCTTTGTAATAGAAGTTTCGCAGTATCGAATGTCTTGTGATAGTGGAGAATAAATTAAGATACTTTGGAAAGTTTAAATCGTTTCAATATGTCTCATTCGATTAGATTTGTGCTACTTCTCGGTAAAGCCTAAGGGGCCTCGATTCGAGCAATACCTGCTCTTTCACTGGTCCAGGGTTGCCAACTCGTACGATAATTATGGGGGTGTACGATAATTCTAATGTTTGTACGATGGTTGCCAACTCGTACGATAATTATGGGGTGTACGATAATTCTAATGTTTGTACGATGGTTGCCAACTCGTACGATAATTATGAGGGTGTGCGATAATTCTAATGTTTGTACGATGGTTGACAACTCGTACGATAATTATGAGGGTGTACGATAATTCTAATGTTTGTACGATGGTTGCCAACTCGTACGATAATTATGGGGGTGTACGATAATTCTAATGTTTGTACGATGGTTGCCAACTGTACGATAATTATGGGGTGTACGATAATTCTAATGTTTGTACGATGGTTGCCAACTCGTACGATAATTATGGGGGCGTACGATAATTTTAATGTTCGTACGATGGTTGTCAACCCGTACGATAATTATGGGGGTGTACGATAATTTGAATGTATGATAGTTCGATATCGGCGAAATATCATTTTCACTGGTTTGTCACTCCAGCGAAGTGAAACTAATTACAAATAACACCACTTTTGTCCTCATTGTCTGTCTCCACCCCATAGGTACTAAGCCTGCTGTCCTTTATCCTTTTATTGCCAGTGTGCCCAGGTCTGACAATCTCAATGAAGAAGGCACTGTTCAGAAAATTGACGATCAATAAAAACCAAAGTTAGAAACAGAGGGACACTAGATACGGTAAATGAACTCATTTTGTCGTCTCAACTTATGAAAGAACGTGGTAGGTCTTAAAACCTGCAAGTCACCGAGAAGATGTTAAGGTTTATCTCAACAACAAATTTGTGCAATGCTGCTACGGTTGAGGAAGCTGAACTTTCAGATGAATAGTGCGAGAAACATAAGTGCTAAAGTTGTATAATATTTGTTGAGGTCACCAATCTTGTAAGTGAATAAAATAAACATCATTACTCTTATATTTTCGTAAGTATTATACTGATATTTTTATTGTTGTAGCGTTTGCTTCATGATGTACGATAATTTTGAATCCAAATCTATAATTTTGAGTGGCTGGTACGATAATTTTACTTTTAAATGTTGGCAACCCTGCTATGGTCGCAAAAGTACATGCTAAAATCCTTGACAGCCATTTAAATATGTTAATTAGTGACATTTGCGAAGGATACGTAAACATTGACGAATTCCTTATCATGCGCAGGTGTGAAAGTTACTTTCCTACCCAGTAACCTGTTGGAATATTTCCAAACACCTCATGTGCAGATTTGCACTTCCCTTGTCATTTTCATACATTTGCTGCGTGACTTGGGTGCAATCCCAGTGTGTAGTCCAAGTGGCAACTGCGAGACACACACGTGGTGGCTCCACTTGAACAAATGAATGTACTGCGTATCGGAGCATTGAGCTCAAGGTACCCCAGTCCTACCGCAACAAGTGTAGCACGGGAATCCTTGATTTAAGCTAACACTGAAGTCTTACTTCAGCCTATCTGCTCCAAAAATAGTTTTTGGATCTTTATTGCAAAGAATGCACCATACCTTTAAGAATATATCTGCGAAGTTTGAATCCCTCAGGGAGGGGGTGGGGAGGGGGGCATGTCTTTTGGATGTCGTTTCTGCCCTTTTAAATGGCCATGCCCGCACCTTCCATTTCAACTTTAAACTCCTTTTTCTCAAACAATTTTCCCACAAAATCTAGCCAGATTTTTTCCAATGTAGTTCACATATGGGTACCAAAATGTCCGTTTGAAGTTTTGATATTGGTTATAATTTAAAAAAAAATATATATAATGCTGTTTGTTGACATTTTTACACTTCGCGGTATTAGCTTTTTTTTTTTTTTTTAAGAAAAGCTATTCATTATGTGAATTTCCATACTTAAATTTGTTACAAAGGAAATATATATATAATAAAACAGTCAACTTTGTAATTCAGCACCTGTTGGAGATTTGATTAATACGCAATAAAATTGATGTAAATTAATATATCAATGTGATTAGATATTGGAATGGAATTTACTAGACATTTCTTTAGTTGCTGGAAATGTCTGTGCAAAAAATTAAGCGTCTAACTTCAATACTTTAGAAAATCACGTTTTTCACTTCGGTGTACCCTTAAGTTCAAACTTGGGGAGCTTATGCTCAGGTCATGTATGTATTTGAGCTTTTACTCGACACTAATTCAGAAAGATCTATTCAAAGAGCTCACTAACTGTAACTAAAAAATCAGTTGCTCTACAATAATCAAGTCTGTAAATAAGGGAAACATTTAGAACAATACCCCCATTGTCATTGTTGGACACTCGTAACGAAAATGCGTAGCTGTAGCACCATCGCACCTTATGGGCAAATGACCACAAGTGGCAACACCTTATGAATTATTCAACACATAAGCGTTGACACAATAGGGCTGGAACTTTGATCAACCTGTCAACGGGAAATACTGCTTCTAGGACCTTGTACATACCACAGAGGGAACATTTCAAACTCCGCACTTGCGTTATGGTTATAATAGTAATACCAGTCTTGCCAACATTTAAAAGTAAAATTATCGTACCAGCCACTCAAAATTATAGATTTGGGTTCAAAATTATCGTACATCATAAAGCAAATGCTACAACAATACAAATATCAATATGACACTTATGAAAATGTAATAATGAAGTTTATTATATTCACTTACAAGATTGATGACCTCAGCCAGTATTACAACTTTAGCACTTGTGTTTCACGCACTATTCATCTGAACCTCAATTGTTGCATCATTATACAAATTTGTATAACATCTAACATCTTCTCGGTGACTTGCAGATTTTCGGATATGCCACATTCTGTCATTAGCTGAGACGACAGAATAAGTTTATTTACCGTATCTAGCGCCAATCTGTTTCTAACTTTGGTTTTTACTAAACCCAGTTTAGGAAAAACTTTCGCAAGAAGCTTCTGTGGGGCAACGAAACAGATTATTATATATGAACGAAATCACTGAAAATGCAAAGGCTGCTAGTTCTTTGAAATCAGTATTTCCACCAAGGTGACATGTGTTTAACAACACTCCAGAAACTGTCAGGCTCAGGCATGTTCTTTATTTCACACGGAATATCACTTATTTCGGCTGTTCTCCATTGATCATCAATTTTCTGAACAGTACCTTCTTCATTGAGATTACCAGATCTGGGCACACTGGCAACGAGAGGATAAAGGGTAGAAGGATTAGTGAGATATGAAATGGTTGCCTTAGAGGGATGGAGACAGACAATGAGGGCAAAAGTAGTGTCACTATTTGTAATTTGTAATTTGTTTCATTTCGTTGGTGTGACAAACCAGTGAAAATTATATTTCGCCAGTATTGAAATTGTCGTACACCCCCATAATTATCGTACGGGTTGGCAACCATTGTACAAACATAATTATCGTATGCCCCCATAATTATTGTACGAGTTGGCAACCCTGAGTAATACCCATCTGTGAAATTTTAAAAATCTGGTTTTTATTGGTTTGATTTGGAATTTTAACACGATTAGGGTATAGTGAGGAGTAAATCTGCCAAATGTCATACATTTAGTAGAATTAGTTGCCAAGATATTATGACCTTTTAATATTTTTTTTTAATATTTTATATTTTATTTTTCATGATGCTTTTTGATTTAAGAAACTTAATTTTTGTGTTCTTTAATAGAATGTTAGCAAATTGAGAGTATTTCTTAATTTTATTAGTGTGGATAAAAATAAATTTTAAAATGTAAATTATTTTTTTCATTTAAATTTCGAAACGTAAACCTTAATATTTAATTGCTCAGAAGTTACTCATGTTATGAAAAAATTCTCATCATTCCCTTCAAATGTTATTTCTGAGTACACCAGATTTGGTGCATATGTACTGAAAACTGCATCGTATGGAGCAATGTAAAGAGCAAACAATGCTAAAAATAAAAACATGACAAAACTAAGTTTGAAGTAGTAGCAACTGTATTGATTCAAATGGACATGACCACTTACAGGCAATTAGTTAAACGGCCACGTGACATAGTTAAAAGGTGACGCTATACAAATAAAGCAGAAGGTTTATGCTATTTGAGGAAACAGTTCATTTTGTCACTTTTTGAAATGTTTAGCCTTTTTACACAGTCCATCCTGGAAGCGTGCTTTACACTCCAGTCGGGGAGACAAACCTTGCACACTGACGCTACAGGCTGCAGTAGCCGCCACTGCAATGTGCCCTTCTCAACACTCCTCGGGGAGACAAACCTTGCACACTGACGCTACAGGCTGCAGTAGCCGCCACTGCAATCTGCCCTTCTCAACACTCCTCGGGGAGACAAACCTTGCACACTGATGCTACAGGCTGCAGTAGCCGCCACTGCAATCTGCCCTTCTCAACACTCCTCGGGGAGACAAACCTTGCACACTGACGCTACAGGCTGCAGTAGCCGCCACTGCAATGTGCCCTTCTCAACACTCCTCGGGGAGACAAACCTTGCACACTGACGCTACAGGCTGCAGTAGCCGCCACTGCAATCTGCCCTTCTCAACACTCCTCGGGGAGACAAACCTTGCACACTGACGCTACAGGCTGCAGTAGCCGCCACTGCAATGTGCCCTTCTCAACACTCCTCGGGGAGACAAACCTTGCACACTGACGCTACAGGCTGCAGTAGCCGCCACTGCAATGTGCCCTTCTCAACACTCCTCGGGGAGACAAACCTTGCACACTGACGCTACAGGCTGCAGTAGCCGCCACTGCAATCTGCCCTTCTCAACACTCCTCGGGGAGACAAACCTTGCACACTGACGCTACAGGCTGCAGTAGCCGCCACTGCAATCTGCCCTTCTCAACACTCCTCGGGGAGACAAACCTTGCACACTGACGCTACAGGCTGCAGTAGCCGCCACTGCAATCTGCCCTTCTCAACACTCCTCGGGGAGACAAACCTTGCACACTGACGCTACAGGCTGCAGTAGCCGCCACTGCAATCTGCCCTTCTCAACACTCCTCGGGAAGACAAACCTTGCACACTGACGCTACAGGCTGCAGTAGCCGCCACTGCAATCTGCCCTTCTCAACACTCCACTCGGGGAGACAAACCTTGCACACTGATGCTACAGGCTGCAGTAGCCGCCACTGCAATCTGCCCTTCTCAACACTCCACTCGGGGAGACAAACCTTGCACACTGACGCTACAGGCTGCAGTAGCCGCCACTGCAATCTGCCCTTCTCAACACTCCACTCGGGGAGACAAACCTTGCACACTGATGCTACAGGCTGCAGTAGCCGCCACTGCAATCTGCCCTTCTCAACACTCCACTCGGGGAGACAAACCTTGCACACTGATGCTACAGGCTGCAGTAGCCGCCACTGCAATCTGCCCTTCTCAACACTCCTCGGGGAGACAAACCTTGCACACTGACGCTACAGGCTGCAGTAGCCGCCACTGCAATCTGCCCTTCTCAACACTCCTCGGGGAGACAAACCTTGCACAATGACGCTACAGGCTGCAGTAGCCGCCACTGCAATCTGCCCTTCTCAACACTCCACTCGGGGAGACAAACCTTGCACACTGATGCTACAGGCTGCAGTAGCCGCCACTGCAATCTGCCCTTCTCAACACTCCACTCGGGGAGACAAACCTTGCACACTGATGCTACAGGCTGCAGTAGCCGCCACTGCAATCTGCCCTTCTCAACACTCCACTCGGGGAGACAAACCTTGCACACTGACGCTACAGGCTGCAGTAGCCGCCACTGCAATCTGCCCTTCTCAACACTCCACTCGGGGAGACAAACCTTGCACACTGATGCTACAGGCTGCAGTAGCCGCCACTGCAATCTGCCCTTCTCAACACTCCACTCGGGGAGACAAACCTTGCACACTGATGCTACAGGCTGCAGTAGCCGCCACTGCAATCTGCCCTTCTCAACACTCCTCGGGGAGACAAACCTTGCACACTGACGCTACAGGCTGCAGTAGCCGCCACTGCAATCTGCCCTTCTCAACACTCCTCGGGGAGACAAACCTTGCACAATGACGCTACAGGCTGCAGTAGCCGCCACTGCAATCTGCCCTTCTCAACACTCCACTCGGGGAGACAAACCTTGCACACTGATGCTACAGGCTGCAGTAGCCGCCACTGCAATCTGCCCTTCTCAACACTCCACTCGGGGAGACAAACCTTGCACACTGATGCTACAGGCTGCAGTAGCCGCCACTGCAATCTGCCCTTCTCAACACTCCACTCGGGGAGACAAACCTTGCACACTGATGCTACAGGCTGCAGTAGCCGCCACTGCAATCTGCCCTTCTCAACACTCCAACGATCTAATTACCACTCTGCTTCTACCGCCAAGATTCTCAGATACGTTCCTTTATAAACATGGAACTGGTAGATTCTCCTGTTGGGCTGCAAACTGTGCCAGAATGGCTAACTGCTTCTGATTTGACAGATTTCAGTTGTTTCGTGATCCGATTTTTACGATCTCTACTATGTATGGTAAATATTCGATATCGAGATTTCGCCGGAAATGTTTTGAGGCTCCTTGAATTAAAAAAAAAAAGCATTTTTAGGAAAAGGCGAGTCTGTAGGCAGCGTAACTCAAGCTCGAAGTCAGTTAAAAACCTAAGTTGGTATTTAAGTTTCGTATCTTTTAAGGATACAACGCGAAGATTTAGAAGAAAATTGCTCCACCCTAAACTACCCTTTAATGGAAAATTGTTTTGAAAATTTTGACATCCTCGAAAATGTAACGATTTTGATTAAAATGCCACATATTTGTCATTTTTATGGCAAACTAAATATATATTTTGCATTTTCTGATTGTAGCGTATGTAGTCCTGTTTATTCTGGATGACTTTCGCATAATTGGTAAACTAAAAGATGGGCCAAATCTTACTATATTAAAATGTCTTTCTAAAACAATTTGTTTGTAGAATGAACCATTTCGGAGATATTGCTTGCTATTTCTCTGAGTTTAGGAAAACAAACTTTCATCAAATGGAACATCGTGATTTTTTGATATTAGCCCTGCAAAGAGAACGGAATCTCAACGCTTTTAGCGATTTGGCGATTTGGCGATTTGAGTATCGCTCAAAGTCTACTGTATTCCCATATTCCCCTTGTACCTACAAGGAAGTAAGCAATAAGATGTCTCGAAGTTTTGTATGAAATACGGTACTTCCTCTACTTACTATACGTAGTAGAGAAAGCAAAAATGTAATCTATTGATATCGCTCTGTATTGGCCAATGTCATCTGAAGTTAAATTGAACCACAAAGCACGAAATTCACATGAGCATAAGAATGACTACTATATTGTTTGGGTTAATGTGATCTGCGACGTTTGCTTCAAGGAGAACGTTATTCCAATTTTGATGGTGCAATTTGGGAATGTTTCTAATGAAGTTGGGTGTTTCAGGGGGGGGGGGACCTGGATGTCTCCGAAACGCTGAGGCAAAGAACTTGTTCAATTTTGGAACTTTCTGGAGCACTTCCGAAAACTTTTTCTATCTGTTATTTGAGTTTCCGTTTGATTGCACTTTGCATTGACTGCGTTTTCTCACACGTGTATACTGTTTGTATTCCTAAAAGCCTAAAAGTGGTATCGCCACTCACTTGTTCACTTTGCTAACATGCCAACAGATGCCTCTAGTAGAAGTAATTTCAAACAGACGTATTCAACTTGGGTTACACGCGTTGTTGCACATTACATTTCTCGCACTGGCTGTATTGCGTTTCAGCATTAGAAATGATTGATTTACGTTTTATCAGCTATGTTCATATTGTCAGCTCAGCTTTCCGTTACATGTTCACCTTATCACGTGTTTATTTGTTTCTAATGATTGTTACAGTATTTACTCGTAGGTAGAAAATCACTATTTTATTAATGAACATTAGAATAGCTTCGAACTGGCCCTTCATTTAACGAGGAATTAGAACACATCACCAAAAATTGATAATTAGTTTGGTCACTAATCAAAATAAAAATTGTGCTTTTCAGTTGAAAATAACATTACTCGTGAACACTATCAGTGTCTTTGATCTGAACTGTAGTATACTTAGAAGAACTTTCAAATGTTTTAGACACTAATGTTCCGTAGGTTATGCTGTTATTTTACATACTCTCTGTTTCAAAGTGCAAGGTTTCCGGTTTCTAGAGGAATTTAGTAAGACATGATCACATAATATAAACAACGCGATCAAGAAGAGGTAACGCCCGATAGGTATAGGTGCACAAAGGTCGGAGGAATGTGGGCTCGCTATGCGATACAGGTTAGCTAAACGCAGAGTATGAATGACGTCAGAAGTACAGCACTGCCATCAAATGTGCAAACAACTGCCAGTCGAAGCAGAGGCCCAAAACAACGCAACGTAGTATTCTGCAAACTGGTGAAGCATTGCCTTGCAAGTGGATGCAGACGCAAGGTCAAGGTGTAGTATAACGCGAGTGTTTTGTTTCTTCTCGCAGTGAGCTACACACGTGGAGTGATAGTTTTTTAGTGTTCATATGATGCTTGTAGGTTGTGCTGCAGGTCAGGCTGTACCTACCTGCAGTTGTTTACATGCGCGAGCGATAACAGTGAAGTCCATGTGCAGTATACCTATGGAAAAACGCACACGCCTCCGGCCTTTGATTACTTAACGAGGCCTTCGTATATTCCCCTTCTTTCCCCCTCTTCCACCCTCTCCAATGACAGCGGTATTCAAAATACTTGCTGGACATAGTTATAATCACTGATATGTCGGCATGAAAGTGAAGTGTTGCTTCTGACGGCTCACCAAATCGTTACCCAACTGTTGATTCACAGAATGTCGTAGAAACACGTGGCCAGGTTCCATCTATGGCAAGCTGGTAACACAGTTCGACAAATTTGAGAAACACTGCAATGCAGTTAAGTTTTAATGGCACCCTATGAAGGCGGTTTATTGCACATATAATAGAGGAAAACTTTTCATTCAAAACCAGAAACTGTTATATTGTAATAGACAAACATATTTAAAACTTTTTCGATACGAATTTTAATTCCAGTATACATATACGGAGGATAAAAGTTATACATTTTTCAGTATAATATTGCATTGTTTACTGTAAAGGTTTACACGTTTTTGTAATTCTAAGGACAAAGTTAAAGCTTTTCTTATGACACATCAATAAATGGCGCTTATTTCAAGCAGCATTTGTAACCTTTACCATAACACTCGTAGACATGAATAATTTGGAGCTAAATCTAAAGAAAACGAGTCTTTTCTACGACACCTGGTGTATCTACCCTCCCCCTCACTTTTACTTGTCCGTATTACAGCGCCACGCCTCTAGCCCCGTATTGCAACTGTCAAGCGGTTCATTGGTTAGTAATAATCCCTCACCACTTGCAAGACCCCGTAAGACGATAAGAAATTGAGAGATGGTCCCAAACGGTGCATGTTATTAAATTCGTTTGTGTACAGGTAATGGGGGTACCTAAATAATTCTACTAGGAAAACTACCTGTGATAGTCCACGGTGTGTGGCCCAAATATATACGAATATAGAGACCCAAAACAGGTGCGCAGTATTTTTCCATTGTGCACACAAACACGATAACGCAGCTGCTGTACACAAGGTCATGCGTTTGACTTTTTCTCTGCTCTGAAAGCGCAGCATGAGCTGACGCACTATCGTGTGATTCAGTTATTACCAATCTTTTATTGTGTCCGGCACTTACGAAGTGTTATGGCATAGCATTTGTTTTCTACTGCACACCGCGTATGTATTTACTTATGATTCATGTGTTAAGGGACACTGAGAGTGAAATTTGAAAGTTCCACATTTCTTGATGGATTTTTCTGAAAGTTTTACTGTGTTTGTATTTATATGAGAATAGGAGTTACACCAAATTTTGTTAAAATTGGATAATTCGTTTATGATATACATTTTCAAAATGTAGCTCGCGTCTATTGGCTTTTCAAAATTCATTTATATTGCCAGAACTGGTACACTAAAACATGGGTAACCATTGTATGAAGAGATATTTCAAATACGTTTGCTGATTATGCTGTAGATCGTTTTTTTAATAACAAAGAAAATTTAATCTAAAAATTTATTTTTTTCAAACAAACAAAAAAAAAAAAAAAAATGTATTTGCAATTCACGTTAATAACATCAATATTGAAACATAGTTTTGTTTAGCTGTTATTTGTGAATACTTTTGGAAATTTTCATTGAATTTGAAGCAAAACTCAGGCGCGACCTTCTTTTGGAATATGCAAAAATGTAGTTTTGAGAAAAACAGGCTTTTATATAGGAACATGCTGTGTACGTTAAGGGAAGAGCGCTGGGCCGTAATGACCACATGGAGTGGGGGATATGAAAAATGTTAGCTGATCCAAATGCACAGGTGTTCCAGGAACA
Source organism: Tenodera sinensis (assembly GCA_030765045.1). NCBI lineage: Eukaryota > Metazoa > Arthropoda > Insecta > Mantodea > Mantidae > Tenodera > Tenodera sinensis. The sequence continues at coordinate 15,199,274 of CM060964.1, read as the reverse complement.
TTTTTAGGTAAAAAAAAAATTTCGACTTTTTGACAATTTTGACCAAAATGTCACTCCGTGTCCCTTAGCTCGGTCAGCTCGCCAAGTGAAAGTGCGATTTGCAGAAAGATTTCCATGTGATCTGCGATTTCTGTCTCTGGAGTAACTTAAAGCATAAAGTGTACAAGACAAACACACACAACCTGGAAGAATTAAAACAAAATATCCGCCAGGAAATTGCCAGCATTGCTTAATGTGAACTACGGCGAGTGATGGATAGTTTCCTAAAGAAGTGCCAAAAAGGTATGGACAGTTTCACCTTCTCCTTTAATAACATAGGTAAGTAAAGCTTTTAAAAGTAGTTTTAAAACTTGTTTTCATCCGCGCTGTTCTATGACAGCGGCAGTCGGCGACGAGCGCCGAAGATGCGCACTGGCAAAACACAACCCAGCCGGTTCGCAGTCTTTTGGATCACCGGTTATATCCCAATATATGGGAATGGAGGTTTGCATGGATGCATCCCTGTTTAGTCTGTTTGTAAGTAAAACCGAACTTGCTCCATTTCATCTGTGAATATAATATGAACTCGGTTTGTTCTCCGCTGCAGTTACAAGCGAGTGGTGGAAAGCGAGTTGAAGAAGCCCGCAAGGTGTGGAGAATTAGCTCCTTAGATTGGCTTGGAATGTATTTTTAACCGAACAAAATGCGCACTGGGGTATAATTTGCCATGTCTACAGCGGGACTATTAAACCCCCAAGAATAGTTAAGCCCCATTGTTGAATAACTCGGTTTGAATCTATTCACCAGTGAAATTCTTATAACTGTTCTCGCCTACAATCTGCACATTATGTAAATGAAAGGTTTCTGTAACATTGATTTACTGAAAAGTGACATGCACTTATTTCCGGCAGGGAACTAAACTACCGAACTTCTGCTGGAATCTTGGCATGTATTTAGCTTTATGACAATCCCCCCCCCCCCCTTTTGAAACTGTTGTACTGAACGACAAAGCTAAAAACAGGCACTTACACCAGCAAATGTATATCCTAAGAAACAGTGCTAGCATTCACAATATGTGCAAAATACGGTTTAGATATTAAGAGATTTCTTCGCTCATTTTTGAAACCATGCAAGCAAAATGTCGATGACAGAGGGAGTTGAAGTTCTCGTCTCTTATCAGGCAAGTAAACCTTTGTTAGCACTTCTTTACTGGGTTACCCTCCCCTTACACCCCTGTGTCTAAGGTCAGACGCCTGTCGGGGAGCGCAGGAACCTATGGACCGGACAGAGTGAAGACTTGGAAGCGGGTGGTCTGCCAAGCACCAGGTATGAGTTAGGAAGAGGATATGAACTACATGTGAAATGGATGATTGGAAAGGGGGCGATGGAGCAATTGGTGGAATGAGTGGCGGGGGAAACCCGTCCAGACGCCGCTTCGTCCACCACGAATACTACATGCAGGTCCCTAAGATCGAACCTGGGCCGCCTTGGTGGTGGGCGAACGATCTAACCGCTCACCCACTGCACCGCCCATTTGTTTTAGATTTAATCCCAAAATCGTAGCAATTAGTCTAACTTGGGTAAAGGGTAACCAGCATGTCCTTCTGTGGAATTAGACTAGCCTCTTAGTTCGCATACGCCTAACCAATGAAACAAAGTGGTAAAGAAATAAGACTTCAAATACGTTATACGTGGCTACTGCATAGATGAAGAGAACCGGCACATTGTGCCAATTTCCCTACTTCAAGTTTTAACCCCGTGTACTGCCTCACAGCTGTTAGCTACCAGGCCACGCTTCCCGCTATTCTGTCTACCTCAGAGAACCGGTCATTGCTTCAAATTGTCAGTGTCAGTAAGTGGAGAGAGTAAATACTCGATTGCATTGCTGTCACCCCTCTTCCCCATTTGTGTTACTTTCTTTTGACAAATTAGTGTTTATCGAGTGTATCACAGTTCGGGAATTTCCATTACTTGAACACGTAAGCAAGTGTTATGGTCGGTTTCCTCTGCCCTAATGCAAAAGGCAAGTTTTAGTTGGGAGCAAGTGCCACGCAGTTACGTATGCACCTGCCAAAATGGAATTATTACCGAGAATATCGATTGAGTGGTGGTTAACGCTGTTTTTATTGCACACTGCATTACTGATGACGTATACAGTGGAATAATTGGGAGGGGACTAGAGGCGCTCGGTAGCTTTGCTAAAGTACATGCTGGTAGAGGACCAAATCTCTAACACCCTGACCTCCAACTCATGCTTGCATAAGTACGTAGTGCTTCGCTCGGCTTTTCTTTTCCTTTTTCAATCGTGCTTTTTGGGAGAAGATACTTATTTAGATAAACTTGAAAAGCAAAATGCTAACTAAATATAAATTTTCATCTTAATTGTTGGAGCCGTTTCCGTGACGAGACCTTTTAATATCCTGGCTTGTTTTCTGAAATTTGCCCATTAACAGAGAAATTATGGCCAAAATAAGGTTTAGAGTAGTTGTGACTGTTACGCATAAAATCACTTTTTGAGGAATGACACCTATATAAACTTGGTAAGCAAAACCCTGTCCGAATACAAAATTGGATCGAAATCGTTAGTCGTTTCCAAGTTGTACGGAATGTTATATACAAGAATTGCTTGTTTGAATATATAAGATTTTAATGACTTAACAAAGTAGGCTAACAACACACTAGGAAATTGAACGCTCAATTGCTTGACATGTGTAAATGAGACTGTACACAGGGAAGTTGGAATGCAGCATATTGCATCACTTAACACGTGGTAGACGAGATTGCAGCTCACTGGATGAAGATCAGTGTTCAAAATCGATTGCGTTCTCCTATAGCTCAGCACTAACATATTCCTGCTGGGCTACTATTTAAAATTGTAGTCTGATTTTGGTTATTTCCTTCCATTTGGCTTGTTATTTCAACTGTTTCCGCTCGATCTCCTCCTGTCGGTGAATTCTCCAATAAATGTCTCATTTAATAACCGGGAAAATGTCAACATTACCGCCTGTCTCTAGTACTAGATTGCACATTTATTTGTACACTGCAGCTTGGTTCCATTTCCACATTAGCTGTAAGTTTGCCCCAGTTCCTCGGAATCCCCAATTTTGTATAACTTTGTTCTGCATTTTATGTAAATTGTAAGTCATTTTAACGTTCTTTTGGAATGGAGTAGCGATCAACTATCCATGGAGTTGTTTTTCTCAGTTCCCTTACTGTCTTTTTATAGGGGATTAAAGCTCCTTAAACTCCTTAGCATTAAGTTGTGCAATTTTCTCAAAGTGTATTAAAGATATCGATTTAAAATTTTTTTTGTACCTATATGGTTATCTACTTTCATTACTGAACTAGCCTTGTTTAGAAATATTAAGTTTGATGTGATTAAAAACAAAAATATATAGAATTTGTCATTACATATGCAACATTTCCCCTCATTTTTATGGCATGTATATTTCCTTAGATCCACATGTCAGTTATCCATTAACTACGATAGAAAAAAATATGACTGTAGAGTCGAAGCTTGTGGAGAAAATTGCACATGTTTGAAACAATTGTTTGTTAGAAAACATGGTCGCACTTATACCACTTTTGCGCAATTTTTTTTTCAATTTAACCTAAATGTTCTGCACTTATCAAATGTAGAAACAGTTGTTCTCTAAACACTCCAAATTTCATTTAAATCAGGCTAATTTTGGCAGCAACAACAAATTCAAATAATCACAACTTGAGTATGGCAAAAGCAAAATCAGTTCTTAGTGTCCTTAAAGTATTTCTTGAATGATTTTACTGAGACAATATCTTATGCACTGTAATTTTCACGTTTCTATATTGCACAATTAGCAGTTTCAACTTGGAAATATTGGTAAGACTCAGCAGGGGGAATTTACGTTAAGGGACACTTGGAGTGAAATTTTGATCAAAATTGTCAAAAAGTAGAAAATTGTTTTTTTTACCTTAAAATGTTCCTGGAACACCGGTGCATTTGGATCAGCTAACATTTTTCATATCCCCCACTCCATGTGGCCATTACGGCCCTTTCAAATAGCGCTCTTCCCTTAACGTACACAGGATGCTCCTATATAAAAGCCTGTTTTTCTCAAAACTACATTTTTGCACATTCCAGAAGAAGGTCGCGCCTGAGTTTTGCTTCAAATTTAATGAAAATTTCCAAAAGTATACATAAATAGCAGCTAAACAAAACTATGCTTCAATATTGATGTTATCATTAAAGTGAATTCCAAAAACATTTTTTTTGTATGAAAAAAATCCGTAATTTTTAAGATAAAATTTTCTTTGTTATTAAAAAAATATGTACAGCATAATGAGCAAACGTATTTGAAATATCTCTTCATACAATTGTTACCCATGTTTTAGAGTATCAGTTCTGCGAATATAAATGAATTTTGAAAATTCAATAGACGCGAGCTACATTTTGAAAATGTGCCTATTAAATTCATAAAATAATTTATATATCATAAACGAATCATCCAATTTTAATGAAATTTGGTGTACTTCCTATTCTCATATAAATACAATCACAGTAAAAAGTTAGGAAAATCTATCAAGAACTGTGGAACTTCCAAATTTCACTCCCAGTGTCCCTTAAAGCTAGCTTGTGAAGTGTTATTTGGAGTTAACTCGGCCTCAAAGGATGCATTAAACTAATAATGGCCTCCTTATTATACGGAATTGCAGACAAGATTGTGTTGAAATCCCAAGTCAATATCTGGGAGTACCAGTTTTCCTCTAGGTGCGAGGCGTTCTCCTAACTTTTTGTTTCGGTAACATTACTGACAGGGACAGTGTTTCCAAGGTAAACGTGCCACTAATATCCACAGATGCGAGTTTTCCCCGTTTTCGTTCAGCGTATTCGCAAACTGTTGGCTGCTTAGGGCAAATTACTTTGTGATAAAACCCAGCCCAGCAGGGGGCGAGTTGGAGGACCGAGCTCACACACCCCAGGTACAAAATGCTCCATATTCGCAACTCATTACCCTGTTTGGGATATATTTTTCCTAAACTCATGCTAACATTGGACTCTGGCCTCTAGACCCTCATCTTGCTACGTCACTGTCCAAAAGATAAACTAAATGGATAACGATTTGTTACCAAGGCAACTCCGTGGTTTGTTTCAACTGTTGTCGAATAAATGTAGAGATTTGTTTCACTCGCCTCGCCTCAGTACTCGGAAGTAATGCATCTGAAAAATCTGATGTTGCGCTCACGTGAATTTCTCTACTCTTGTACTAACCATTCCTACAAACTCTTATTCCTACATCTTCTTCGTGTTAGTTGAGATAAACATTTGCAGAAATTATCGTATTGCTTATTTCCTTGTAGGTACAAGGGGAATATGGGAATACAGTAGACTGAGCGATAGTCAAATGTTTTAAAGCTTTTAAATTCCGTTCTCTTTGCAACAGTTAACACATACAAAACAATGAATCACGATCTTCCATTTGACCAAAATTTGTTTTCCAAAACTCACACAAATAACAAGGAACATCTTCGCCGAAGTGGTTCACTCAAAGATCATTTGGCCATAAATTATGTTTTAGCAAGATCTACATTTTTTGTGCAGCAAGATTTGGTCTATACCTTTCGGTTTATCAGTTATGCAAAACTCCTCGAAAGGTGAAATAGATTTTGAATAATTATGTCAAAGTAACTATGTTACGTTTCTATTTCAAAAACAATACATACAAAAATTATTTTTGACAGGATTATGTGTTATATGCATATCCAAGATAACTTACAAACCATTTAGTGAAGCATCTCAAATACTTTTTGAGAAAATGTACGTTATTGATTTTAGATAGGAAAAAGTATAGACCAACTCAAAAGTATTATAAAAATTCTTCAAAAAATTACACTACGTAAATAAGTATTAATTACCACTCCAAATTTCAATTTTCTAGGTTATAAAGTGTTGGGAGTTCTAAATAATTTTTCGATATGATATTGTTTTACCTACGTTCCCCCTTAAGAACCATATAATTGTGAAATTTTGTAATATTCAAAAATAGGAACTATATCGTCAATAATTGAGATCAGTCGAGTGCTGCGAGATTAGAAAAGAACATTGACTTTTCACAATCATTGTCCGTGCCTTGCCATTTTGTTTGTTAGCGAAGAAGTCCGCCATATTTAGCGAGAAATTTGTAAAAGTGTTTTATCAGGAGGATAATGATTTTTGAGTGTTAATAAATTGTTCAAAACATTCATTAAAACAACATTGATTGTTTGATGTATAAAACAGATCCGTACTACTCACTGTGACAACAGTAATAGTCTTATAGCTCTCAGACTGATGCCAGGCCGAGAGTAATGACTTGCATTCCAACGAAGATTAATAAAAGCTAAATAGCACCTCTAGGTTCCTCTCACATTAACATCGGCATATTAAAAATCGTTAACATTTTATGTCATATACCTTTATAATGGATTTTAAGCTGAAAGTTCGGAAACAAAATTTTCTTGAAACATTTGTAGCTTTAATGGTATATTTAGAAGCTACCGAGGGGTTATTGAAAGCATTGATAAAGTTTCACTACATTATCCACTGGGCATAGTCCATAACGTTAACACTGGTGACGGGTGGCTCTCAACAGCCGATCAGATCGGCTCGCGGCACTAACAGGCTTAAGCTCTGATGCTAAAAGACAAGGATAAGGTGAATCATGAAGATACGTATGCTGGGATTCCCCGTCGTGGGACACAAACCCCATTTGCCAAATTGAGGAAACAAAGTATTACGCGTAGCAGAGTGCTCTGAAGCGCAGATCCTGTGTCACCTCTGCTTCCAACTGACCGCCATTGTCTGCGTATTAATATCGAACATGTTTTTTCTCGTATAATTCGGAGGACAAATCACTGATGAGTGACTGACGCACTGCTTGGGGCCCCATTCGGGTGCTCAATCCCCAACGTGGGATAAAGTAGTGAAATTGTACACAAATACTAAGCATGGTATGATTCTCCTGGAATCCGCAGTCACTCAATGACCACGAATCCTAAGCAACATGTTGGACCTACTTAGGCGAGCAACTCTGTACTTTTGCACAATTGGTCCTTGAAAAGTAACATTTGTTAGAGAACTGGTAGCCAATATAATTTTTCGCGTTTTGATGTTAAATTATGCTATATCCAAACTCCGATAGTTTTGCCATGAAAATCTGTTGAAAGACTTTGTTCTACTTAGGTCATCCTTAAAGGTTCCTACATTTGTTATATTGTTGCTTTCTTAACATCTAATTTTAAAGTAATGAAGGATCCTTAAAATTTCCCCACGTACCTTAATGGAATGGAATCTTATATCTAGAGTAATTAACGTTTTTTAATTTATCTATGTCTAGCAAGTAAAGGAAGTATTGTATTCCACCCAAAAATTCGATGTTGAGATTTCACCGGAAATGTATGTTTTGAAGCCCCCTGAATACAAAGAAAGGGATTTTTGGAAAAAAAGTCCGTGCCACTCTGCTGTGCACGCCATAACTCAGAATCGAGAAATCGGTTAAAAACCCAAGTTGGTATTTAAGTATGTCTTTCAAGGATGCATCACGAATATTTTGAGGAAAATTCCTCCACCCTAAACTACCCCTTACATGGAAAATTTCATGAAAGTTTTAATTTTATTGAAAATGATTAACGATTTTGATTAAAAAGCCACACGTTTGAAATATTTTTATGGCAGTTTATCTTGAATTTTCTGGCTATAGCCCATGTAGTACTATTTACCCTGGATGACTTTTGCATAACTGGTAAACCGTCAGAGATGGACCAAATTTTACTGTACAAAAAATGTAGATCTTGCTAAAACTAATTTCTAGTTTTTGTGGAGTGAACCATTTTGGAGATATTCCTTATTTGTGCGAGTTTTGGAGAACTTATACTTCTGTCAAATGGAACATCGTTATTCATTTTTCATATTAACCGTGCAAAGAGAACTGAATCTGAATGCTTTAAAAGATTTGACTATCGCTCAAAGCCTACTGTATTCCCATATTCCCCTTGTACCTACAAAGAAATAAGCAATAAGATAATTTCTGCAAATGTTTATCTCGACTAACACGAAGAAGATACAGGAGTAAGGGTCTGTAAGAATGGTTAGTACAAGAGTAGAGAAAGTCATGTGAGTGCGACACATCTTTCTCCATATTTCAGTGGACAAAATGTTATGCCTGCCAGAGTTTTTCATTTATATGTTTGAATTTTTTCAAAAGAGCTTCAGGTATTTTGGAGTTAAATGGGGTAGTTAATAAGCTATTAAATTATTTCCATGTCCTACATTAGTAACGTTGAAAATTCAGTGACACTCATCTATACAGAAAGTTTTCTTATACATGGTAAATTTAAGCATTTGTACTTTTGTAAACCAACAAAAGGCGACCAGAAAGTTAATTGAGTCCTAATCTGTTGTATTGTTATAGTTTGCGATCTCTGGACAACAGCTCGAATTATTTTCTGAGAACTGGTAAAAGTACATAATTTTTTCGTAAGTTTTGTAGTCAGGTTTTTACTTAGGTGTTATATATAGGAATCAGACCAAAAACACTCAATATATAGAAACAATGAGTTTTAATACCATTCTATTATCCCGAGTATTCTCGGCTTTGTTAGTGTTAATTATATTACAATATGAAGAAAAAAAAAACTTTCTCTTATTACAACCAGTAGCTCAACAAAATAGAGGCGGAAATACTGAGTGACGTCATTGTTAGGATCCACTGTAAATTTGAGGCTAGAAGCTGACGTAAATGGATATCTTGGTGGAGCTGAGCTACATTGTCTATTTTCTATTGCACCCATTGTCTTGCTGCACTTAGATCTAAAGAATTACTTGAATCTGAATCAGAATTACTTTGTCCATGCTTCTGAGCTGTAGCTGCCAGATTCCTCAAGGAAAAAATTATTCCAAATTTTATTTAATTTTGGATTTGGATACGTTGCAGGATCGTAAAATTCACTGTTGGAGAAATGTAAATATTTCTTCAATGCAGTCAATATACTGATTCTAGGTAATGTCGAGTTTCTGAACGACAATAGTCTGAATAAAACTACAGAGAACGTAAGATTGAAACGTATACGAGATAACTCGGGTTAGAAAGTTTCCGACCATTTCCTTTTAGGAGTATTTTGAGGATAATAGGCGAAGTGGCTAATTGCTTTCAACCCGTGGAAATACTAATCACAACTGCGCACTGCAAACAAAACCACTTTCCAAGTTGTGATCCTCCCCTCCACCTCATTTCTGCTTCCTACAAAAACTTGAATTTCAACTTTCGAGACTTGTTACTCAAGAACCTTGAATAATAAACGGTAATAGACATGTGTATCCGTTCTGTAAACATGATGCGGTAACCTAGAGAGTTGGAGAATTCGCCGCTTCATTTGTTTATTAATGGAGGTTAGTGTCATGATGATGAGTTGGTGGAAGCGTGAAATCCTTAACTGATTTTGAAGGGACACTGACCAAATGTATGTGTCGGGGTCAAGGTTTGTAGAGAGGTTGTTGCCTACCAAATGAAACAATACCGGACACCAAATGGAAATTTTGTGGCCCTATTGTGTAACATCTCTCCCAATGAGCCAGACAAACGCAATACACTTTAAAACAGTTGAGCTGCGACAGTTTTTTGTTCCTGGTCCGCCATGACTTGTCAGTCTTGCTCTATGGAAGTTTGCTGGTTAAATGCCAGATTGTTTATAATTTTGGCATTATAAAAGGGCAACAAGATTATTTTTTCTGACCTTGGACCATAGTTTATTTTGAAAATACATTTCTAGTGCGTTATATATGCTTGAATAGATTTGATAGTTTTGTCCATACTAACCACCTTGAAGAAACAAGCGAAGACTGGGTGGTAAACTTGCCTCAAACACCTCTATAACTGGCCTGTTGAATTCACGAATAATGCAGTACATATTGCCTTTGAAATTGGCAGAAGTGCTCGTACTCCTGAATTAGTTTTAAGATGGTAGGTGTGCCGGAATTTTGTCCTGCAGGTGAAAGTCCATCTGATTTAAAACTTAGGCAAGTTATCTGTTAAAATTACAAAATCCAGTTTTCTTCTGATTGCTTGGAATTTTTTATCCACACATACGGAACAAAGTAAATAGTATACCCAATTTCAGTGTCATATCAAATCATTTTTAAATTATTAACATATTTATTAATAATAATCACTTTTTGATATGCTCATATGAAATGACCCTTGGACCCTAGTTTATTGTATCCCTACTTAATTTTTAATTTGAGTTCAGTATACAAATATAAAGAAATTGTCATACCGAAATTGCTTACATTTAATTACTTTAAGAGAAAAAAAATGTTTACTATTTATCTATTTTCAATTTGTTCAGTATGAATTATGAAAAATATTTAATTTCAGCTCAATTATTTAATATTTTTTAACTAGCACACGAGAAATGTTATTACCTTAATCTCTGAAGGTATCCTAAAAATTTCAAGGTAATAAGTTATAAACTAGTGTCCAAGGAGCATTTTGAATAGTGAAAAATGCTGGGGAAAAAAAGAGCTCAGAAAAATGAATTCTAAAGTTTAACAGTATGTCTTTGTTCTTTGCCTAAATCCAATCAACTTAAATCCCCAGCACCACATGTAGGACTCTGTTGCTTTTTTCTTGACCTCAGCATTTTTTTTAGAATTTTAAGCTTGCTTGGTTATTTGTTGATATGAAAACTTCCCTTTCATCTTCGCATTATTCACAAAATGTGGAAATCTGTTGTTCTTAGCTAACCTCTACACTATCGCAAATTTACACACAAAACTCATAAAATGTTTGCTTGTTACGGCTCTACTATAGACTAACGAATAACCTAAAACACATTAACTACCTAAACAATGTCTAATATATAACTGGAACACTGAAATAACCTGGAAAGATTATAGAATTACAGAACACTGACTGCATTTCTCTGTTTGCAAGCAAAACCTGTCAGATTCACAGCATTTCAGCTCTATATATCGAATTGAGCCTATTCACAACCTTTCTGAGGCAAAATTCCCTGCAAGAGACCACGATCAAAGCCAGTGAAAACGAAAAATGCATTTCAAAGCTGTAGCGACGAAGTTTAGCGAGGAACGTTCTCCTGCACTAGGGCATTTGAATGCTCTCCTGGAGCTTTAAAAATGGCCGATATTGAGAAAACTAAAATGTGCCGTTAAAGTACAAAGTATAAGCATCATAAAAATGCAAAACGTAACAATAAAAATGTTCGGCAATTTTCACCAATTTTCACCAAATTTCACCAAATTTCACCGATGCGTTGCCTTAAATACCTAACATGGAAATCCTAGCTGTTGTTGCTAACCTGGCGAATGCTGTGGGAGTGAGACTGGGTGCATTACAGGTGCTGGACACCTTAAGTGATTTGAACGCACAATCTTAGCTTATTGCAGCAACTATTCCATGTACACAGCCGTTAAATTAACGTATACGATTTCTCACTAGGTCATTCTTTAGTATCTCCAATCATATTCCCATAAATCACTGAAAAACAATTATACTTTGCAATTAGAGCGCAATTCAAACCGGTTTGGTGATGTACTGTATTTTTCCAGAGGGAAGGTTATTTGTTAATATTAAAAAATAAGTGGGACTTTTTTTCTCTTGAGATTGTCAACTGGTTTTCTATTACAAGAGAAAATCGAAATACATGTAATTTCTGGATTTCATTTTCCTCAGTTGGCAGTACTAAGTGGAACTGCACTTATCGTAATTAGTATACAGGATTCTTCATTTAAAACCTAACTGGTGCACAGCATTTCGCCTGTGTGCACCTGGGTGTGCCACAGCCGGCTTTGCTCCTACATAAACTCTGCACATAAAGCATGTATAACACTCTTACCGTATAGGAGATGCTGGAAATGTTGTCCACCCCCGCGAGGTTAAACAAGCATTATATCGGGACAACACATTCTGATTAAGTTGGGCCACTGTAACGTTTCTGATTTCATTTCTAATATTTTGTTTTAGTTCTTCCAGTGTATGACGATTTGTCTCGTGAACTTTGTCTTTCAGGTTACTACCCTACAAGTAAACATCACACACTGTTAGATCAGGGGAGCGAGAGGGCCATGCACCAGCACTAATCACTATCTTCAAACACTTGCCTAATTTTATTCATGGACTCCTCTGCTGTATGGGCGGTAGCAGAATCTTGTTGAAACCACCCATATGATTTCTCTTCTTCTGTCAGTTCATGATAAAATGGGATCGGTACCTCTCTGCATTTACAGTCTGCTCATTGAATATTGGATCGATAATGCGTCTAGCGCTAACAGCACACCAAATTCTTGAACGCGATGTGGATTTTCAGAGGCCCAGTACCGATTGTTGTAAGGGTTAACATGACCATTTAGGTGGAACCACGCCTCGTCGGAAAAGAACTGAAGCTATTGATCAATTAAACCATCATTCACTGATGAAAGAAACCATTCACAATAATGCATTCGTAGTACTAGGTCACCTTGTTTACAAACATGGACACTTAAACACGTATGCGGTTTTAGTTTTAAGAATTTAATTGCTCTATATGCAGAACACTTGTGCTAATTTTGGGATTTATTTGGTTGGCGAACGTTAAAAACATGGGCCTATATCGTCTAACTTTTCCTCTGTTAAAACTGTACGTTGGTTTCTTGTTAGCCACAGAACCAATAGTTTAGAACTTGTTCACAATCTTGTGAATTGTACATCTGAAAGGAGGAACTTCACCAGGGAATGTTTGAATACGACTTGGTGATTCCCATTTGTCTTTCACAGGAAAATGGGTTGCTCTAGAGTCAAGCGCTGTTCATGTTGGTGGCCAGCACACTACTGCGCCGGTAGTGGGGAATTCAGCAAGGTCGCGAGAGGCGAAACGCCATGTGCCCCAATAGGTTTTTAATGAAGAGTCCTGCATTTTAAGTTATTCTTTTATAGAATTTAACAATAGCTGGTGAAATATTTAGGGTATAGTATTTAAATGTTCATATTATTTATGAAATAGTCCAGATAAAGATCAGTCGACTATCTGACCTTCCCAGATAACTTCTCTTGCGCCGCTGGAGAATTTCTCGGTTAAGTGAGGCGGCTTATGATAGTGAGTGCAGTTCCCACGTTTGTGAACTCCTTGACAATGGAAGTGACATAGGAATTGGAATCTGGTCACGCGACATTATCTTATCGCGATCTAGGTTTTAAAACCTCGATATGTTATCCGAGCAAACAAAGGATACTTGCAGATTTTTTAAAAGTAATGAATGGAGATTTCGCGAGTTTTGTGGAAAGGAAGTACCAGCTTTGCGCTCAAGATTCGAATTATTAATTAGTAAGACTGCGCCTCTACGTGTAGTTCTTCTTGCTCTGTTTTGTCTTCATGTTTGCCTACTTAAACAACAAGCACACAAACTGCGTACGTATTACCCGGAATGTCCTTTTATTCTTACAGAAAATGCAATTAATTACTGGTATCAAAACTTTCATCTATCATAGTTTGCCTGAAATTATATTTAGTTAGTATTTCCAAACTCCATGTGCATTCAAAGGAGAAAATGTATTAGTTTTGTTGTCATTGATGCCTCTGAAATGAATACATAAGGTGATGTTTGACAGTTTGGTACCGGCGACCTGCAGCACGTCTATGGCACAAAGACAGTAAATCGCTCCCCTCTCACACAATTTCCCTAAGAGAATTATTGCTATGCAATACTTTAGATTAGCTACACGTTTGAACTTTTATTTTTAATAAAGGAAAGAAAATATTCCGGAACTTCATACAGCAAAGATGATTTGACTAGTACCTACACTGTCCTACTCCGGCTCCTTTCATCCTATACTCGTATTTCATGATCAATGAAATCTGTAGGCAACTGCTCAAGGCGCTTTGTTCGGTGACACAGACCAGCCAATATTCCACAGATAATCGAGAAACATGGCGTGAATCACCGGAACTACTTTGATACATAGCTGCTCCACATAAGAGCCAATACTCCACAAGTAACAGTGCACAATCGAGAAGCAGGGGCTGAATCACCGGAACTAGTTTGATACATAGCTGCTCCACATAAGAGCCAATACTCCAAGTAACAGTGCACAATCGAGAAGCAAGGGCTGAATCACCGGAACTAGTTCGATACATAGCTGCTCCACATAAGAGCCAATACTCCAAGTAACAGTGCACAATCGAGAAGCAGGGGCTGAATCACCGGAACTAGTTCGATACATAGCTGCTCCACATAAGAGCCAATACTCCACAAGTAACAGTGCACAATCGAGAAGCAAGGGCTGAATCCCCGGAACTAGTTTGATACATAGCTGCTCCACATAAGAGCCAATACTCCACAAGTAACAGTGCACAATCGAGAAGCAAGGGCTGAATCACCGGAACTAGTTTGATACATAGCTGCTCCACATAAGAGCCAATACTCCACAAGTAACAGTGCACAATCGAGAAGCATGGGCTGAATCACAGGAACTAGTGTGATACATAGCTGCTCCACATAAGAGCCAATACTCCACAAGTAACAGTGCACAATCGAGAAGCATGGGCTGAATCACCGGAACTAGTTTGATACATAGCTGCTCCACATAAGAGCCAATACTCCACAAGTAACAGTGCACAATCGAGAAGCAAGGGCTGAATCACCGGAACTAGTTTGATACATAGCTGCTCCACATAAGAGCCAATACTCCACAAGTAACAGTGCACAATCGAGAAGCATTGGGGCTGAATCCCCGGAACTAGTTTGATACATAGCTGCTCCACATAAGAGCCAATACTCCACAAGTAACAGTGCACAATCGAGAAGCAGGGGCTGAATCCCCGGAACTAGTTTGATACATAGCTGCTCCACATAAGAGCCAATACTCCACAAGTAACAGTGCACAATCGAGAAGCAAGGGCTGAATCACCGGAACTAGTTTGATACATAGCTGCTCCACATAAGAGCCAATACTCCACAAGTAACAGTGCACAATCGAGAAGCAGGGGCTGAATCCCCGGAACTAGTTTGATACATAGCTGCTCCACATAAGAGCCAATACTCCACAAGTAACAGTGCACAATCGAGAAGCAAGGGCTGAATCACCGGAACTAGTTTGATACATAGCTGCTGCTCATAAGAGCCAATACTCCACAAGTAACAGTGCACAATCGAGAAGCATGGGCTGAATCACCGGAACTAGTTTGATACATAGCTGCTCCACATAAGAGCCAATACTCCACAAGTAACAGTGCACAATCGAGAAGCAAGGGCTGAATCCCCGGAACTAGTTTGATACATAGCTGCTCCACATAAGAGCCAATACTCCACAAGTAACAGTGCACAATCGAGAAGCATGGGCTGAATCACCGGAACTAGTTTGATACATAGCTGCTCCACATAAGAGCCAATACTCCACAAGTAACAGTGCACAATCGAGAAGCATGGGCTGAATCCCCGGAACTAGTGTGATACATAGCTGCTCCACATAAGAGCCAATACTCCACAAGTAACAGTGCACAATCGAGAAGCATGGGCTGAATCACCGGAACTAGTGTGATACATAGCTGCTCCACATAAGAGCCAATACTCCACAAGTAACAGTGCACAATCGAGAAGCAAGGGCTGAATCACCGGAACTAGTTTGATACATAGCTGCTGCTCATAAGAGCCAATACTCCACAAGTAACAGTGCACAATCGAGAAGCAAGGGCTGAATCACCGGAACTAGTTTGATACATAGCTGCTGCTCATAAGAGCCAATACTCCACAAGTAACAGTGCACAATCGAGAAGCAAGGGCTGAATCACCGGAACTAGTTTGATACATAGCTGCTGCTCATAAGAGCCAATACTCCACAAGTAACAGTGCACAATCGAGAAGCAAGGGCTGAATCACCGGAACTAGTTTGATACATAGCTGCTGCTCATAAGAGCCAATACTCCACAAGTAACAGTGCACAATCGAGAAGCAAGGGCTGAATCACCGGAACTAGTTTGATACATAGCTGCTGCTCATAAGAGCCAATACTCCACAAGTAACAGTGCACAATCGAGAAGCAAGGGCTGAATCACCGGAACTAGTTTGATACATAGCTGCTGCTCATAAGAGCCAATACTCCAAGTAACAGTGCACAATCGAGAAGCAAGGGCTGAATCACCGGAACTAGTTTGATACATAGCTGCTGCTCATAAGAGCCAATACTCCACAAGTAACAGTGCACAATCGAGAAGCATGGGCTGAATCACCGGAACTAGTTTGATACATAGCTGCTGCACATAAGAGCCAATACTCCACAAGTAACAGTGCACAATCGAGAAGCAAGGGCTGAATCACCGGAACTAGTGTGATACATAGCTGCTCCACATAAGAGCCAATACTCCACAAGTAACAGTGCACAATCGAGAAGCATGGGCTGAATCACCGGAACTAGTTTGATACATAGCTGCTCCACATAAGAGCCAATACTCCACAAGTAACAGTGCACAATCGAGAAGCAAGGGCTGAATCACCGGAACTAGTTTGATACATAGCTGCTCCACATAAGAGCCACTACTCCAAGTAAAAGTGCACAATCGAGAAGCAAGGGCTGAATCACCGGAACTAGTTTGATACATAGCTGCTGCTCATAAGAGCCAATACTCCACAAGTAACAGTGCACAATCGAGAAGCAAGGGCTGAATCACCGGAACTAGTTTGATACATAGCTGCTGCTCATAAGAGCCAATACTCCACAAGTAACAGTGCACAATCGAGAAGCAAGGGCTGAATCACCGGAACTAGTTTGATACATAGCTGCTCCACATAAGAGCCAATACTCCAAGTAACAGTGCACAATCGAGAAGCAAGGGCTGAATCACCGGAACTAGTTTGATACATAGCTGCTCCACATAAGAGCCAATACTCCACAAGTAACAGTGCACAATCGAGAAGCAAGGGCTGAATCACCGGAACTAGTTTGATACATAGCTGCTGCTCATAAGAGCCAATACTCCACAAGTAACAGTGCACAATCGAGAAGCAAGGGCTGAATCACCGGAACTAGTTTGATACATAGCTGCTCCACATAAGAGCCAATACTCCACAAGTAACAGTGCACAATCGAGAAGCAAGGGCTGAATCACCGGAACTAGTTTGATACATAGCTGCTGCTCATAAGAGCCAATACTCCACAAGTAACAGTGCACAATCGAGAAGCAAGGGCTGAATCACCGGAACTCGTTTGATACATAGCTGCTCCTTGTGGAAGATGCTGTGAAACGTGACGGGAATGTAGAAACGTGGTTGTCTGGAATTTCCCGTCAGCCACGGTCGTTTCTCGCCATTCGTGACTACTGATGTTTGTCCAGATAAGTTGATGTTCCCTGCCAGCTTGCTACATCGGAAGCTGCAAGATGTGTAAATGATACGGGCCACTCTCTATCCTGGCAAGAAATTAAATGCCTTTTTATAACACGCATTTGAAGAGCAAAAATGACAAACGCCCCTACTGGGGTCTGTTCCAAGACACAAAGGACCACGTGCTTTAATTTACACACAATAAATTCCTGGAAAAATCATTAGGGTGTTAGCCACGATGTTAGGTTTAATGTGGAGGATTATCTGCTTCTACATTACTTTTCCCATTACTTCCCACATAGAACTGTCACTTTGTTCTGCAACACAATATCATAGCAGATTTCACAGCACTCCTAGGTGGAGGATTATCTGCTTCTACATTACTTTTACCATTACTTCCCACATAGAACTGTCACTTTGTTCTGCAACACAATATCATAGCAGATTTCACGGCACTCCTAGGTGGAGGATTATCTGCTTCTACATTACTTTTACCATTACTTCCACATAGAACTGTCACTTTGTTCTGCAACACAATATCATAGCAGATTTCACAGCACTCCTAGGTGGAGGATTATCTGCTTCTACATTACTTTTACCATTACTTCCCACATTGAACTGTCACTTTGTTCTGCAACACAATATCATAGCAGATTTCACAGCACTCCTAGGTGGAGGATTATCTGCTTCTACATTACTTTTACCATTACTTCCCACATAGAACTGTCACTTTGTTCTGCAACACAATATCATAGCAGATTTCACAGCACTCCTAGGTGGAGGATTATCTGCTTCTACATTACTTTTACCATTACTTCCCACATTGAACTGTCACTTTGTTCTGCAACACAATATCATAGCAGATTTCACGGCACTCCTAGGTGGAGGATTATCTGCTTCTACATTACTTTTACCATTACTTCCCACATAGAACTGTCACTCTGAACCCCTTTGTTCTGCAACACAATATCATAGCAGATTTCACAGCACTCCTAGGTGGAGGATTATCTGCTTCTACATTACTTTTACCATTACTTCCCACATAGAACTGTCACTTTGTTCTGCAACACAATATCATAGCAGATTTCACAGCACTCCTAGGTGGAGGATTATCTGCTTCTACATTACTTTTACCATTACTTCCCACATAGAACTGTCACTTTGTTCTGCAACACAATATCATAGCAGATTTCACAACACTCCTAGGTGGAGGATTATCTGCTTCTACATTACTGTTACCATTACTTCCCACATAGAACTGTCACTTTGTTCTGCAACACAATATCATAGCAGATTTCACGGCACTCCTAGGTGGAGGATTATCTGCTTCTACATTACTTTTACCATTACTTCCACATAGAACTGTCACTTTGTTCTGCAACACAATATCATAGCAGATTTCACAACACTCCTAGGTGGAGGATTATGTGCTTCTACATTACTTTTACCATTACTTCCAACATAGAACTGTCACTTTGTTCTGCAACACAATATCATAGTAGATTTCACAACACTCCTAGGTGGAGGATTATCTGCTTCTACATTACTTTTACCATTACTTCCCACATAGAACTGTCACTCTGAACCTCTTTGTTCTGCAACACAATATCATAGTAGATTTCACAACACTCCTAGGTGGAGGATTATCTGCTTCTACATTACTTTTACCATTACTTCCCACATAGAACTGTCACTTTGTTCTGCAACACAATATCATAGCAGATTTCACAACACTCCTAGGTGGAGGATTATCTGCTTCTACATTACTTTTACCATTACTTCCCACATAGAACTGTCACTTTGTTCTGCAACACAATATCATAGCAGATTTCACAGCACTCCTAGGTGGAGGATTATCTGGTTCTACATTACTTTTACCATTACTTCCCACATAGAACTGTCACTTTGTTCTGCAACACAATATCATAGTAGATTTCACAACACTCCTAGGTGGAGGATTATCTGCTTCTACATTACTTTTACCATTACTTCCCACATAGAACTGTCACTTTGTTCTGCAACACAATATCATAGCAGATTTCACAGCACTCCTAGATGGAGGATTATCTGGTTCTACACTCCTTTAACTTCCAAGATAACGCTAATGGCTGGTCCAAGTTTTAACTGCAATTAAGAGATGTTAGGATATTAGTGTGGAAACATGTCTATGTTGGAGAAACGGGTGGTAGATGCCTGTTATTTACGTTTATCTACGCCAGACACAATTTTGCTGCATTAAAAGGATCTCAAATGTTTGGTTACGTGCCGTAGAGGAGACCTGACCTTGATAATAACCAAAGTTTCTAAGTAACAAACCGATTAATGAAGGTTCAGTCCCTTCACCTCACGTAAGCACGTGGTGATTAAGGAATGAATGCATGTTTTGTTTTTGCAGAGGTCCCGAGAGCCTTTTGCTCTCTCTGCACACTTATCGGAGCTGACAATGGCAACGATAATGTTAAGACAATCACTGTAAGCGAAAAATTCAGCGAAAATTTTAAACAGCGCGGATATGGAGGCAACGACTAAACATCAAACACAAAATTGCTTACTGGAAAACCAGTAAGGGGGGGGGGGGGTGGAAGTCGATATTAAACCAACAAGTTTATTCAGGGCTGGACAACTCGTGCTCAGAGAGCGCAGATTGCTCACAGCCTTGATTGATAACGATGTTTAGCAGGTAAACAAGTGAAGGTCGCTCAAGGTATCGGGCGAGTCGCCCAACTCTGGCTTGTTGGAAGTCTCCTTGACCCTTTGTGAACAAAAAGGCTTAAGTCAAAGGTTAACGGTATTTAGTGTCTTTATGTCCATATTATATTGGCATTTAACAATAAAATAATTGTAGAGATGTGATATATGTATTAATTTATTTCAGTATTGTGTTCTTACTAAAAAGCAAAGGTCATGTTACTGAAGTCAAGTGTAATAGCATCATCCACGCGTGTCATCACATCGACTATACTAGTGGGTCCTCCCCATCCTTTACCACATGCACATTTGACTGCAGTCCTTGGGATACGACCTCACGATATTCGGCTGTGAATGGATGAGCAGTCCATTTAACCTTAACTATCATGGCTATTCGAATCGCTTGTAATAAGACGTCTGACAGGGTTACATAAGATGGTTTAGGAATTAGAAGTGGCATATTTTGCAAAATAATGAATGTACCTATTATAGGGTTGCCATCAGGTTTTAAGCTTGAAATCCTCTCTCTGTCCTCGAGAGAATGACGGCACATTCTCAAAATTATACCTCAGGAATAATGGATTTGAGATGTTTGAACTGAGTATTGTGAAATTCTGAGTTTAAGTATTAATCCCTTGGAGCAAATAAATATTTGAAAATGTCATCCTGAAATTAACGCAAGGGCTTTATGCTGACGTTAGCCTGCAATTTCTTCATATTCCACAGCTTTCGTTCTAGTGAAAATAAGGCAGGCTTTACTGGCTTAGACTATTAGATAGTACGTTCCCTTGTGCAAGAATTATGAAAGACGGACGGACAGACATACATACTCTCAATTTAGTAGGAAGCGTAAAGAGAGAAGCTTCTTGCTTGTTAAAACTTCTTGTGCTGCACTGGTAACGAAGCACAGGAGGTGCACGATTACAGCGCCACAGCGGCGAGAAGGGTAACTCCAACCTGTTGGCAGCAGAACTGGCAAGGCGGCAGGTACTGTCATAATTATTGGGCTCGGAAGTTCATGCTATAAAAACACAGAAATATGCATGCAAATATGCTCTATGTCAAGAAATATGCACTATTTAATTAAAACGATTGATGTCCCTTTGCAGTAGACAAGACGAGTTAGTATAAATAATAAATAAAGTTACCTTATTCCTTAGAGGTTGAAGCAGAAGTCCCGCTGCTAGTATTCACTGCTAAATTGCAGTTTACAACCAACACTTTGCACAAATTTTCAACTGTAAAACATCGTCGGTTGTGTTGCAAAACACTTTTGTAACGTGAAAAGCCTTCCACGTCACAAGATGTTATTGGGGCATATTTAAATGTTAACTGCTTCACAGAGAGAGTCAAGTCTCTTGATGTGACAGATGATTTTCTTTCGAGGATGTCTCGAATATCGCACATCTGTTTATAATCAAATTTTTTTGAAATTACATAATTCACTTTCTCTTTCACTTTTTGTCCTATGCTACCAGGAACCGAACTTGGATCACATTGTTTTTTCAAAGACAGTAAGTGATTCATGTAAAGGAGATCCTACAGTTTCCAGTGCCGTTATGCCTGTTGGTAACAAATAAAAATGGGCAGATATGAAGCTAAGATCCTCTTTTAACCCAGTGCCTGACAGAATATTTTGCAGTTTCTATTGATGAAGCATCTTTCGAGTCCATTGAATTAACAACCTCTTGGACTATTTCTATGTGCTCAGCATAATATAAAACTGCATCGACCCATGTTCCCCATCGAGTTAACACTGGTGCAGGAGGAAGTCTGATATTAGGTGCTGTTGATCTAAACAACTTAACTCTTTTAGGAGATTTAGCAAAAATTCTCTTTGTACTGGACAAAAATCTATCTAACAATGGGAAAGAATCACGTATTGTCTCAGAAATGCGATGAAGAGCGTGTGCCAAACAAGCTATATGAATTAAGCTAGGAAAAATATCTTTCAGAGTTTGTCCTGATTTTACCATATAAGGACCTGCATCAGTAACAAATAAAAGTAACCGGTCGTATTTGATTCCATATGGCCATAGTCATTTCAAAGTGTCCATCACTAACTGGGTTACAGTTACATTGTCAGTGGCCAACAATTCGCACACAGTAAGAAGATAAGGTGTAGTCTTTTGTTCATTATTTAAAGCACCCACGATTATATTAGCAATAGAACGATGCTCAGAATCAGGGGCTTCATCAACAGACAACCACACAAACTGATCCGCTAATTCATTTTGTATATTTGACAATACGTTATTGCAACAATGTCCTACATAAGTCTTACGCAGTGTACTTTCTTCAGGCACATGTCGAGTGTACTTGGCAAGAAAGTTTTTAAATATCGGATTATTAATTTTGAACAAGGGAATATCAGCAGCTAAAAATGCTTGACACAAGTCATCGGAACATTCAGTAACCCTACTTCCTAAACACTGTACTAGGTGTTTTTGAACACGTTCTTTGTTTGCTAGTTTTCTGATTAAATTGTCCTTATGTTTTGCTGTGTTTATGTGCTGAGCTATTTGAAATCTTTTCTCAGTTCCTACATTTTTCTCACATGCTCCACAAAACAGAGCCCTATTATCTGTAGATATTAGATCACCCGAAAACTCATTCTGTAAATTAATTAACCTAGCACTCGAAGTTGGTTTTATTTTTGACATTTGAAGAGCTTTTTAACATTTTATACGCCTAATTTAATTTGGTGGGAACCAGTTCACAACACTTACGTTAGAAGACCACAACACAACTACTGGTGGGCAGGCAAGCGTTACTATAATCGTGCTGCTCAAAACGTTGACCTGCACTTTATCTTTGCTACTATAAACCTCTCAGATAACGCACTGATTATTTTCTACGAACATACATATAATGAAAGGATGGAAACGGGGGATTCACTGCATGACAACATGACTCAGCATTAGTTCTCGTCACCTCGCGAGTTGCATCATCATGTGCAATACTGCCAATGTGAAAAATATTATACAGATGAAAAAATAGTAAAAAACCATAAAAATAATTAAAATGTGCAATGTAGGGGCTATAATATTGACAATATGCATTTATCCAAAATCAAGAAAATATGCATTTATGTGCACATAATGTAAAACATACATTTTAACCCCTATGAAAAAACATACAAATGCATGAACTTCCTAGCCCTAGTCATAATGTTCCCCTGAATTGTAATTAGCGAAGTACCTAGCGCTTAGTGAACCGCCAGCCAAAAGGCATTAGCTGCTGTAAATTCATGAAATTGTTACAAAAGCTGCAAATAGATTTAACACTAATCAAACGTGAACGGCCGGCCATTGGAGGTTTGCCATGACCACGGTGCGTCAGTCACATGTTAAACTTGGCTTGCAACTGTTTTTATCACTTCCACTGTACGAATAAGAGATTTCCGCTTTCCAGCACCATATTTGTAGGGTTCGAGAATAATAAAGCCTGATGTAGCCAAGTGTGGAATAGAGTTCTCTTTATTCCAAGTGCCTTCAGCAGCAGTAATCTTATCTCTAACCTTCAGCACGCTTTTAACACACACAATGAACCGGTTTGTGGACTTTCTGATTTGAACACATCGATTTGCAATCCATTCTTGAAATCGTCATACTTGCTGACGCATAAGTGCATATATACATAAAATATTGTTATACTGGAAGAATTGCTCGAAAAAAAAAATTATTTTGTTGTTTAACGACGCTGTCAATTGCCAGGATCACATCAGCGTCGCCGGTGTGCCGGAATTTTGTCCCGCAGGAGTTCTTTTACATGCCAGTAAATCTAGTGACATGGAGCTGTCGTTTTTAAGCACACTTAAAAACCATCGACCTGGGCCGGATTTGAACCCGCGACCTTAGGATTAGTTAGCTAACGTCTAACCAACTGAGCCACCCAGATCGACGGAAGAATTGCTCGTTTATTAATTTATGGCACATGTCGGCAAGAATAAAAACAGCTGCTATGATTTGGTATTGACTGAATTTGATTTTAACATGCGAAGTATTGTATTTCTCAATTTGTCCGAGTTCTCAACTTGCTGATGAGATGCTTCTAAGTGCTACTGCTGATATTAGTGACTTAAGATTGAAATGTTAAACTGTGGTGGAAACTATAACGACCTATGGTGTTGAGGCATGGGTTTGATAGACAAAAAGCTAAGATCTTGCCAGTGGAAATGGACGGAATAAGATGTAGTGGTACAGTGTCGAGATTGGAAAGAGGAAATGAAGAGGTGAGACAGATAATGGATATGGAGAGAATTGAAGGGCGGAGTCTTCGATGGTATGGGCACGTTAGAAGAATAGAGGAATGGTCACCTCGTGGAAGAAGGAAGCGGGGCAGGCCAAGAGCAACTTGGAGAGGACAGATTCATAGAATGATGAATGATCGATGCCTAGAGGAGGATGACTTGTTCAAACGGAAAGAATGGCAAATGGAAATACAGGGCAACTGCTGAAGAGTGGAGAAGCTCTTAAAAGTAAGAGATTGAAATTAAGCTCCAACTTGCATATTTTGACTATTTGCGTTTACTTCTATGACAACCAGGTGCCTAGTGTCGACGGATGTAAGATGTATTACATTACCTTGTAATATTCCTCAAACCGATTGCCAAATTGGCGTTCATTATAACTTAATCCGTTTTGTCATTAAAAAATCAAGCTTACCTAAATATGATTTGAATTCGCGCTATTCCGCAACAGTATGTTTCGAAATAAAGCTGGGGTCAAGGTCATCTGTCGTCAGCCGGAGGAAACTGGTGGTGTCTACCGACCTAGACCACGTCTCATGTTTACACAAAGGGCATATTAGGTACATTGGCCACAAGTAAACTATCTCCTGAGTAGCAGGCCAAAGCAGGTAATCTTAACATATCTAATTCATGGCGGACGGTATTTAGTATTATTAAATGTGCTGCGATATATTCCATTTGTATTCATATTAGTTACTATAATACCATACGAAGTTTCAAATCAATAACATTTAGTGTTGCTTAGATCAATATAACAATGAAAGAAATATTCCAGCAACATCAGAACGCTTTTTAGGGTACATATGACTGAATTTTCCAACTTCTATATGTTTTAATCAATTTTGATGAAATTTTGTGTGGGTATTTATATGGTAACCATATTATGATGTTCAAAGTTTCAACTCTGTATATTCCTTGGTTCAAGAAATATTGTAAATTCTTTAAATAAATTAATAGTCGCACTTAAAAAGTCCCTTGCGACAAAGTTTTCATCCAATCATTCTATAATTTTGTAGAGATGCACTTTAAACAAGGATAAATTAGAATTGTATTGGGTTTTTACATCTGGTTATTTGTTTGGCTTACAGAAAAAAGTAAATATTTATATTTCATAATTTTTAAAAAAAAATATGGAGTAACAGCCTGTTCTGAAGGATAAAAACACACTAAAATCCATCTGGTATCAAAACCCAATACAATTTTTATTTATAGTACATATTACTACATACTGTGCAAGTTTCAAGTCATTCTGATAAGAAATGCTCCGCAAGGAGCATTTTGTATAGAGGAAAATGCTGAAAAATTGCAAGCTTAGAAAAAGGCAAAAGAAAATAAACTGACCTCAGAATTGCCCTGGACCATATGTCTCCCACTCAGACCTCTTGTTTCTTTCTTCAGATGATATTTTCAATTACATTACAAATGGCAGTAGCCAATCATTAGCAAGTTTCTGTTCGCCTACTTCAAAATAGGAGTGAAATGTTACAGTAACAGTGCACAATAACATTGTATCCCAAGCGGACATTTAAATACCATGCACATGGAGTTAAAGGATGGCTTCTGTTGGCTTTAAAAATGGTGGAACTGAAAAAATAATGGATGCACATGATAGAAGAAAGATTGTAATATCTTTTAACGCTAAAATAAAAAAATGCAATTTCTTACCAAAAATCGTCAAAACTCAAGTCATATGTACCCTTAAATAAACATAAAACAGAAGCCAGCGTTCTACGCAATATGATAAAACCGTAGTTGTATGTCACCCCTGATGTCGTTTGGGTTGCCTATTCGAACAGTGGAAGGCGTTACTTGCAAACTTGCTCCTTTTGAGCATGGGTACAGGAGTTTCCAAATGAACAAACAGTTGAAAGGCCCGTGCTTTCGACGTTGTACATACAATTGTGGTGAAGTTCCATTAAGGTAGCAGAGCTAGCGTAGACTTCCTTGGGCTGCAGGAGCCATGTCCTTGACGCTGTGGTACTATTACGTTGAATCACGAGGTTACTAGAGCAGAACTCCCAGCGCTGAGATCTGTTACATGAAAACATCTTCGGTTCCGTTTGCTGTGTGGAATACAAGGGAATTGCATTTAACAGCGTTTCTTTTGCTGCATCACAAACGGGAAGTTTGAAACACTGTGCTTCAGAAGAGAATCCTTGACTGCCATATTGCTCCCCTCATTTCCACATGCAGCCTCTCCAGATTACTACCTTCGTGATGTCAAACACTGACTGAAAATTTCCACTACGCTTTTCCAGAAAAATGAACTCGCTTGATGAAAACGCAGCATTAATCGATATCGTTCCACGCGAGTGCTTTGTTCCTGAAAATAGGTGGCATATCTCGCGTCTTGTGCCTGGAAGCGTGTGGTCGAACCTCGCTGAAAATGTCCACCAGCTGTGTTGATAGCATATCGCTCTTCAC
Organism: Tenodera sinensis; assembly: GCA_030765045.1. Classification (NCBI taxonomy): domain Eukaryota; kingdom Metazoa; phylum Arthropoda; class Insecta; order Mantodea; family Mantidae; genus Tenodera; species Tenodera sinensis. The sequence continues at coordinate 15,172,608 of CM060964.1, read as the reverse complement.
CCTCTCCTCCCCTCTCCTCCACAATGCTTTTGTTAATCCAGGAGTAGTGTCAACCATTTGAGCCCGGTATTACAAACGTAGTTTAACTGGAACATTAGTGAAACCAAATAAAATATTTAACTGCAGGCGTTTGTACATGAGCGCCGGCAGACCTTTTTCCAGGGGGGGGGGGGCACATGTTGGAAGTTTGCAATCAGATGCTATTAATTCATTATTTTACTGTCAAAATGTATATTTGTTGCAGATAACCGTATTGATTTGTGCTAAATAACAATTGTTAATACTTCAATACAATAATACTTTAATAGTCAGTAATTGATAGCACATTAAGTTCACCAACTTACTAGGGGGGGGTCGTGACCCCCCTTGCCCCCCGTTCGCGACGCCTATGCGTTTGTATAAACATCTGGTTATGTATTGGTATGTCTAAATGCTGACAAAAGACGGTCGCTAATCTTCTTACACCACAGCTAAAATGTGATATTGGTAGTGCTGCATGTAAATGCTGTTGGTAACTTAGAAAAACAATGTTCTGAAATAATGGCACACTGAATAAAAAAGATCTGAAGGAATACAGTAGGCTTTGAGATCCCGCTCTGTTTTCATAGTTAAGATATAAAATGTTTTCCAAAACTCGCACAAATAACATGAAATATCTCCAAAAGAGTTCACCCAAGAAACATTTTATTTGGACTTAATTGTGCTCTGGCAAGTTCTGCATTTTTTGTACACTAATTTGGTCTATCTCTTACGGCTTACCAGTTTTGTAAAAGTCATCCAGAGCAAACATAAACAGGACTACATAGGCTATAGGCAGAAAATTCAAAATATATATTTCATTTATCATAAGATCTCAAAAATATGATCGTTAGAGCCATTTTCGAGAGTCAACATTTTCGGAAAATTCTCCATGTAAACGGTAGTTTAGGGCATAGGAATTTTCTTCAAAATTTTCGTGTCGCATCCAAACTTAAATACCGACTTTGGTTTTCAGCCGACTTTTCGTTTTTGTGTTAGGCTGTCCATAGAGTGGCACACACACACACACACACACACACACACACACACACACACACACACACACACACACACACACACACACACACGAACCTTTTTCTAAAACTGTTTTGGCTTCAGGGGGCCACAAAACACATTTCCGTTGAAATCTCGACATCGAATTTTTGGATGGAATACAATATTTCCTCTACTTACTGTACGTAGTAGAGAAAGTAATAAGCATAAGTTTCGCGTGACCTTGCACTATTTGCTGTTGGACATGAGACATGTTTACGTTATTGGCCATGCTTAGCTGCACTAGCACCACTGAAAATAGCACGAAAACACAGTAAAAAGTGGAAATATGTTAGTTGTGGACTTCCGCATATGCTCTGTAATGATAGTTATTTTATTCGTTACTGTTAATATGGGTAGTAGCTTTAATTAGAGATACCTAATTGTGAACTATTATGTTCGTTACGAGATGGTTGCAGCGGTAGCTGTATTTTGCATTCTTTTTGTGCTGTGTTCATTATTTACGTCCAGTAAGCTAATGAATATAATTAGTAGGTATAATGAATATAGAAGAGAGCCTGTGCCATGTGGCTTTTCATGCTAAACACTTAATTGATTGATAGCTTGTGTCGGAAAAGCTTATTAGAGGTTACGTAGCAGTGGCTTAGGATATCTGCCATCAACACTGGCAGTGCATGAATTGTGTTAAACCCAACGAAGAAGATTGCAACATTTAACAGTAAGCCATGTTTGTAACGGGTGATCCAAGAGACTCCGAACCAATTTAAGGGGTCGATATAGACATTTTACAAATCGTGAGTCTTTTGAAAATTTTGTATCGAATAAAAATGGTTCTTAAAGATGCAACTATCAGATTTGAGACACTTGATTTGTCTTTGTCCTAGAAAATGTTTGCTACGAAACAGTTATAAAGTGCGATTTAAAACTAATCACAGTATTAAATACTCTATTATGAGTTTATATTTTTGATAAAAACTTTATGCTTGTAAAACATTGAGCCTTGTTGTGGTAGATAACTGCATATAAAGTCTTAGAATATATTTGGAAACTGTTTACAAAATTTCACAAATGTAAAATTGCACCGCAAAGACCTGACTGACCTGAAATTTTGCTACGTATTTTTCATAAAAAGTGCGTATTTAGGTAAAGTGCAGAATTCGGAATGTGATAACATTTTGTCATAGTTTTTGCAGTGTGAAATGTCGGAAAGCTGCAATTGAATTGCCACGTGGTACTCTAAAGGTTAACATGCGGCGCATCAAAGCCGGGTGAGAAGAGGAAGGTTTACTCCCAGCTGGGACTAGTCACGAGAAAACCACAGAACAAGGGGGAAAACGTGTTGCAACGCTGTTTCACTCCACGCTGTTGACAGTTGATTTTTTTTATTTCATTGGCTGAAGTGACGCGCTCATTGGTGCAATGTGAAGCATCAGCGACTTCAGAGAACAAACGATCCATGCGGTGCGTGTTACCATGAGCATATGTTAACCATTAGAGTAGCACGATAATGGTTGCTTAAATCTACGCATAAATCGGCAATTTCACTCCCAAAAATAGCAATTTTTCATTGAAAAAGTTTAAAACAATTGGACATAATTAAATTAAAAAGCTAAACATTGATACATTTCGTCGAATGTTTGATTTGTCCCTTTGAAGTAGCAAAGCGGTGAAGCGCACATGTTATGGTGGCAAACAAATCGATTTACTGGCGTGCTGGAAAAGAATAGTTTAATATTCCGAATGGATGCGTATTTACAATGGTACGCATTACTGTTGGATGTTTGCGAAGTGTGTTGTGAATTCCCCTGTTATTTTCTATCTCATTTCTTGTCGCAATCCCGTAATGGGAGGAACAAAAGCCAGTAGAAGAAGCCAAAGCGGGTCAGGATCCAGGAAGCATAGGTAGCTTCCGTCCGTTGAAGCAACGTCCTTGCAAGGTTTCTCAGAGGCTGGCTGCCTGCCTGCCTGCCTGACACCTCTGGTGAAGTGAAGTGAACGGAACGATACACGTAAAAAGTGCTAAGAATGGTCCTTGAGAGAGAAAACAACTGTTATATAGCTATTGCTTTTTTTTTCTCCCTCGTTACTTGCTTGCAACCTGTCTAAGAGAAATAGAACGGCGTGGCATGGAAACTCCGTCCGACCTTGTCGGTAGTTATCCCATTTGCACCAGTGATGTTCACCCACCAGACCCCTTGCTTGTGCTTCTTGAGGGACATTTTAGTCTAATATTTGCATTTTACACAGGACATTCCTTGTTTGCATTTGAGCTGGAGTTTAGTTTTTGGGGGTGGACATGTGGTTTCGGCGATGGCGACACAACCATCGCAAGATCCGTTAAAGATCACAAGTGGTTCCTTTGTCAGATAATCTGAATCATGGAAATCTTTACCGGCTCCACTACTACTGTGAGAGCAGGGAAAACGCACACACACACATTCTCCCAACAGCCTGCGCGGTGTTTTGCCTGTGCGCTTCCTCGGTGCTCGTTGCGGTCTGCCGCTATCTTAGAAAGGCGCGGATGAAACCGTACAACATTTTAAAAATTACTTTTAAAGGCCTGATCAACTTTTTTTAAAGATTTTTTTTTATTTTCTTGTTTAACGACGCTGTCAATTGCCAGGATCACATCAGCGACGCCGGTGTGCCAGAATTTTGTCCCGCAGGAGTTCTTTTACATGCCAGTAAATCTACTGACATGGGGCTGTCGTTTTTAAGCACACTTAAAAACCATCGGCCTGGGCCGGGTTTGAACCCGCGACCTTGGGATCCGTAGGCCAGCGTCTAACCAACTGAGCCACCCAGACCGACAAATTTAATGATGCTGAATTTAGCCATCCTCATTGTACATACATTTTTGGCACCTCTTTAGGAAACTATCCATCACTCGCCGTAGTTCATGTTGAGAAATGCTGGCAATTTTCTGGTGGATATTTTGTTTTAATTCTTCCAGAATGTGTGGGTTTGTCTTGTACACTTTGTTACCCCAGAGATAGAAATCGCAAAGGGTTAGATCGGGGGACCACAAAAATTTAATAATTCTCTCCTGGAAACACTTTCATTTGTTCTCATCGAAGGATTGGCCGTATGAGCTGTTGCAGTCTTGGTGAAAAAAGGCAAAATAACGCTCCCTGTCGGTTAATTCTGTTAAAAAAAAAAAAAAAAAAAAAAAAAAAAAAAAAAAAAAAAAGAGAGAGAGGGGGGGGGGCAAATATATTCACGTATATATACGGGCGTAAACTGTTGACTAAAAAAAATCCTATAACTAAAAACGTAATATTGAAGTAAGTAACTAGCTCCAGGACGAAACATGTGTATAGTGCACGGTTTCTCAGAGCTCCAATAAGTGGTTTCTAACTTAAGACAAAGTGCACTAGACAAACGCACGCCAGGAAATTGCCAGCATTTCTCTACGTGAACTACGGCGAGTGATGGATAGTTTCCTAAAGAGGTGCCAAAATGTATGGACAACGACGGTGGCCAGTTTCAGCGTCTCCTTCAATAACATTGGTAAGTAAAGCCTTTAAGGATACCCATCTGTGAAATTTTGAAAATCTACAGTTTTCATTGGATTGATTTGAAATTTTAACACAACAATCACTGTATAGTGAGGAGTAACTGTGCTAAATTTCATACATTTAGGCAGATTAGTTGCTAACATATTAATATTTTATTATATTTTTTAAAAATATTTGTATAAATGGTTCCCCATGATGCAATTTTGATTTGAAAAACTTGATAATTTTCAGTTATGTCCTGTATTAGAATGTTAGCAAATTGATGAGAATTTCTTAATCTTGTTATTAGTTTGGATAAAAATAAATTTTAAAGTTTAAATTCATTATGTTTTTCATTTAAATTTCGAAATGTAAACTTTAATATTTAATTACTCAGCAGTTATTCACTTTATGAAAAAGTTATCTCATTTCTTTTTAATGTTATTTCTAAGCAGGTACACCAAATTTCATGCATAAGTACTGAAAATTGCATCGTGTGGAGCATTTTAAAGAGCAAACAGTGCTAAAAATAAAAACATGGAAAAACTAAGTTTGAAGTCATAGCAAGGATAATGGAAGTGTTGATTTAAATGGACATGACCACTTGCAGGCAACCAGTTAGACGGCCACGTGACATAGTTAAAATGGCCATAAGGCTATAAAAAGCATATCAAAATAAAGCAGAAGATTTAAACTATTTGATAAAACAAATCCATTTTTGGCAATTTTGGAAATTGTTAGCCTTTTTTCACAGATGGGTATCCTTAACAGTAGGTTCAAAGACGCATGGTTTGATCCGCGCCTATCTATGATAGCGCCGAGCGCACCGACAGTCAAATCTGCCGCCTTTTCCCTCTCCTTATATAACAAATGAGTATTTCCCGTGGATGCAGTTATGGTAGAAATCTGAAGTTCCTCTGTCAGTCGGTCTGGGTGACTCAGTTGGGTAGACTGATCCCAAGGTCGCGGGTTCAAATCCGCCCCACACTGATGGTTAAGTGTGCTTAAAAACGACAGCACCATGTCAGTAGATTTACTGGCATGTAAAAGAACTCCTGCGGGACGAAATTCCGGCACACTGGCGACGTTGATGTGATCGCGGCAATTGACAGCATCGTTAAACAAAATATTACTGAAGTTCCTGCATTCAGTGCTGGCGACCTAACCTATCGGAATGATGCGCCTATTCCACGTTTCTACATTAGCTTTTGATATTTAGTGTCGCATACCTGATAGCCTAGTTCTACCAGTTAAACTTTACCTTTTATTTGCTAATATATAGTGGTTGCCGACCTTGCTGTTCAACAGGTGTTGGTTGCACTTCCAAGCATTTCAGTAACTGGTTTTATAATCCAAATAATTCCACTATTTATTTGCAATACAGTTTTAATATGATATGCTACCGCTATTCGGGCTGGGAGTTCCAAATGTCATTCAGGATAAATTAGAAGTAGACAAAGAGCTTTGGAGGAAGGCATCTAGCGCTACAGCTCGAACTGACCTTTGGCCTCTACAACCAGTTTTCCATCTTACTCGATCCTGGCAGCCAACCTCCATGTCTATCGACTCCTCGGTCTCGCAGGTCGACGTAGGTGTTCTTGCGTCTGCCAGCTTCTCAACATGACCCAGCCATCGTAACCTTTGGAACAATATCTTCATTTTCAACAATTTGATTGACTTCTCTGTTAGTCACTGTCCTCCACTTCCCTCTATCCAAACATCACCATAGATTCTTCCTTTTGTGCTCCTCTCGAAGACTCCATGTCTCAGAGCCATGTGTTATGGCAGGTCTGATTAGAGTTAATAGTTGAAACTTGATTAAATTGAAATTATCAAAATACGCTTAATTCGATTAACGATTCTTCCGTTTGTCTTCGCTAATTTTGTTATTGTTGATTTAGAGTACTACTCCAAACTTGCAGTATTTTCAAATACGTAAGAAGCTAAAGCAGACGTTACTGTCTATAAACACATTACCTAAACCCCCAGCGCAGGAGCCCATGAAGGGCCAAAGCTTGCCGTGCGACCGTTGCGTCCCCCACCTGTGTGCTGTACTGTAGGGTGGGACGAGCCCTCCCGACCAGTTATGCGTCCTTCACCACCTGGGGTCGCTACCTCTCCATCAAGTAGCTCCCCAATTGGCCCCTCTTCGACCTAACGAGGCTGAGTGCAGCCCATGCCGGTACCGGGGATCGAACCGGGTCCTCCGCGCCAGAGGCAGGCACATTACCTTTTAACTGAATTGAATTTTCCATATGTGCTGAGCCATAGAGTATCTGGTTGGGCTTCGAATGCCACGATCTGATTCAAAGTTTCGTAGTTTAATTTGCCTTATCCCTATGCTACCATAGTTAAATCAAAGCGCAAGTACTGTCTGACTACCAGAAGAAGACGAGCTGTCGTACCCATTACGTTTATGTACGTTAATATCATGTACGTACAACATACAGTGTTCTCAGATAGCTATCACACCAGTTATATACGTGCAAGTATTAGATCTGGCAATATGGGCGATTCACATCCACACATTTCGGTCTCCATATGCTGCATCTCGGTCAATGACTTTAATAGTATTGCCTCCATAGTGGTTTTCGAATCGCACTTCTGACACCAATGTAACAAAATGGTAAGTCCGGATATATTTACCACTTGATTTCTTTTTAAAAGTGAATCCTAATTCACCACTATGTTTTATCACAACACAATTTACAATTTGTGACCTTCCAACTCAGCTGCTCAACTACTGTTCCCAACTCAGTTCTGACGATAAAAACTAACTTCTCGGTCTGTGCCGACTCGCTTATATAGCACAGGCGACTTTTCTGGAAATCGAAGTTTCTCGGGACCTCCGTCGTAACAGATTGCTGCACGACGAAAGCTTCTAGAACATGCGTGCACAGGCCTTTGTTCTGAGCCGCCCACTGTCACCGGCTGCCGCGAAAAGGCTTTTGGGCGCTTACACTTCTATACTATATATTCAATATTATTACCAAAAGAATATACTACGTTGGGAAATGGTTTCCCCGCTGTGCAGGTTTAGTAGCACGAACATGAGTTCTTACCTTGGTTCTGGGTGACCTGGATAAATTCCCATCCAGCTTTTTTCTTTTTCTTCATATTCTAAAAAGACAAGTGTGCAACTACTCAGCTCTTAAAGTTCAAACTTCTCTGAACATTGAGTAGCATGAATAGGTCTGTGGACTCGATGTTATGTGAAAACGTGAAGCTGTCAACTTACCAGATTCCTTTCTTGTTGCTGAACTGGACAAGTTGCTCGATATCCAAATATGAGACAGGGAAGCAAGAACTGTCCTGTGCTCATTAATTCATGCAGCTGATGCGTGGACTAATAGGTAATACCTTGAAGGTTAAATGTATAAGAAACGCAATTTCCAGGCAGATAATTAAATTTTCACTTCCAATAGTTTTCCCTGTTAATCTTCCTTTTAAAGTTTGAGTTAGAAGTACTGCCCAGCATGTGTTTGCAGACTACGAAGGTTTACATTTGCTCACTAGATATGGTGTTCTGTTAAATTTAAGGCAAGTGATATAGCGATTGTTTCCTTGTACATTGGGGAAAGAAAATAAAGAAACTTGACATTTTACGACTTCGATATTGCAGTTAACTTACCTGTGCCACATTTCTCACAGTCAAATGTCCAGTGCGCAGAACGTTATCATAAGGAAGTTTCACTGTTTACACCATGTTCCTCTCACTAGCTAGCATTATGTGAGAAAGATTATGGCCAGACTTTCAACATATGTATAAAGAAGCTTAGGCCTGTTATAAAGCAATGCTGGGATATGGCGTCGTAAGCTGCCATGTGGTATTGACTCCCCCATACGTCATAGATTAGCCTTGTGGATGAAGAGCCCATGTTTCCCCCTTCCTCTCTGCACTACACCTTGGCTTAAAAACAAGATCTTGAATATACTTCCCATATGCAGTGCGTTCTATATGTTATCTTCATGGCTAATGCCTTTGCGTTTTGTCTATGGAATCCTTGCTTTAGCTTCGTAGTGCTTTATCCTATTTCCTAACTAAATTGGTTTCAGTACCACATTCCTCTCTCACTTGAAACTTAATGAGCAATAGCACTTAGCTATCGTAGAGCGCTTGCAGCCAGGAACCACAAAATAGCCGATATTCGGACCGCTATGATAAACAATGGGCACGGTCCGAGTAACAGAACTGATAGCCTCTTCGCAACTTCGTAGACCACCACGTTTAATTTCCTGTCGCCAACAGGATCTTCATTGCATAGATGAGGGAATTTTCCAAACCACTACGTACTGTGCTTGTAGTGCGATAGATTTTGTAGTTTTTGCTACTTGAGCGAACTAGACAAAGTTCATTTTAACTATCAGTCCTCGTGCGCAACAGAAAACATTCCAGTTTTGTGGCAGTTTCGGTTTTTGCAGCCAAAGAAATTCAGAAGCGAACAGTTATGCTGCAAAAGTTCTTTCAATAGGATAAAATTAAGTAGTTTGGACTTAGATGTACGCCTTCACGTTCTGATCTTGCTCAGACTGCAAAATAAATAATTGGAACAGTGTGAGCCCACCCTAGACTTGTGGTTCCTGGCATTGTCAAGAGAAAGATTAATACTGTCTGTTGTGGAGACAACTGCACATCATGGCCATGTCGTAAGCCACCGTTTCGCTTAACAGGAATGGACTAATGACTCCAATTGATGGTGATCCTAAAGGCTCCGAACCGGCTGCCGCTGTCATAGAAGAGCGCGGATGAAGCCATACAACTGCATAACAGTTTTAAAACTACAGATGCTGAAGCTGGCCACCGCCGTTGTCCATACATTTTGGCACCTCTTTAGGAAACTATCCATCACTTGCCGTAGTTCACATTGAGAAATGCTGGCAATTTCCTGACGGATATTTTGTTTTAATTCTTCTATGGTGTGTGGGTTTGCCTTGTACACTTTGTTAAAAGTTACCCCAGAGATAGAAATCGCAATCACCTGGAAATCTTTCTGCAAATCGCACTTTCACTTGGCGAGCTGACCGAGTTAACACATACGAATCGTAAACACACGATGTGCAGTAGAAAACAAATGCTGAGCCACAATACGCTTGTGACTAAGTACAGGACAAAATAATAAAGCACACTCAACCGCACGATAGTGCGTCAGCTCAATACTGCACTTTCAAACCAGAGATAAACAAGTCAGCAGCATGACCTTGTTTACAGCAGCTGCGTTATCGTGTTTGCGTGTGCGCAGCGGTTCCAGTGTTTTTGGGTCTCTCTGCAACGACTCTAATCTCCAACGATGCCAGTATTTAGCACTTGTTCATCCTCTAAGCACCCTCTTGACCACCAGAAGTGAACCAGTCGCCACCGATATATACGAACATGTTCCCACACAATGATATAAGGTTGTCTTGCAACATGAGTCGTCTGCGCAATACTTGTTATGCCCTGAAGGTCATGGTTAGCAGTAACAAGAATGTCATCTCCCCCTGGAGCGATTGGAGCACTTTGCAAAACTGCTGCTGAAGTTACAACCAATAATAGCAGAACTATCTTGAACGTATGTCATGTCCTTTTGAGCGTGTGCTGTGCTTTTGGCTCGCTGCAGTTTTGCCTTTCAGAAATAATAGAAGTATATTGTCATTGGATTATTCGCAAACATGAACGCAAAATAACGTTGTCATTGGCTGCTTTGAACAATGTCAGTTCTACGGTGATGAGCAACTACGGAAACTATATTCAATGAAAAGCCAAAGACATCATCACAGCAAATTATGCACCTAAACCGTCAGCACGTTGTAAATATGAATAATGTAGGAAACAAAGATGATGATGCAGCAGAATGCTAATGAACTGACTGTGGAAAACAAGTGGTGCTATTCAAATGACTCCATTGTGTTGTGAAGAAAGCTTACTGTGACAATGTCATGTACCCACTGTAATAAGGAATGCAGTTTCTTGGTCAAAGTTTCGACACTAGAGCCCGAGGACATCGAAAACATCATGGCACATGGCATTTTATTTTGCCCAAATCCTAGATAAATATTTTGGATATTAGTGGCATTACTATCAGCGTGGAATGCCTTCATAATAGGTACCTTCAGTCCATTTTAAAATTAGACATTACAACAGAGCATTTCTCAGTGTCTAGCGACCCCTTCTGCTGTCACATCTGGAAAAGTTCGTTGCTATACCGTTTCTATTCAGAAGGAATCGATTCATATCTAACTTTAGCCAATCAGAGACAAGAGAAGGTGTTCCCAAAGTGGAGTAAATGACGTACTTAGGAGTGGGTTCCGCTTTACTACTGTGAACACCTTAGTCATTTTAAAATGAACTGTGTGTGTGTGTGTGTGTGTGTGTGTGTGTGTGTGTGTGTGTGTGTGTGTGTGTGTGTGTGTGTGTGTGTGCGTGTGTGTGTACCGGTAGTGCAAGGAAAACTTTGATATCCTCAGACTTTCATATGCATTAATGAAACATGTACAAAGTGGGGAAATGAAGCTAAACTAGATTACATAATTTGGTGAAATGATGAGTAGTAAAACCTATGCAAGAGGGAAATGTTTGTCAGTATTATGGAGTGCATACTTTACCACAATTGACATTAGGTTATTTGAATTTGAACAGATGGGAACTAAACGGTGCATGCCACTTGGCTGTTGTTACCAACTCGTTCGTATACGCCAAGGAAGAAACGGCAGCCAGTTCCGTGTGTGCCGAATTATAGTGAAGAAATTTCTTTGCTTTTGATGAAGTAGTATTGGAGAAGATAAAGAAGAGGATGTTTGAAAGGCAACTAGAAGTGGCAGAGAATGACGCAGGATGAGGATGTAACAGTCACAGGACCAAGTTGACCTCTGGCTGTTGTCTAACGAGCAAGGAAATTCCGCAACAAGCCGATACAAATAAATTAGCCCACCTGCGTCCTTGTACTTCCCCAGCAAGTGTAAGGTCGCTGCCTAAAACTTCCGTGATGTATGGTAATCTTGGGCTTCATTCCATTCTTAATGCGCCAGAATCGCTTCCTTTTGGCCAAGTGTCAGATCTATGGCAGCCATGTCCAAGCGCCGCACGTGGCTCCAACTGTCTAAACCCCCACGTCTTACAAACATTAGTGGCTCAACTAATAACAAGTGGGAAATATGGATTTACAGTTCACATTCAACGATTTTATAAGCTTGGAAAATGACTTCTTTCTGCCAACCCCTTGGCAATGGAACCAAAATCATCATGGCAGTTGCAAATATTCTTAGTAACATTGCAAAATGATAAAGCTGTTAAGTCTTTGTAAAGAGGGTTTAGGAATCGAGGCGTTTAAACTTGCTCCTAGAAATATCCTCATTTTAGGGCATTTAACGCTCGTATATTGGCAATGTTTGTCTCAACTTTCATTTACCAGCAACTTTTTTCTTGAAGCAAATAAAACGTGGAATATCGGCACATGAATAGATAAAGATGGAAATTATTTATCTTGCAGTTCAAAGTACTAAACGGGGCAACAGTTCTCTGTGCATGGGGTTTAAGATGAGAATGTAACTGAGCAACACGATTTGAAAACCGGCGTAAGTGACAGTGAATGAAGAGACCATCTACAGTCTTATTCCCTGATGACCAAGCAATTATAGGTCAGCACAGAAGACATAGAATTCATGACCAGTAAGCTTATAGATGCATTTGTGGCAGGGGGCTTAAAAATTAATTTTGACAAGACAGAATATATGGTAGTTGGAGAAGGGAACCATCTGGAAATAAATGGTGAAATAATAAAACGAGTTGAACAATTCAAATATCTTGGGTCTATTATAGTCAGGTAGAAGCGAAGGGACATTGACAGAAGAAATAATGCCAGAAATGCAATAAACTCCTTAAATGGGTTTTTATGGAGTGGAGATATAACCAGAAGAACAAAGTTAAATATACTAAAAATTATAGTTGAGAGTATTTTAACATATGGAAGTGAAAGTTGGATGGTGAGTGAAAGATCGAGAAGATGCTGGCGACAGAAATGGACGGACTGAGAAGTATGAGAGTATCCAGAATGGGGCATATAAGAAATGCATATATAAGGGCAGAAATGGGTGCAGAAGAAAGTGTTGACAAATTAAAACCAGGGCTCTCCAATGGTATGGCCACGTTCAGAGAATGACAGAAGACAGATTACCAACGGAAATTATTAGCTGGTCGGCTTCTGGTCGGAACAAACGAGGAAGGGCACAACTTACTTGGAAGGGTGGTATAGATAAAGCCATGAGGAGAAGAGGATTGGAAGAGGGACATTGGAGTGATAGGAACATATTGGAGAACTTGTGCAGAACTGCAAGGCAACCGCTGAAAATTAAATTATCAACAGTACAGCGAATTGGCTACCAGCCTCTCCATCCTGCTCTGCACATGTTTGAGTGACTAAACGGCAAGAATTTCGAAGTTTTCATTTACTGGTGCATTCAGTAAACCGTTGATACTTGCTTGACATTCATATTCAAGTACTTGACTTGCGTGTATAAATACCTCGTATCTTAGTAACTAATCATAACATGAGTACCTGTCATATTTCTAAATTGCATTTAGTTGTAACCCTATATTGCCTGTTTCATACCACTTTAGATTTTTAAAATTTTGGACGTGCAAACTTCCCGAAGTAGAGCATTTAAAATACTTCCACACATGTTCAGCCATCGATGCAATTCTAGCAAGGCTTTCCAAGCAACAACTCATTAAAATGTTACATTTCACAATGCAATTAGGGACTCTTTGGTTGGGCTCTTATTGAGCCATTCCTTTCTTCGAGTCTTAACTGCAAATACATTGCAATAAACACAGGGATTACGTGACACGGTTTACCTTCTCACCTCGCCGTGCACTAGACCTAAACTCTTAATTTAATAGTAGCAGACACACGTGTATAGGTAATGTTGACATTCTTGTGCATGAAGGAAAATTGCTTCAACTGACGGGACACACAGGTAGTTGTATAAGATATAGCTTGTGGGGACTGATGCTCGTTGAAAATTGGATGTCTTATTCATGACCCTACGGCCAGGATTGGAATTACAAACAAGTAAAGTTTGTATATGCACGCGATGAGGGTAGGGTAACAATTAAGTGTTGTATCAAGTAGGTGATCAACTGTTTGTTACGCTCATTGACGTTTTTATGTTCGTTAACGCTTGTCGTAGTTTTGATCTAGTTCAATTCAAATGAAGTGCACATCTGATAAATCCAAATTTGAATATATGTATAGTAAAATAGATTATTTGTACATCTTTCGCATTTTATTTACATATTTGAGTAACATGTTTGTTTTTGTCATGTTGCCACTGCTGTTAGTTTAAGGTTGCAAAACTACGATGTTGATTTCAGAGCATATAGATCAATAAGAGGAAGCCGCTTCTCAAGTTCTATAAATATTTATTCTGTTGTATCATATCACGAGCTCCAATCTTTAGACGACGTGGTGCGTCTGTGTGACATTGGTTAGTACAGTGTTCCTCTAACGAAAATGTGGATGTAAGGAATGTGTGACGTCAACTCCGGTGTTTCCTGAGAAACATTACGGCTAGCGTTTAAACATCTCTGGAACGACATGTATGCTCTTGTGCTAGCAATGCTAGGTGCGAATTGCACAGACCTAGTTTTGGGTCCTATTTGTATCGTAATGCATAGTAAAATAGGACGAAGTTGGACAGAAGACTGAAATGAACAGTTAATAAGAGCCTCGGAGGCTGACTTGGATAACCAAGGTGTGGTCCGTTATGTTCATAACCTTGAAGGCTCATGGCTGTGTGGGAGACTTGCTTTATTTTTCCTCGCCTGCCATGACTGGGGAATCCTGTTTTAGGATACTTTACATATCCAAGATGCACAAACTGCAGCCAACCTGCATCACATATCTACAATAGACAGGCAGGCAAATAAAATTGAAATGGAGATGCGCGTTTGTGGTGACGTGTGCTTGTAGCTTCCACAAGAAAACTTCTGCCATGCCCTTTAAAACAAATCCATTACACAATGTGGAGTCTTGCAAAAATGTTCACCGAGAAAATTGTCCTCAACCCACAGTTTAAATGCAAAATACAGATATTGAAAATAAATTGAACAAATTTCAATCAAAGTGTGACAATAAATAGAAATGTGCAAAATAAAAGTGGAAAAGATACAAAGCTAAAATTTGATACGACTATGTTCGGAAGTGAATCCGGGATGCTACGAGAGAGCGTTTACGAGGTATAAAGGGCTGTACGAGGCTGGGTCGAATTCGAAATGAAGATGTACGACCAGAATTAAATATGTGTATAGCATAAATGAGCTATGCTCTCCACAGACACACGGACCTTTTTCTAAAAATGCTTTTCTTTTTTGGTTTCCGGGGGTCTCAAAACATATTTCCGGTGAAATCTCGACATGGAACTTTTGGGTGGAATACAATACTTGCTCTACTTACCAGTAGAGAAAGTAAAAACAGGGTTTAAAGAAGATTTGAGCTGCATGAAGAATGAAGGAATTCCAGTGATGGTTAGGAATTGTCAGCCTCAAGGAAGAGAAAAAGATGTCCTTAACGCTGTGAAGACAGAACAGGCAAAAGAGGAACTTGAGCGTCATCTTCGCTAAAACACATTTGAAAATAGAAATCAGTCAAAGGGAAACAGTTATTTTTTGAGCATGTGTGGAAATACATAATTTGTTTCAGGTTGCAGACGTGAGTGTATTGCCTATTAGATACGTTTAGTTCTTCCGGGCTTGAGTTTATTGCATTTATTTTTCAAGTGTTTCACACTAATTCAAAACTCGATCACTTGGCGTATGCATAATGGTAAACGCCGGTTGAATTCACGAAAATGTTCCTAAAAAGTATTTCACTTTAAAGGCTATGCAGTCTTATCAATGATATCCTAATATTAAAACGCTTTTGGCATAAAGACTACTAAAATTTGGCTTCAGGACTGAAGACTGTTGGATTTTTATGGAAATTTGTCTACGTGCAGATTCCACTGACAGAAATGTCCATTTTGGGGCCTCATAAAAATGGATCCTCACTGTGTAGGTAAACATAATTAAGGGTAGAAGGTATATTCTATCTCTATTCCTTCTATTCTATGAACAGTAGAGCAAGGATTGTTTTATCACATGTACTTATACTATTTGGCAATAAAGTGACATTTTTGTGAGTATATAGAATTAAATATGCAACTGCAATAATTTTTCTTTTTTCGGTACATTTTGAAAATAAAGATTCAGTGGCCTTGATAGTATCCAGAGTGGAAAAAGTCAGTTTATAGATATGTGTGGAAGAAAGTGAAGTTTCTATTGCTCTGGACAAGTAGTTTCAAAGAAAACGAACACAAGGCTTTAAAAAAAAAAAGAACAAGTTACAGGAAAATGAGTTAAGTTTTACAGTACTAATCCATATCGGGCTGTAATATCTTCAAAGCATATAATACTGTCACTTGCATTCCAATATTTACATTTAATGGTTTCTGAAATTAGATGGAATATCTATTATATTGACAGTAGTGCTTCCAGAGTCTTGTCTTCATTCATAGCATTAGTACACGAGAACTGCAACTAGAGGCACTTTTGTTTGGTACTGCACCAGCATGTGGGGTTGAATCCCTTAACCTAACATTATTTACCACTAGGTCCTCACTTATTTTCACTGTTTTCATTATTTATATTCACCTTTTTCTTCCCACGAGGTTTTCTAGACGTTTTCTTGAACACTTAGCACTAGATCTAAGCATTTTCCGCATTAAATAACAAAAAACACGGACCTGGAACCATAGGATGCCAAGCAACAAGTGAAAGAACAAGCAGGTTGGCCAATAGCTGAAAGAATAAAACGAAAATATCCCTAAACAAAAATATCGATGCTTCTAAGACTGGTGGAAACACAAATTAATATTCATATAAAACACTTCAAACTATGAAACAAATTGACATTTTCAGCATTTTTAAGGCATCTTGTTCCTTTAAGCAGTAATAGCAGCTGGTAGGTATTCCAACAAAAGACGATCTGGTCCTTTGCCGTGTTGCGCCCTGGTGGCGCTCCGCCATGATGTTGTAATGAACCTGTCGTAACTGGCAAGCTTATCACATAAGGTTTCGCTCAACCTTGAACTTAAAGCTCCTCTAGCACACGCAACTTCTCTCCAATGGTAAAAACACGTGGAAACGTGTGTGTGTGTGTGTTTTGTGTGTGTGTGTTTTGTGTGTGTGTGTGTGTGTGGGAATGTGTGTGTGTGTGTGGGAATGTGTGTGTGTGTGTGTGTGTGTGTGTGTGTGTGTGTGTGTGTGTGTGTGTGTGTGTGTGTGTGGGAGTGTGTGTTTGTGTGTGTGTGTGTGTTTTGTGTGTGTGTGTGGGAGTGTGTGTGTGTATGTGTATGTGTATGTGTGTGTGTGTGTGGGAGTGTGTGTGTGTGTGTGTGTGTGTGTGTGTGTGTGTGTGTGTGTGTGTGTGTGCCTGTGTTCGTTTGTGTGTGCCTGTATATGTGTGTATGTGTGTTTGTGTGTGTATGTATCTGTGTGTTTGTGTGTGTCTACGTGTGTGTGTTTGTGTGTGTGTTTATTTCTCAAGGATGCGACACAAAGATTTTGAAGAAAATTCCTCTACCCTGAACTACCCTATACATTGAAAATTTTCGGCAAATTTTGACTTTCTTCAACATAGCTCCGAGTTTAAAATATTGTATGTCTGAGATATTTTTATGGCAAATGACATGTGTATCTTGAATTTTCTGGGCTATAGCCCATGTAGTCCTATTTACTCTGGATGACTTTTGTATAACTGGTAAACCGTAAGACATAGACCAAATCTTATGTACAAAAAATGTAGATCTTGCTAAAACACACAGTTTATGTCCTAATAAGCTTTTTGTAGAGTGAAACGTTAAGGAGATACTCCCTGTTTCTGTGATTTTTGGAGAACTTATGCTTCTGTTAAATGGAACATCGTTATTAATTTGTTTATACGAGTATGTTAGCAGTGCAAAGAATGGAATTTCAAACCTTAAAACATTTGACTATTGCCCAAAGTCTACTGCATTCCCATATTTCCCTTGCACGTATTAGAAAATGAACAAGAAGATAATTTCTGCAAGTGCTTATCGCAACTAACACGAACATGATAAAGGAACAGGCATTCGTAAGAATGGTTGGTACAAGAGTAGAGAAAGTCCTGTGAGTGTAACAGGTCAGATTTTTTTAATATAACTTGCTGCTATTGACTGATCAGATTGTATTCAAACAAAAGCAGCCATTTGTTTGGAAGCTGCATTAATATAATGAAAATATAATTGTTATTCCAGTGTCAAAGTGAAATGGATTTGCGATAAGGTTGACATGAATATCAGGGCGATATTGTCTCGTTGATCTGGATCTAGCTGATAACACAGTCGATCTGATAGTGGTCAGGGAACGTCTCAATGTGCACAACAAAGGCTTTTGACATATGAACTGGCTGTATCTGAAAAAGGTCAGCTATTTATATCTACAATATTATTTTAGTTGTGAAAATCTGCCGCGAGTTTGCACGTCTCCTAAAGCTGTGACAGAAAGCTGGCAAGTGTGTCTGTTTAGAAGAGAATTGCGAATCATTGACCTAGTGGCCTCAACAGCTTTGGATAAATGATTACATTATTGTTTGTAGTATGCGGGCGTCGAAACTGGGTCATTTACCCAAGAAGGGAGGTAACACGTGACCAGCTATAATGTGTTCACCCCAAGAAGCAAATGAGATTACACCTCCGGCAGCCCAGCCCAGCCCAGCCCAGTCCAGTCCCAAGTACTCAACCTTCACGTGATACAGGCAAACTGGCACGTCTGGAGATCTGGATACACCTTCACAGGACTTTCTCAACCATTCTGGCAAACTCTTATTCCTATATCTCCTTCGTGTTAGGGGCCCAAATGACCTAGCTGTCCACGGGCCCTTAAACACCACTCACTCACTCACTCACTCACTCGCTCAGTCACTCACTCACTCGCTCAGTCACTAACACTCACTCACTCACTAACACTCACTCACACTCGCTCAGTCAGTCACTCACTCGCTCAGTCACTCACTCACACTCGCTCAGTCACTCACTCACTCACACTCGCTCAGTCACTCACTCACTCACACTCGCTCAGTCACTCACTCACTCACAGTCGCTCAGTCACTCACTCACTAACACTCACTAACACTCGCTCACACTCGCTCAGTCACTCACTCACTCACTCACTAACACTCGCTCACACTCGCTCAGTCACTCACTCACTAACACTCACTCACACTCGCTCAGTCACTCACTCACTCACTCACTCGCTCAGTCACTCACTCACACTCGCTCAGACACTCACTCACTCACTCACACTCGCTCAGTCACTCACTCACTAACACTCGCTCACACTCGCTCACTCACTCACATAGTCACTCACTCAGTCACTCACTCACACTCGCTCAGTCACTCACTCACACTCGCTCAGTCACTCACTTACTCACACTCGCTCACTCACTCACTTAGTCACTCACTCAGTCACTCACTCACACTCGCTAACTCGCTCACTCACTAACTCGCTCAGTCACTCACTCACTAACTCGCTCAGTCACTCACTTACTCACAGTCGCTCACTCACTCATTTAGTCACTCACTCAGTCACTCACACTCGCTCAGTCACTCACACTCGCTCAGTCACTCACACTCGCTCAGTCACTCACTCACTCAGTCACTCACTCACTCAGTCACTCACTCACTCACTCAGTCACTCACTCACACTGGCTCAGTCACTCACTCAGTCACTCACTCACACTGGCTCAGTCACTCACTCAGTCACTCACTCACACTCGCTCAGTCACTCACTCAGTCACTCACTCACACTCGCTCAGTCACTCACTCAGTCACTCACTCACACTGGCTCAGTCACTCACTCAGTCGCTCACTCACACTGGCTCAGTCACTCACTAGCACTCGCTCACACTCGCTTACTCACTCACACTCGCTCACTCACTCACTTAGTCACTCAGTCACTCACTCAGTCACTCTCACTCTTCGTGTTAGTTGAGATAGTAATTTGCACAAATTACCTTATTTCCTTGTAGGTACAAGGGGAATATGGGAATGCAGTAGGCTTTGAGCGATAGTCAAATCTTCTAAAGCCTTGAGATTCCGTCCTCTTTGCAGGATAACAAATAGCGATGTTTCATTTGACGAGAGTTAAGTTTTCCAAAACTGGCACATAAGGAGGAATACTTCCGTAATGGTTCACTCTACAAAAGCATTTCTCACATTTTTTGTATGGTAAGACAAACGAAAACCCTAGGAAAGAGTTAAAGTAACCCTGATTTTGTAGTGTTTTACTGTTTAAATCACTTGGTAATGTACAGGCTCTCTGTTTTTTTGCTCCGCTGCAGCTGTGAAAATTCCTGAATGGTTTGTTCATTTAAGTGTAGGCAGTTTTCTAGGAAGCACATTTGATGAGATGCACAGCTATAAAAGTACAAATGAGATGAATCCAGCTGTATTGTATTGCATTCCCTTTACTAGGGGGCGCGATACGCGCCAAATTAATTCGTCTACAATAAACACTGCGCTAGAACAAGATATTCACATTTTTTTAAAAAATAATCCACGAGGAAGATAGCAATGTTTTTAACACACATGTAAAAACCACACATAATACAGTGAATAAGCATACCCATATACAGGTGTCCCAAAATTAGATCGACAAACTGTGGGAGCTCATAGATAACATTATTTTCAACACTTTTTGTTAAGGAAAGTTTTTTTGCTGCGGTGCTTTGTTTAAGCGCTAGACGAGTTAATGTCATAGATTACTGCCTCCCACCGAGTTTCAGTATTTACGGTACAGTCAACAATGCACGTTAGTCTTGCATTTATCTTGGTAAGGCACGCAATCTTAATCCAAGAAACAAACACAGAACACATAAACAAAACACACACATCTCATTGTTTACTGTTAATCACAGCTTTACTATTTAAAGTAAATGTTGGAACGCACGCCCATTGCGATTAACACAGAGTGCATCGACGTGCCCTATTCTGCCGTACTCTCGAAAATACACCAGCCATTTCTCTGGTTTAAGAGCTTGTCGGTCTAATTTTGAATGAAAATACCAGAAAATGTCATATCTTAAACATATGGCATTTTAATAAAAAAAATCTTGTGTTGCACTCACATGACTTTCTCTACTTTTGTACTAACCATTCTTACAAACTCTTATTCCTATATCTTCTTCGTGTTAGTTAAAATAAAAATTTGTACAAATTATCTTATTGCTTATTTCCTTGCAGGTGTAAGTGGAATATTGGAATACAGTAGGCTTTGTGCGATAGTCAAATCTTTTAAAGCTTTGAGATTCCGTTCTCTTTGCACACGGAACATATAACAAAATGAATAACGATGACCCATTTCACGAAAGTTCTAAGTTTTCCGAAACTCTCACACATAACAAGGAATATCTCCGAAATGGTTCACCCTACAAGAAAATTTATTGAGACATAAATTGTGTATTTTAGCAAGATCTACATTTTTTGTATAATATGATTTGGTCTATCTCTAACGGTTTACCAGTTACGCAGAAGTCGTCCAGAGTAAATACGACTACAGGGGCTATAGCCAGAAAATTCAAGATATACATTTCATTTGTCCATCAAAATATCTCAAACATGATATTTTATTAAAAATCGTTAGAGCCATTTTCAAGAAAATCAAAATTTTCCATGTAAAGGGTAGTTTAGGGTGGGGCTATTTTCTTCAAAATCTTCGTGTCACATCCTTGAAAGACATTAAAGTTAAATACCAACTTTGGTTTTTAACCAACTTTGGTTTTTAACCAACTTTTCGTTTTTGAGTTATGCTGTCCACAGACTGACAGACTGACACACAGACACACACACGGACCTTTTTCTAAAAATGCTTTTTTTTGGATTCAGGGGGCCTCAAAACATGTATTTCCGGTGAAATCTCGACATCTACCAGTAGAGAAAGTAAAAAAGTTCGAGACATTTTCAAGAAAAACAATTTTCGAAAAATATTCCATTTAAAGGGTAGTTTGTGGTGGAGGAATTTTCTTCAAAATCTTGATTTTGCATCCGTGAAAGACAAACGTAAATACTAACTTTAGTTTTTTACCAACTTTTTGTTTTTGAGTTATGCCGCCGCCCCCCCCCCCCCAGACACACGCACGCGCGGACCTTTTTCTAAAAGTGCTTTTTGGGATGCTGGGGGGCTCGTATTTCCGGTGAAACTTCGACATAGAATTTTTGGGTAGAACACAGTACTTGCTCTACTTACTATACGTAGTAATGATTTTTTCTGAAGTTCCTAGCCCTACTGATAACGCTGCTAGCTGCTTGGTTTCTGTAGATTTGGTGATAACGTATCCAGGTAAACACAGCGAGCGCACAACCTTGGCAAGGTAACCGGCCGTTCATTTAACATTCCAGAAGCATGTGTTAAAAGAAAAGTGAATTTAGCCTTTCTAAATGCCGTTTACCACTCGCTCACTCGCTCAAGGTAGTCTGCAGTTAAATATTTGTATTGTGGTTTCCTTAAAGTGCCCTAGAGCGATAGCTGGCCTATATCTCCATAGAGGCTGCTTGTTTCCAAGTACGAGCTTTCCCTACTCTGCGACATTTCAATGGAAACATTGCTGCGATAAATACCAAACGTGGCATCCCCATCCCAAACTACCCTTCATGTACATGGAAACATTTAGGATATTTTTATGTTAAATATGCTTTTTATTAAAAAGTAGACGGATGTACCGAATTGGCATGTTTTTATACGGCTTGGCTGCTTTTTGTTTTCCAAGGTGGTACTTCCTTTCCCTAGATTAGTTTTGTCGGCAAAAACAAGTGAAGCAAGTTCTGTAGCAGGTGAAAAGTTGCTATAAAGGTTTCTTTTGTGCTAAAATAAGTTTTTCCTTGTTACTTTCTCTACTACGTATAATAAGTAGAGGAACTATCGTATGCCACCCAAAAATTTGATGTAGAGATTTCACCATAAATGTTTTGAGGCTCCCTGAATCCAAAGAAAAAAGCATTTTTAGAAAAGTCGGTTATAAACCAAATTTGGCTTTTAAGTATCTGCGACACAAAGATTTTGAAGAAAATACCTCCCCCTAAACAACCCTTTACATGGTAAATGTTTATTTTCTCGAAAATTACTAACGATTTTGATCTAAATGTCGCATGTTCGAGATTTTATGGGGAATGAGATGTATATTTTGAATTTTCTGGCTTTAGCCTATCCAGTCCTGTTTCCTCTGGATGACTTTTACATAACTTGCAAACCGTAAGAGATAGGCCAAATCTTACTATAGAAAAAATGTAAATCTCGCTAAAACAAAATTTGTCATTTTTTGTCCAGTGAACCATTTCGGAGATATTCCTGATTGAGTTTTGGAAAACTCGTCAAATGTCGTCTCATAGCTTCAAGATTTAACTATAGCTCAAAGTCTACTTTATTCCCATATTCCCCTTGTACCTACAAGAAAATAAGAGAATTTCTGCAAATGTCTATCTCGACTAACACGAAGATAAAGGAATAAGTTTGTAAGAGTAGAGAAAGTTACGTGAGTGCAACACATCTCCAACTCAACATTTGACATGACATTTTGTTTGCCATGAACAGCCTTCTTGGAAGAATTTTGTTCAATTTTGTATAATGAATAAGGCGTGATAGACAAAATTGCTACATATATGAATATCTTTAGGACCAATTTTTCAAATATCTTTTGTGGCATCGGCCATTTCGGAGACGTCCATTATTTCTTTGCCCTAGATTCTCAATGCATGTCAGTTGAAGTGTTGGTACTGTGTGGTGGAATGTGTGTGGTACCTATTTCTGCAAAGGTTTTCTCAATTGTCATGAAGTGGGGAGAAAAATAAGCTTTTGTAAAAGCTTGTAGACAGCCTCCGTTGGTAGCGCACCTGCCTCTGGCGCAGAGGACCCGGGTTCGATTCCTGGTACCGGCATGGAATTTTTCCCCCGCTACCCCGCATCGTTCGGGGGACTCAGCATGCTGACCCCCGCCACCCTCATCCTGCACTCCTCCATGGCCTTGGCTGCGGCTGGTGTAAGCGGCGCCTTACGTTCGGGGGACTCAGCCTGCTGACCCCCGCCGCCCCATCCTGCACACCTCCATGGCCTTGGCTGCGGCTGGAGTAAGTGGCGGCGCCTTACGGTCGGGGGAGTCGGCGTGCTGACCCCCGCCACCAACAACCTGCACTCCTCCATGGCCTTGGCTGCGGCTGGAGGACGCGGCGGCCGGGCGAATAAGGGGTACCCTGACGCCCTAGGGATTACTCTTAAAAATAGCTTGTTGAAGTTATATAAAAATAAATGTCAGTGGACAAAGAAATCACATGGATGTAACAGAATATTTTCCGCCAAATTTTATCCAAAGTGTGAGCGGGATAAACGGTATTATCGTGCTACTGTAATGGTTAACATGCGGCTTGTCAAAGCCTAGTGAGAAGATGAAGGTATTCCGTATCACGTTTTGTACAATTAGGCATTCACACTGCACGCATGGACATTTACTTCTAGGAAGATCAGTGTCAAGAGAAAAGGAACAGAATAAGTGAGAAAATAGATGTTGCAACACTCACTCCACGTGGAGTGAACAACTGTCAGTCATTTGTGATTTCTTTGATGTCATTGGCAGAAGTGACAGGCTCATTTGTGCAATGTGAAGCTCGGTGACTTCCGAGAACACAGAATGCATGAGGTATTTGTTACATGAGAGGGTTCTGCTGTTCAGAGCTAAAGCGCCAGTTAACCATTAGAGTAGCAGGATAATACATACAGTTAGTACCGGAACCGCGGTGTGATGTCTGCTTGGCAGGGCCCGGTGCCGGGATGAAGAGATCTCAGCACTTTTTAGGGACTTCCGCGCGTCTCTGTGGCACTTTCGGTTCCCTCATTTCATCCCTGACTCCTAGGAGTGGTAGCCACAATGGATCTGTGTAGGTCAAAGTGAGCGAGGTGTCCCCTCTGTGTCTGTACCCCTTACCCCTTTTACCAGCTCACGGCCTTAGCGGAATGAAGGGGACAGGGGAGACTTCAACGTAATGTAACCCAGGTAATGGAAACTTGTTTAATACACAGTAAAGCGAAAACTGATTTTCTTCAGAAAAGTTCATTTCCCAATATCACTTACATAAATTGTGTTTTGATGGACTCCGACAGACTTATTTTAAACAGTACAGTCAGTTGTTTAACGTCCAATTTCTGCAATATCACCTTTAAGATGAGCGACCCCGAAGATAACTTCTGCTGTAATAAAACGCGCGGGAGATCTACAATTCACTTTCTCAGCAGGAAGCATTGATTTAACGTAAGAGAGGAAATTGGGGAATTCCCCGAGGTATGCTTGCAAGTTCACCATCTTACTCCGCCGCGAGCGTCAGTTGTGTAACATTGTTATCGCCCGCTTATTTAATTTAGAGCTAAAGGTAAATCTCCTTGGACGCCGATAAAGTATCAGGGTAGATATTTTTCTGAAGCAAACGGAAATATTTTCATCTCACCCCCCAAGAGGTATCAGCAGCGCAGCTACCGGCACGAAATATTCCAGTCTACTTTTATGGTCATACGTTTAAGTAGACAGGATCAATGTTTCTATGTAATATTTTGTGCCCTTTGGGGGAATGTAATTTTGTTTAATTAATCCTTGTTTGGCTAAGATATTTTCAACTTTTACCCAGAGGGTATATTTTGCAGCCGCTATGTTTTTCAAGTTTGAGCCGTATTTTATATTATAAATTGTCAACACTTTATTGTGATTGCAAGATACATTGTTAGTTTTGTATGTTAGTCCAAAGATACAGGTTCTTCATTTAAAAGCTAACGGAGCACACGGCGTTTAGCCTCTCCCATGACCTTGCGGGATTCCCCCACTACCGGCTGCCGTTGTGCGCGCGGCTAGCCAGTACTGGGCCTCTGAAAAATCCACAACGCGTTCAAGAAATCGCTCATTATGATCGGAAAGTTGGAGTTTGGTGTGCTATTAGCACTAGACGCATAATCGGTCCAATATTCTACGAGCAGACTGTAAATGCAGGGAGATACCGAAATGACATTTTGACCCCATTTTATCGTAAACTGACGAGATAAATCATATGGGTGGTGGTTTCAACAAGATTCTGCTACTTCCATACAGCAGAGGAGTCCATGAATAAAACTAGGGAAGTGTTTGAAGATAGTGATTAGTGGTGGTGTATGGCCCTCTGGCTCCCCTGATCTAACAAAGTTTACGAGACAAATCCTCATACATTGGAAGAACTAGAACAGAATATTGGAAATGAAATCGGAAACATTACACTGGCCCAACTTAATCAGAATGTGTTCTCCCGATATAATAAGATAAACTTGAAGATTGATTTGCCGAACCACAGATGTATAATATAAACAATATAGTTAATAACTACCACGCAGGTGGAACGAAACCACCACTGTGCTTGTAGTAGCAAAACAAACTTGGCCACTCGGCACCTCTCCTCTCGTGTCCATGCCTGGTCTAATGCTTGGCGTAGAGCTCCAGGAGATTTAGAGTCCCAATAACGAACACACGGCCCACTGGTGAATGCACACCAAGTCTAGTTGAACATTAGGTGAGTACACAGAACGCTCGCCTACTCTCTATTCCAGTGATTGTACAAGTTCTGACAATGTACATTGCTGTACGTCATGCGCCATTGTTGCCAACTGTTACTATAATCCCCTTTTCCATTGGTGCTAGGTTTACGTTCGTTTTATGAAACAAAACATACATATGTTCGAAACCCAAAAGGATGTTTGTGTTAACCATGCATATCCCATGAAGGTGAAATAAGGGTCGTTTATGGAAGCGTGGATACCCGCACACGCTTTCCATCAAGTTATTAAATGCATAAAGCTGGTGGAAAACGGCAGCGGCCAATATTAGGAAGAAATAACAGCTGAGTAGAAACGCGAGTTGTGTAAACTTTTTGAGTAGAAGGGCGTGGCGAAGGTTACTCGGCACTTACGCTCTACCACGTGCGTTCAACCTTATAGTAAGAATCTACCTTACCTCAGCAGTCCTGGGGAACGTCTGTGTACTACAGATACTGCTTAACCTTGACGTCGCAGGTATCCATGCAAGGTCAGCAGCCCTGGGGAACGTCTGTGTACTACAGATACTGCTTAACCTTGACGTCGCAGGTATCCATGCAAGGTCAGCAGCCCTGGGGAACGTCTGTGTACTGCAGATACTGCTTAACCTTGACGCCGCAGGGATCTATGCAGGGTCAGCAGCCCTGGGGAACGTCTGTGTACTGCAGATACTGCTTAACCTTGACGCCGCAGGTATCCATGCAAGGTCAGCAGCCCTGGAGAACGTCAGTGTACTATAGATACTAGATACTGCTTAACCTTGACGTCGCAGGTATCCATGCAAGGTCAGCAGCCCTGGAGAACGTCAGTGTACTATAGACACTGCTTAACCTTGATGCCGCAGGTATCCATGCAAGGTCAGCAGCCCTGGAGAACGTCAGTGTACTGCAGATACTGCTTAACCTTGACGTCGCAGGTATCCATGCAAGGTCAGCAGCCCTGGAGAACGTCTGTGTACTGCAGATACTGCTTAACCTTGACGTCGCAGGTATCCATGCAAGGTCAGCAGCCCTGGAGAACGTCTGTGTACTGCAGATACTGCTTAACCTTGACGTCGCAGGTATCCATGCAAGGTCAGCAGCTCTGGGGAACGTCTGTGTACTGCAGATACTGCTTAACCTTGACGTCGCAGGTATCCATGCAAGGTCAGCAGCCCTGGGGAACGTCTGTGTACTGCAGATACTGCTTAACCTTGACGTCGCAGGTATCCATGCAAGGTCAGCAGCCCTGGGGAACGTCTGTGTACTGCAGATACTGCTTAACCTTGACGTCGCAGGTATCCATGCAAGGTCAGCAGCCCTGGGGAACGTCTGTGTACTGCAGATACTGCTTAACCTTGACGTCGCAGGTATCCATGCAAGGTCAGCAGCCCTGGGGAACGTCTGTGTACTGGAGATACTGCTTAACCTTGACGCCGCAGGCATCTATGCAGGGTCAGCAGCCCTGGGGAACGTCTGTGTACTGCAGATACTGCTTAACCTTGACGCCGCAGGGATCTATGCAGGGTCAGCAGCCCTGGGGAACGTCTGTGTACTGCAGATACTGCTTAACCTTGACGTCGCAGGTATCCATGCAAGGTCAGCAGCCCTGGGGAACGTCTGTGTACTGCAGATACTGCTTAACCTTGACGCCGCAGGGATCTATGCAGGGTCAGCAGCCCTGGGGAACGTCTGTGTACTGCAGATACTGCTTAACCTTGACGCCGCAGGTATCCATGCAAGGTCAGCAGCCCTGGAGAACGTCAGTGTACTATAGATACTAGATACTGCTTAACCTTGACGTCGCAGGTATCCATGCAAGGTCAGCAGCCCTGGGGAACGTCTGTGTACTGCAGATACTGCTTAACCTTGACGTCGCAGGTATCCATGCAAGGTCAGCAGCCCTGGAGAACGTCAGTGTACTATAGACACTGCTTAACCTTGATGCCGCAGGTATCCATGCAAGGTCAGCAGCCCTGGAGAACGTCAGTGTACTGCAGATACTGCTTAACCTTGACGTCGCAGGTATCCATGCAAGGTCAGCAGCCCTGGAGAACGTCTGTGTACTGCAGATACTGCTTAACCTTGACGTCGCAGGTATCCATGCAAGGTCAGCAGCCCTGGAGAACGTCTGTGTACTGCAGATACTGCTTAACCTTGACGTCGCAGGTATCCATGCAAGGTCAGCAGCTCTGGGGAACGTCTGTGTACTGCAGATACTGCTTAACCTTGACGTCGCAGGTATCCATGCAAGGTCAGCAGCCCTGGGGAACGTCTGTGTACTGCAGATACTGCTTAACCTTGACGTCGCAGGTATCCATGCAAGGTCAGCAGCCCTGGGGAACGTCTGTGTACTGCAGATACTGCTTAACCTTGACGTCGCAGGTATCCATGCAAGGTCAGCAGCCCTGGGGAACGTCTGTGTACTGCAGATACTGCTTAACCTTGACGTCGCAGGTATCCATGCAAGGTCAGCAGCCCTGGGGAACGTCTGTGTACTGGAGATACTGCTTAACCTTGACGCCGCAGGGATCTATGCAGGGTCAGCAGCCCTGGGGAACGTCTGTGTACTGCAGATACTGCTTAACCTTGACGCCGCAGGGATCTATGCAGGGTCAGCAGCCCTGGGGAACGTCTGTGTACTGCAGATACTGCTTAACCTTGACGTCGCAGGTATCCATGCAAGGTCAGCAGCCCTGGGGAACGTCTGTGTACTGCAGATACTGCTTAACCTTGACGCCGCAGGGATCTATGCAGGGTCAGCAGCCCTGGGGAACGTCTGTGTACTGCAGATACTGCTTAACCTTGACGCCGCAGGTATCCATGCAAGGTCAGCAGCCCTGGGGAACGTCTGTGTACTGCAGATACTGCTTAACCTTGACGCCGCAGGGATCTATGCAGGGTCAGCAGCCCTGGGGAACGTCTGTGTACTGCAGATACTGCTTAACCTTGACGTCGCAGGTATCCATGCAAGGTCAGCAGCCCTGGGGAACGTCTGTGTACTGCAGATACTGCTTAACCTTGACGTCGCAGGTATCCATGCAAGGTCAGCAGCCCTGGGGAACGTCTGTGTACTACAGATACTGCTTAACCTTGACGTCGCAGGTATCCATGCAAGGTCAGCAGCCCTGGGGAACGTCTGTGTACTGCAGATACTGCTTAACCTTGACGTCGCAGGTATCCATGCAAGGTCAGCAGCCCTGGAGAACGTCAGTGTACTATAGATACTGCTTAACCTTGACGTCGCAGGTATCCATGCAAGGTCAGCAGCCCTGGAGAACGTCAGTGTACTATAGATACTAGATACTGCTTAACCTTGACGTCGCAGGTATCCATGCAAGGTCAGCAGCCCTGGAGAACGTCTGTGTACTGCAGATACTGCTTAACCTTGACGTCGCAGGTATCCATGCAAGGTCAGCAGCCCTGGAGAACGTCAGTGTACTATAGATACTGCTTAACCTTGACGTCGCAGGTATCCATGCAAGGTCAGCAGCCCTGGGGAACGTCTGTGTACTGCAGATACTGCTTAACCTTGACGTCGCAGGTATCCATGCAAGGTCAGCAGCCCTGGAGAACGTCTCTGTACTGCAGATACGCTTCCCTATTACTTACATCTTCATATAAGACTAATTAAAGAACCTAATATATTGCTGATGCCAAGTACGAGGAAATAATTCCTTTGGACACTGGCGCATCTCGTTTTGAACGTTCAAGCTCTAGCTCAGCACACCAGCCGTTTGCTTGGCAAGTAAAGCAGTTCTGTTCCGCAGATTCTATATATTGTTTATATTGAGGAATCTCAACCTTGCTGTGGCTGCTCATACCAAAAACATTTGAGCAGCAGGAAGGGTGCTTGCATTAGGAAATCTTTAAAGTTTGTAAGTTAATGCAATATAGGATCCTTGCTTTTCTGGCTGAGGCTGTCACCATGTCACCCTTTCCTTAGCAGCACAACCTGCCTTGTAATTGTCAAGTCAAACGTTTGGTCAGAGCGCATTTTAATATACATTTAAGGCTTAACAGCTTCTACCAACTTGGTCTCCGCTGACTTCAACTTCCGAGGCCAACATCACATTCCTGCTGTACTTCAAAGCCTATCTCCCTGCGTTTACTCGTGGCAGCGCCGTGCCCAATGTATTCGACATTCTCGAAACGGGTTGCATTGAGTGTGCTCCTTCTAGTGCCCCCCCCCCCCCCCTGAGCCAATTATTAGAGCCAGCTTACGTTTTAAAAGCTGAAAGGCGTAGTTAATATTCCTGGAATAATGAACTTGTTTGTTGGAAAACTGTTTCAAGTTGATATTAAAGCTGAACAACTGTAAATCAGAAATCAGTTGTGCCCAACCCTGAGGGGGGCCGGGTTTGCCTCCATCTACTATTCGCGGAGCAATGGCGCATTCGTGGGACTCGAAAACAAACCTGTGTAACAGTTGGTTACCCGAATGCGCTAAGGGGAAATGCTTCATGCACAAACTGGAGGTGGGGTAGGCGACAAGGTGACGCCGTTAGTTAATAGGAGTAAACGTTTGGCGCCACTGCAGTAAATGCTCAGTAACGGCTCGAGTATTTTTGTAACAAGATCGGATGCTGATAAACCTTGTCAAGCTTTTATCTGCAATCTCATGATACAGAAGACAGCTGATGTTTTAATAACTTTGAAAGTTAGATCTGTCTCGTGTCTATTATTCTTATCATAACGGAGATACAGTAAGTCAAACTGCAGCGTGTGACGTAGCTGCACTGACGTCAGAGCCCAGGAAATCAATAGCGCTGTTACGTCATAGGGTAGGTATTGTGAAGGGTGGAAAAGAGAAGGTAATATGGGCTACTGGAGCATTGACTCGCCCCATATCTGTCTTCCGTGTTACACGACACTAATGTTCCGAGGTGCACAATATGTCGGAGTCATGTAGTTAATTGCTTCATCACGTTCATTCTGACCTAGAGTTGAAGTGTTATCGTGATACTCTAATGGTTAACATGCGCTTTCCCTTTTATCATCAGAAGCCTCTCAGGTAACACACCGCACGCGTTGTTTGTTCTCGGAAGTCGCTGATGTTTCACATTGCATCAACGAGCTATGATTTCAGCCAATGAAATCAAAGAAATGACAGAGTTAACGCCACGTGGAGTGAAACACAGCGTTGCAATATCTCCCGTTTTCTCTGTTTTCTCATGAGGTGGTCTTCTAAGAAGTGAATGTCCCCGCGTGGAATGCGAACGCTTACTTGGAGAGTAAGTAAATATTGAACGTAATACCGGTATAGTGGCAGAAGAGCAACCCAATGGAATGTTAATTATTCTATTGAGCACCCAGTAGATTGAAAAATGAAATGTCCTATTTCTCCTTGTGTAGAGTCAATACTGTCAATGAAAAGTGCAAGGCTTCTGATATTGCAAATCGTATAACTGCCTTTCTTTGCATCGGTGTTGACCTTCCATTCTGCCCACTTCCAGCTATCCAGGCATCGGGCTAGAGTATTACGTCACAGAGGCTCAAATCAAGAACCATTAAAACTCTTATCTTGATGTTCAGTCAAAACATATGAAATATTTAAGGTAATTGAACCTTGAACTCCCTGCGCAAGGAGCGAAGTACAAATGACGATGACAAATGCCTGCTTGCCAACTGCCGGATGTCGGGAGGAAGGTGAAGGCTAATAAGGCATAAGGATGCAATTGTTTCAGCTCTGCAGGTTGCACGTGATCAAGCCACTTCCGAATCGTCCATTCTGTACATCTGCTTACTTTTGATCGGCGTCGCTAAAACAGTTGAAGTTGCAATCAGCGCCGTGGTTTGTTAGACTGGCGGAGCTCTAAACTTGCTCGTGTAAAATGGGCTGGCTTTAAAGGGAAAGAGAAATTAATATCGTTAAAGCTTGGGGAGGTGAACTCCCTAACGAACTCTTGGACAATCTAATGTTACTAAACGGTTTCCCAATTCACTGACAGTGCCAGCTATGTTCAACATTTGTGGCGGACTTTGCCTCTCTTTAACCCTGTGTTGCAGTGGCGGGTTGTTGCGTTTGATTTAGGAAAGCACTTACAAATATTATACAATAAACATCTATTCATTACTGATTTCTTTGGTACTGCTTACGTTTAAGAAGTGTATCAATATTTGGCACAGCATTAGAAGATCCACCAAGTGATCGTCGCGTAACATATTGCGATACAGACTTTTAGTATAGTTCAATTTGGAGAAACTCTGTTCGCAAATATATGTAGAGCTATACTCACTCTTATACACACTATTCTTGCAAATGTTTATTTCTCTATCTACTACATGTTAAGGATACGCATCTGTGTAAAAAGGCCAAAAATTTCAAAAATTGCCAAAAATGGATTTGTTTTATCAAATTGTATAAATCTTCTGCTTTATTTTGATATGCTTTTTATAGCCTTATGGCCTTTCTAACTGTCACGTGGCCGTCTAACTGATTGCCTGTAAGTGGTCGTGTCCATTTAAATCCATACAGTTCCATTATCCTTGCTATGACTTCAAACTTAGTTTGTCCATGCTTTTATTTTTAGCACTGTTTGCTCTTTAAAATGCTCCACACGATGCAATTTTCAGTACTTATGCATGAAATTTGGCGTACCTGCTTAGAAATGACACTAAAAAGAAATGAGAATTTTTTCATAACGTGAATTACTGCTGAGTAATTAAATATTAAAGTTTACATTTCGAAATTTAAATGGAAAAAAAAAAAATGATTCTAAACTTTAAAATTTATTTTTATCCAAACTAATAACAAGATTAAGAAATTATCTCGTCAATTTCTTAGCATTCTATTACAGAACATAACTGAAAACTATTACGTTTTTCAAATCAAAATTGCATCATGGGGAACCATTTATACAAATACTAAAAAAAAAAAAAAAAAATGTAATAAAATATGTTAGCAACTAATCTGACTAAATGTATGAAATTTAGCACAGTTACTCCTCACTATACAGTGATTGTTGTGTTAAAATTTCAAATCAATCCAATCAAAACTGTAGATTTTCAAAATTTCACAGATGGGTATTCTTAAGGGGCCCTCAAAACATTTCTGGTGAAATATCGGCATGGAATTTTTGGGTGGAAGATCTACTTAGCATACCTTCGTAGTAGAGAAAGTAAAATAAAAGTAGGAACAGTGAGTCGTATTTGGAATGCAAAGGGATGCGTCTCACCCTTGAGAAACAAGCTGCTGGCGACGGGGAAGTGTTTGGTAATAGAGGTAGAATTGTATGGCACCTGCGTGTCGCGCTCCACATAGCAGAGGAATGTTCCTGCGTCCAGCTGAGTGAGGTAAGAACATCCTCCTGCGTTCCTTATCGCTAGAACGCACAACACCGGTGTTGAAGTTACTCCACTCCCCTCCCCTCCCCGAGCCAGTAAGGATCACACAGGGGGCTCCATGCCAGTTTCTACGTCAGACCCTAATTTTCTTATACTTTTCTCAAATAGCAATAGGTTACTTGCTGAAAATGCCTATTTTGATTAGAATGAAGTAGATAGAGAAATAAACATTTGCAAGAATAGTGTGTATAAGAGTGAGTATATCTCTACATATATTTGCAAATATTTTCTCCAAATTGAACTATAATAAAAGTCTGCATCGCAATGTTACGCGACGATCTCTTAGTGGATCTTCTAAGGCTATTCACTACGACTTTCTCGCCAAAAAAATTATTTTGTTTAACGACGCTGTCAATTGCCATGATCACATCAGCGTTGCCGGTGAGCCGGAATTTCGTCTCGCAGGAGTTATTTTGCATGCCAGTAAATCTACTGACGTGGAGCTGTCGGTTTTAAGCACACTTTAAAACCATTGGTCTGGGCCGGATTTGAACCCGCGACCTTAAGTATTGACTTTGTCACTAATTGAACACGTTTATCGCATATCTAAAAGGGCTTTCCCAAATCAAACACAAATATGTACATGTCGCCAACACACCGCTGCAACACAAGGCACGGCTGGGGGTTCAAGAGAGGCAAAGTTCGCATAAAGTGGAAGGAGGTAAACCCTAACTTCCCTCCGTTGCAAACGTTGAACAGCGCTGTTCTAGATTCTTGGAGGCCATGCGTACGTTTAACAGGAACAAATGTTGGACATTTACTTCCATTCTTGTATCAATTATATATCAATTTTAGAGTGTAATTGCACCAGTTTTAATCTTTGTTTATAATGCACAGAGTAAATGAATATAATAAAACGGACGCGGTAGGATTCTTTGGACTGAATATTCTCACTCGCCCAGTCCTAGACCATAGAGACGAACAGAGGTATTCAAATGTCAACATTATGCTACTAAAGGACATTTAACTATTAAAACACACAATAAGATAAATATCCTGTATTTTAATACATCTTTATTGTTAAGTCTGCATCAATTTTATTTCATTCCTGCAGAATATCACCTTTGTCTTGTTTTGCTTGTGAAGTGTTGATGCTATCTTCGAATTCTTGTCAGGTGTTCTCGATCGGGTCCAAATCGAAGTGATTGAGGTGGTGTTCTGAGTCGGGCATGGAGAAGTCTTGTTTTGCGTGTGATGTGTTGATGCTATCTTCGAATTCTTGTCAGGTGTTCTCGATCGGGTCCAAATCGAAGTGATTGAGGTGGTGTTCTGAGTCGGGCATGGAGAAGTCTTGTTTTGCTTGTGATGTGTTGATGCTATCTTCGAATTCTTGTCAGGTGTTCTCGATCGGGTCCAAATCGAAGTGATTGAGGTGGTGTTCTGAGTCGGGCATGGAGAAGTCTTGTTTTGCTTGTGATGTGTAGATGCTATCTTCGAATTCTTGTCAGGTGTTCTCGATCGGGCCCAAATCGAAGTGATTGAGGTGGTCTTCTGAGTCAGGCATGGAGAATAGGGGTGACGGGAATGCAATGGAGTATTTACCCTCTCCACTTACTGACAAAATTTGAAGGACTGGCCGGTTTTCTGAGGTACACAGACAATAGCGGTAGGCGTGGCCTGGTAGCCAATCGCGTGAGACAGTGGACGGTGTTAAAACTAAGATGTAGGGTGTGTGACTCAGTGAGTCAGTTTTCCCCATCTAGGTTCTGAATGTATGGAGCGTGTTGTAATTGTTCCATAACCTAGCAACCTTTGAGTTGTGTTTTCAGACCGCTGTCTTGTTCAAAATCTAAAATATTTCCAAGATGTTTGAGCGCTTCTCTGCTAATGTTTTGATAATATATTGTTACAATCATACTTGTCCATGTTGCCGTCAGTGAAAACTAGTTCACCCACACCACTTGACCCCTTACATTCCCCATGTTTGGGCGTAACTAGGATCCCACTGTCTGCATCGGCCATCACTTTGGTATACATTCAACTTGCTGTTATCCCACCTTAACACACGATCCCAGAGCTCATTGTTCTTCATTATATACCTACTCTTTCCTGTTTACTTTCATATGGCTTGTTTTGGAATTATAACCAGTACCGTTCTTTCATGAACCATCTTCCCAAGATGTTCTTCCAGATGGGTTCTTCTGTTATTCTGGGAGTTTGCTTCACCATTTTCAACACTTGGATTTTATGTCTAGAAGTAGGTACGTTTTGGCAGAGCTGATTTACAGTGGTATTTCTCGTTCCATAGCGTTGGATGACTCGCCACAGTGAATGTTTTTCTGTGTAGAGCTTCTCCAATTACCTTAGACGTCTTACTCTGTTCATGCGTGTTCTAGCTACACTCATAATAGGGCTGTGCTTGTTCTGTATGCCAGCAGACGCGAATCACGTTCTGAAGGTAGACATCAAAATGTCCATTTACTATTTTATTGCTGTATCATTGAGCGCGTTTGAATACATGCCAGAGGGCAACGCAGCAGTTTTTAGGGAAATTGCTATTTGAATAATACACAGGTATTATCATTCTTGTACTATGTACGTAAAATGCGATAACACATCAGAGTAATAAGGGAATAATAATTCTCCCTTCTGTGTCGATTAATACTGCATATCCATAGATTTGGATACTTTTGTCCTTGTCTGTATTTTTGTGCAGCATAATTCGCTAATTATAATTCAGACATAATTACATATGAGGAAATACTTGTAATTTGTGGTGCTTGGTACTTACCTTCAGTGTACATCTCTGGTGTACTTTGGATAAGTGCTATGTAGAATTACTAGTGTGTACTTTGCCAATGTTTCTATGGTGGGAGTGACAGTGAAAGTGAAATGTTGATTTTAGTTGATTAGCTCAGGCGCCACTCATGTTTTGTGTGACGACCCGGCCCCTCTGTGTACCATTCCCCTTGTCGCACGTTTTACTTGATTGTCCGCGCTATACTAGGGCACCAATCCCTTGGCCTGGGTATTACAATGCGGTCCATGTAGATACGGTGCTGAGCCTTGTCGCGAAGCAAGCGTAGGCTTACTGTGTTTTCCGAGTGTTTAAAGTTTGTGTTTTAAGCCAGCTGGTGCTTTAACTTTCAATATTTAACTCGCTTCGTTTTAAATTTCGCCATTGAGTTTTTAACCTAAGTTTTATATTTCGGTTTTTAATATTCTAGTCTTATCTCTTTAAGCTTTTAACTATGATTTTTTAGCTTTTCTTTTAACTTTTAACTCTTTTATTTCTGAAGCTTCAAAGCTTTTTTTCGTTTTACTATTTTTATCTTTTGAATTCGGGCCGAAAAGACCTCGTCGACGGGCCCTTAAACCCTACGACTCCCTATTAGCCCATTGTAATGCTTCTTAATTGACCACTAAGATCCTGCTGATATCACTTTTGGGGAAATTTCTTTACAATATGGTGTTCAGTACAAAGCTATCTTATTGCCACTAAGTGCAGACTATCCAAAGCAGCCCAGGATTACAGTTTAAATATTTAAATTCGACAATGAGGGTTTCGTTAGGACGAATAAAGAGCCAGTAATCTACAACACCTAATAAGGTTTTCTTTCTTTCCCTTCGTTTCAGGCAGTCTAAGGACGACGTTAAACAACCCACTGCATTTATATTTTAACTTTTCTTTTTCCTTTCTATCTTTCCAATATTTCTACATACTGTCACTGATTTTTTTTCTTCTTTATTCTCTCCAAATTGTAGTCTGGAAAGCTTCGAAATGTTCTATTAAGTTTAACTTTGCTCTATCCTTTTTCTTCTGCTAATTCCATTTCATTTGTCTTCCCTTATCCCTTGCATCCATTGGTTACCATTCTTCCTTTTGTATATATGCTTGAAAACTTGTTTTGTAAGTCTATTATTATCATCCGTTCTCATTAAATAATACAACCATCTTATTCTTCTTTACCCGGTTGTATCGAAGTCTTTTCACATTCTTTACTTTTATAAAGGTCTTGATTTTTCCTGAGTCTGAACTCTTTTTCAGTAGGAATTGGATTTTCCTTAATTTTTCTTTCCTTTCTTCTAATGCTTCAATTTCTCCTTTTTTAAAGGAAAATATACACTCTATAGCATATAGATGTTCTGGTTTGATTACTGTGTATTAGTGTCTGGCTTTGGTTTTCTTTGAAAGGTTTTTCTTATTGTAAATATCCTCGGTTAACTGATATGCAAATTCCATTTATCTCAGTCTTACCCTATTTGCATCCTTATGCAATTCATTAATTTGAATTTTCAAATTATCACTATAACGCAAGTGCGGAGTTTGAAATGTTCCCTCTGTGGTAGGTACAAGGGCAATATAGGTTCTAGAAGCTGTACTTCCCGTTGACAGGTTGATCTAAGTTCCAGTCCCCTGCCTATTGTGTCACAACGCTTATGTGTGGTCATTTGCCCATAAGGTGCGATGGTGCTACAGCTACGCATTTTCGTTACGAGTGTCCAACAATGACAATGGGAGTATTGTTCTAAATGTTTCCCTTATTTACAGACTTGATTATTGTAAAGGCACGTGGGCCTTAGTGAGCTTTTTGAATAGATCTTTCTGAATTAGTGTTGAGTAAAAGCTCAAACACATACATGACCTGAGCACAAGCTCCCCAAGTTTGAACTTAAGGGTACACCGAAGTGAAAAACGAGATTTTTGCACAGGCATCACTAGCAACTAAAGAAATGGGTGTACCAAATTTCATTCCAATATCTAATCACATTATTGATATATTAATTTATATCAATTTTATTGCGTATAATCAAAATCCGCCCAACAGGTGTTGAACTACAAATTTGATTTTTTTAAAACTATATTATCTTTGTAACAACTCAAAGTATGGAAATTCTCATACAATGAATAGCTTTTCTTTAAAAAATGAACACCCCAAAGTGTAAAAATTTCGTAAAAGGCGGGTTAGTATATTTTTAAAACAATTTCAACCAATATCAAAATTTCAAACGGGCATTTTAGTACCCATATTCTGAACTATGTTGGAAAAAAGTGTTAGATGTTTAGTTAGATTTTTGTGGGAGAAGATGGGTTTTGAATATGAGAAAGTAACAAAATTGTTTCCGATAAAAGTGAATACGATTGAAACGGAGGGCGTGGGCATGCCCATTTAAAAGGCAGACAGGCGTGTCCCCCCCCCCCCCCGCCCTCTCTAGGGGATTTAAACTTCGCAGATATATCCTTTAAGGTAGTGCGCATTTTGTGCAATAAAAACCCAAAAATCGATTTTTTCTTTTACCAAAAATATCACTTGTTCCCTTAAGCGTACATACATCAGGAAATATCGTAAATAAACGAGAAAATCCTTAATGAGAAGTGTCTTTTCTTGAGGCTGTCTGTGGTCAGCAACCTACAGGTCCTGGGTTCGATTTCTGGTTAGATGCTTTAGCCAGAATTACTCCCATTCTGTCCCAAGTGCGTAAATATGAGTCAGTGGAAGTATTAAGAATAGCTGAACGTTGCCAATGAGCAGTTGCACGTTGAAGGACACACATAAATGGAAAACACATCACTTCCTTGAATCGATACCAATATCGCAAAGATAAACTTAGTGTGTGGGTGTTTATGTACGGTGGGTAATAGGAAAAAGACCGACCCATGTTGACTCCTTCACATGGTCATAGCCTGTACATAGTTTCGGAAATTTCGAAAACTGTGTGCTAGAGGTTTCTATTTAAATGTTATGTTAACAAATTTCAAACCCGTTTCGTTGAATACAGACGTGAAATGGTACCTTTGGTGCTTCATTGCAAATGGCAGACTTCGAGCCCAATGAGCTAAATGGGAGAGGCTTGGAATAGGTAAATACCTATCAAGTAAAATTTCCCTCGTTTTACCAAGTTTTATATTTCTAGTTCATAAACTTGACAGAACCGTACATTTGACTAAAACAAGTTTTTTCCATTCAAACCCTTATACAGAACACATCAACGTTCCTAATAAGCTTATACTGTGGCACCGGCCACACAAGAAAGGGGGCTCAAGTTCAGCTAACTCACACCACTACGTTGCTAGGTAACGCAGCGTGACAATATCGGCTGGGAACAGGCTATTTCCACACAGTTGTACATTTCCAAGTACCTAATCCACAGCTATATAAACAAATGGGAAAGGAGGGTGTTGTGGCAGTTTTAATCGGTTTGTCAGTCAAGTTTTAATGAATTAGTGAGACTATTTATCAGAGAGCTGTGGACAGCGAATCTTACGTGGTAATCCACAGTTTAAATCAAAGGTCCAAATATTGCTCAAGTAGACAGTAGGAGTTGGCAAGCATAATGAATTCATCTGATTACTCTCCCCGTATGGGAGGACTTCCACCCTCTAGGATTTACAAGAAGCATAACCGCTTCATCCTTATTTTGAATGATATAGTACTTGAAATATTTAAAAGCGACCCTTGCTTACCTTGTTCTATCTCTTGTAGATAAAACTATTGTTTGGTCAACCAGGGGGAACATTTTTGCACTTGGGCAATTGTTGGATACCATAAACCTTCACATTTTTCAACTCCGTTCAACAGTGTGTTTATTCGAGCTAACTGGACAAAACGCAAAGGCAAAAGTACAAACTTCAGACTCTACTTAAGATTTTAGGTGGACTCGCCGACTTACCTCACATTTCGGGAGGTTAATGTAGTTAGAAGGGATTTTTTGTACCATTGATAGCCTATTTAAGGGACACTGGGAGTGAAGCTTTGGTCAAAATTGTCAAAAAGTCGAAAATTGTTTTTTTACCTTAATGTTGCTGGAGCACCTGTGCATTTGGATCAGCTAACATTTTTCATATCCCCCACTCCATGTGGTCATTACGGCCCTTTCAAATAGCGCTCTTCCCTTAACGTACAC
Organism: Tenodera sinensis; assembly: GCA_030765045.1. NCBI lineage: Eukaryota > Metazoa > Arthropoda > Insecta > Mantodea > Mantidae > Tenodera > Tenodera sinensis. Next base: position 15,132,283 of record CM060964.1, on the reverse strand, counting down.
AGGATGCTCCTATATAAAAGCCTGTTTTTCTCAAAACTACATTTCTGCACATTCCAGAAGAAGGTCGCGCCTGAGTTTTGCTTCAAATTCAATGAAAATTTCCAAAAGTATTCATAAATAGCAGCTAAACAAAACTATGATTCAATATTGATATCATAAACATGAATCCCAAAAACATTTTTTTTGTATGAAAAAAAAAATCAATAATTTTTAAGATTATATTTTCTTTGTTATTAAAAAAACATGTACAGCATAATCAGCAATCGTATTTGAAATATCTCTCCATACAATTGTTACCCAGTTTTAGAGTATCGGTTCTGCCAATATAAATGAATTTTGAAAAGTCAATAGACGCGAGCTCTATTTTGAAAATGTGCCTATTAAATTCATAAAATAATTTATATATCATAAACGAATTATCCAATTTTAATGAAATTTGGTGTGCTTCCTATTCTCACATAAATACAAACACAGTAAAAATTTCAGAAAAATCTATCAAAAAATGTGGAACTTTCAAATTTCACTCCCAGTGTCCCTTAACGAGCATATGGTTCTTTAACCTGAGTCAACTTGAGTCAAGACACCATGGACCACATACTGGTAAAGGGGATTCAGAACCCATCTATAGCATTTCTTAGGACTTGTTTTCATGTTCCAGGGTGGCGTATGAACCTTATGCAAATACAGCAAATGCCAAACATTATTAGTAACCTATTGATTTCTAGATTTGCTGATTATAGTTTTCGAACGAACGCACATACTTGATTGCCTAAGACATCTAACATTACGCTTTACTCCATTGTTTGCTGCAGCAAGAATGACTATTGGTTTGCCATTGAAGGTATCTCCCAATAGGAGTATGATGTAGAAAATCGCAAGGCTTTGTAAGAAGTGCATCATGTACCTTGTGATGTCTTGTACATGATCATGAAAGCAACCTGTGATAATATGTATTTTATAGGTAATATCATATGCGTATTGTTATTATTGACGGTCCATATCAAATTGAAAGTTGTATACCTGGACATCGCAATTTATCATACTTCCAAGGATAACATTGAACTATCTTTGACCTGTCTATTGAGATAAGGCCAGTAAAAATCATGTATATTTAAGCTAAAGATGGGAATGAAGGAAAAATAAAATGAAAGAGTATATAAGGACAAGCATATAGCGCGGGCCTACCAGCAAAAGTGGAATATCTACAAGGTTATTTATGGAAGTATAGCCCGGGGGTTTTAGTAGGTAAGCTCTTGGGGCACTCAATGCCCATAAGCTGCACTATCGACGGACTGGAATCGCACAGCTCCTCTCAGACAATTTTCTGGGAATTCTCGATTTGCTGTAGAGTTTGTGGAAACGTACTATTTCAGTCTGTCTTGACTCGCACGTGTTGGGAACACAAGGGTGTAAACGACCCCACAAGCAGCTGCTCGTTTGGTACTGCAAGGTACAAAACAAACCAAGTGTTTTCGGAACAAGTCCATTCCTCCTAAACTTCAGATCGTAATACTAACTGACTGAAGTTTATATTGCAGCCACTCTTTTTGGATGCATTTTAAAATCAGGGGTATAAAATGATTGTGGAGAAATGTGCATGTGAAATATGTAACCCAGAGGCTAGGTGTACATTTGGTACGGCTAGCAAGCAATCACAAGCTGTAAAATACAGCCTACTTGAGACGTAGTCACACTCGGAACTGCGTATTTCCCGGGTTCTCCTGTATTTCAGTCTCCCGGCTCCCGTATTTTGGACTATTTCTCCCGTATTTCCCGGGTTCTCCTGTATTTCAGTCTCCCGGCTCCCGTATTTTGGACTATTTCTCCCGCATTTCCCGGGTTCTCCTGTATTTCAGTCTCCCGGCTCCCGTATTTTGGACTATTTCTCCCGTATTTCCCGGGTTCTCCTGTATTTCAGCCTTATTTTACTGAGTCTCCCGGCTCCCGTATTTTGGACTACTTCTCCCGCATTTCCCGGGTTCTCCTGTATTTCAGTCTCCCGGCTCCCCTATTTTGGACTACTTCTCCCGCATTTCCCGGGTTCTCCTGTATTTCAGTCTCCCGGCTCCCCTATTTTGGACTTCTTCTCCCGCATTTCCCGGGTTCTCCTGTATTTCAGTCTCCCGGCTCCCGTATTTTGGACTTCTTCTCCCGCATTTCCCGGGTTCTCCTGTATTTCAGTCTCCCGGCTCCCGTATTTTGGACTACTTCTCCCGCATTTCCCGGGTTCTCCTGTATTTCAGTCTCCCGGCTCCCGTATTTTGGACTACTTCTCCCGCATTTCCCGGGTTCGCCTGTATTTGTCTCCCGGCTCCCGTATTTTGGACTATTTCTCCCGCATTTCCCGGGTTTTCCTGTATTTCAGCCTTATTTTACTGAGACTCCCGGCTCCCGTATTTTGGACTACTTCTCCCGTATTTCCCGGGTTCTCCTGTATTTCAGCCTTATTTTACTGAGACTCCCGGCTCCCGTATTTTGGACTATTTCTCCCGTATTTCCCGGGTTCTCCTGTATTTCAGCCTTATTTTACTGAGACTCCCGGCTCCCGTATTTTGGACTACTTCTCCCGTATTTCCCGGGTTCTCCTGTATTTCAGCCTTATTTTACTGAGTCTCCCGGCTCCCGTATTTTGGACTATTTCTCCCGTATTTCATACACTGCCATGAATTCTGAGTTTTAAGACATTTCGAATATGCGATATATCAACATGGCAGTTCCTTTTTCCCAATGTTGGCAGCAGTATTTTAATTAGCTGTTGGTAGCAGCGAGCATTGTCTTCTTATTGGCTGGTAGAGTGTAGCCAATCCTTAAGCGTACCTGTGGTCATGTGATGCGTCTCGTTCACTTGTCTCTTTGAATTGAGCAGAGGAACACGTGTTTTGTTTGTTTGTGGTTCTATAAAGCAAGTAAAATGACGGAAGGCGATGAACTGAACAAAACTCCACCCAAGTACATGTGTGTTTATCTTTCTGTTTGGGAAGATGCTTATTTTGGGCAGGACCTGTGAAGCATTACGCACATTGCTCTTTATGGCTTTCTTTTCTAAAAGAGTGAAGTAAGTGAGATTGCGAAATCACCATTTTGTAAATATACTCATTGGTGTAAATGTTGCGAATAAATATGTAAACCCTGGTTCTGTGCAATGAGCATTCATCTTCTAAGATCAATACAGAGAAAAATCGACATATCGACAATATGTTCAGGTATTAAGGAAACATTTTTGTGATCTCCTGTATTGTTAGCTTGAAAACCTGGCAACCCTAGCTAAGAGACATCACTGTTCTGCCAGGTTTTTCAGAAGCCGGAGGAGGATTTCGGTCCTTGAGCGCCTAGTCGCTTGTTCTGGAAACCTCTAGAATTAAGGGGTGAAGTGAAGGACGCAGAGCGACAAGTTCCAGGGCGCAGGCGGGGTCCCTAATGTCTCCGGATGTTGCATTCCCATAGGCGTACTTCTTCCCACAAATGTCTTGTCGTACACAGTAGGCAGTTCCACAAAACATACTCCACTACCACACGCCTGGCACTTGTTTACTCGCTTAATGCTTGATTCTTTGACCCTGATATATTCCCAAAATAGGATATGAAATGCAGGCGAAGTCGATGAACGGATTATGAAGCAATTGGTGGAATGAGTGGCGGAGGAAACCGGCGAACCCGGAGAAAACCCTCCTGACGCCGCTTCGTCCACCACGAATACCACATGCGGGTCCCTGTGATCGAACCCGGGCCGCCTAGGCGGCAGGCGAGCGGTCTAACCACTCGGCCACGGCGCTGCCACCTTCCAAATTCACAAACATATTTCTAAGAAAGATAATTGTAAGAAATATTACAGTCAAGAATTAGAGGTTAAACGAAAGACGGGAGAACTGCGAGCACATATGCGAAACTAGAATAGAAATATAAAAATATTGCAAAAATACGAATATTTAAGGGAAATGGCAACGTGAAAAATGACCAAAAAATTTGAGCCAAAATGAGCATATGACCGATCAGAATTGCACAATTTTAGTCATAGACAAAGACGTGCTTGGCTTATATTTTCCATGGAAAAAAAAAAAAAAAAAAAAAAAAACGCAAAGAAAGCTGACATTCCATAAACATCCGGGGCCTGGTCTTAATCATAAACAAAATTACGTAGATGTTGGTGATGGGTAACAATTTAGTTTATAATTTTCGTGTACTTTGGGGAAAAGAAATGCTGGTTAGGAAAAGGGTTAAGAGAAGCAGCGTATTGTTGGAGCCATGTGAAGTGACGGCAGCGACCAGAGAGTGTGTGGTAGGCGTAGGCAAGGCTGTCATCAAGCAGCCACATGTGTGCGAGCGAAACCAACAAAAACAAACGCAGCCATTCTCTTTGGCTGGCGGACGTGTCTACACAAACTGGGCAACAAGTGAAATGCTACGCAGTTTTTGTTTCCTCTCTTGTGAAAGTTTCGTACTTGATGTAGAGGAATTCCACACAATATATAACTTCTTTATGGCGTCTTTTGCAACCAAATTTTGGTGACTGCTTGGTCAACATTTACACTCAAATTTTAACTTTAATTAAACGGGGTGAAAGAGAATTGAACCACCAAATTTTCAGATATTAAGGAGAGGTTATCTGGCGAATTATGGCTCCTGTGACTTCTACGTTCACAATTATACGCAACATTTGGTGGGCCACTCTAACACGCTGATACACCTACTGGAACGTACGTAACATTTAACAATTTTGTGATATGAATGCTCAAAGGATCCCATAGTCCATTGCATTGTTACTCGTCATTTCGCATCTCAGGTTTACTGAGAACCACCGACTAGTTCGAATCGGACAACTTTACTCGGGCTATCCGGATTGGAAGTCCAAGGCCGGAAAAAGCTTAGCTTTAATCTTTCATCATAAAGTTCTTCTTTTATATCCAAAATATACCTTCAGCCCCTTCTTTCCGCTATTAAGTGCTGTAGGTCCTTATTTTGTGATGCTTATCAATGTAAACAATGTGTTATACTCCTGCACTTACCTGTGGAGCAGTACAACAATTCAAATGATTACACTGAACCACAAAAGCAAGCGAATAGTCAATAATTACTGATAATTCTTCCGTTGAAACCAACCGAAGTAATATTGTATACCACAAACTAAACTGACATTAAATGGACCAGGATTGGAAATGAAACAGGTTATAAAAAACGCAAAATATTCGAATTTTGCTCCTCCCAAATCTTGAACGTTGTCGATTTAGGTATAGGTACCATCTGTGCACCAGCTAATGGTCTAAGGACAATGAGGGGCAGGGGAGAGACATTCCACGCAGTGTAACAGGAGTTTTGTAAACTTCCGTGCAAACGTTGTTCTGCTGTTCACGTTGCCAACTTACCTTCAATATTATTCGTGCTATGTTTACTCGCTATTAATTTCTCTTAATTTCAGTTGTAAAATCGTACTCATCACTAGTTTTATGTCGGAAGTAATGGTAAAACTAATGTAGAAGCAGATAATCCTCCACCTAGGAGTGCTGTGAAATCTGTTATGATATTGTGTTGCAGAACAAAGGGGTTCAGAGTGACAGTTCTATGTGGAAAGTAATGGTAAAAGTAATGTAGAAGCAGATAATCCTCCACCTAGGAGTGCTGTGAAATCTGCTATGATATTGTGTTGCAGAACAAAGTGACAGTTCTATGTGGGAAGTAATGGTAAAAGTAATGTAGAAGCAGATAATCCTCCACCTGGGAGTGTTGTGAAATCTGCTATGATATTGTGTTGCAGAACAAAGTGACAGTTCTATGTGGGAAGTAATGGTAAAAGTAATGTAGAAGCAGATAATCCTCCACCTAGGAGTGTTGTGAAATCTGCTATGATATTGTGTTGCAGAACAAAGTGGTTCAGAGTGACAGTTCCGTGCCTAAAACAGGATTGGATGATTGAATCAAACAATCCTAAAGAGGTTCTTAAAGCGGACACATTTTTGGTGTTATTGGGGCACACTGTCGTTTACTTGTCCCCAGCCGTGTGTGATCTCAAGCCCATAGAACTAGCTTGGGTCAAGGCAAAACTAATTGAGAAATGTAACAGGTGACATTCCTACAGGGATTGCACGATGTAACGCACGAGGATATATCACTCAAGACCGAAACAGACTGGCAAGGTTTCTGAAAATATAGATAAGGTACAAAATGATCAGTGAAAGATGGAGTAGTTGAAAATATCGTTTACGTTTTATAAGCTAAATATACGCATGCACTGAAAATGAAATTTAAATTGTGCTATTTTGAGAGTTCTTTGCTTTAATCTAGCGTGAATACACATCCCAAGGCTGGCATTATTGTGGCAAACGGGATTAGAAGCACGACTGCAGCTCCAGATATCTATCTGGAATTGTTTACTGACGTACTGGCTGGCTGCATTCCTTCCAGGGACCATGAGCTGGTGAATAAACGGTACAGATCGAGAAGGCCTAGTGCAGGGAGCCTCAACTCAATGCACTGTGACGTCATGCCCGGACAGCTGGAAGTGAGCAGAATGGAAGGTGCACACAGGTGGAAGGAAGGGCAGTGGCGGTTGTACGATAGCAGGTTCAGACTTCTCATTGCCGATTAGTAGAACATACTGTGCTGGGTGTTGACGCAGCTCCGGAGGTTGCAGATCCAGACTTATTTGACTGTCGATAAATAAAATATACTTGTGTTGTGAAAGCATTGAGCATCAGGCGCTTGCTGTCTATGCGATGTATGTTGCAGCGGAATGCTTGTAGTAGTGCCTTGCCGTGTTGCACCTAATTGGACTTCTCTGGCAGGGATTACACGACGGCGTGTAAACATGGACATAACCATGACGTAAGCGTGTGACCTCGGTGAAAATCCTCTGCTCTGATCTGCATGCATGTGTACCAAATTGAGCTGGTGAATTCTGAACAGATGAATCACATATACTTCAATGTGTAATGTACATACATTGAACAATTTCTAAAATAGTTTGTTGCCAGCTGGCTTGATACCAAAGTAATCTGGAACCATAATATAATTTTGTTCTAAACAAATTCATTAAACTCTAAAGCAGTGCCAGAAGTGTTTTAACACAGTGAGAGGGAATGTTATACAGAATATTTTCGTAGTACCCCAGTTAACTTTTGGGGCAGAATTTTATTGTAGTCTCTAATGATAGATTTCGAGTCTTGAATAATCTGAGTGTTAATACATGTTTGGTTAAATGTACCTTCATCTATAGTATATACTGTTTTAAAAATAACTAGACTAGCTCGCCTCGTGCGAGTTCATGTTGCAGAACTGCATTTAAAGACACGCGCCTTTATATAAATAAAGGAAATTTCAACTTTGGACTTTGAGTGTTACTCTCATGTTTGTTATTGTCTAGTAAGTATTTAAAGGAGATGTACACAAGCTGCAATTTTTGCACAGTATTAATGAATACAATTTGTTCAGATATCGTCAATGCGATAAAATGCAAATTGATTTAAATTTATTGCAAAAGAGCAAGATGATTTTTTACTTGACTGGTGGGGGATAGGGACGCTTTATGGTCATGCTAGTGTTTTTCGTACTTCTCTTTATTCATTTATTTCTTCCATGTTGTTAACTCTATAGGTTTTACTACATACTCGTATGTACGATAAACATAGCCACAAATACTAAATTATAAAGGTATAATAACATTAGCTGAAGTGAAGCAGTCGAATTTGTTCCCTGAATCCATTAACCTAAGATGTTCGCTATGTTAGGTCCAACTTTTGACCAAACGTTTTGTATCTAACGGAACTGCACGCAAAAACAGTGTCACACTGTGATCCATTTTGGTCCAAAACAATTGACAGTTCCCGTAGCAAGTGTGAGAAATAAACATGGCAGACGACACAAACATTAATTTAGCGATTGCTATAATAAGTATAGGTTTGGGATATATTTCCACGAGTTCCAGTTGGAACAAAAGATTAATTAGAAGTAAAAGACGTTGGTGGATACGGTCATGGTTACAAAGAAGAGAACAGGGCACAAACCGAGGTATATTGGGTCTACTACAAAACGATTTGAGGATGGAGGTACCGGAAAATTATCTCAATTTTCTACCAATTGACGAAGATTTATTTCTCAACCTTTTACATCGTGTAGGAGACAAAATTACACACCAGGACACAAATGAGACAAATATTACAGCGCGAAAGAGATGAGAAACTTTTGTAATGGTTTTAAACTTAATATGGATGGACAGGAGATTTGAACTCATTTCGTAACAAAATTTAAACACACTTGACTGGATTGCTTATTTATGAAATATAGGTATGTAATGACCACCTCAGTAATAGAAGATAATGGTCACGAAAAATCGTCAATGAATCTTCCAGAAAAATATTAAACGTTTTATTAAAATGCCCATCACATTAAGAGCCACGAACCGTACATATTAAACAGCTGACTACAGTTGCCAGCGCAATCCGCCATGTTGTTACGTTACTGATGCTCATTAAGTATTTTGAAGTTGTTGGATGAAAAAATTAGATGCAACTCAATCGCATTGTATTCAAACAGATTGGATACCAAAACTAGGATAGAAGTTGTATGGAACAAAATTGTATCGTTGCACTTCTGTTGTATACAATGCTTTGGAACAAAAAGTTGGATCGTGGGACATCGGCATAAGAGTAGCCTGCCATACATCAACCAAATGTTAGTTGGGCATCTGCTTGCAAACTTCCTCCATTTTATTGATCACAAAAATCTAAGTGCAGTACTTAGTCATGGAAATAAGTATGCATATTGTTCTACAGTGGAAATTATTTGATATTCCCATATACTAGAAGGCTGCATCATTAGACCTATAATAATAGCATAGCTTTGAGTATTAAATGCATGTGCTTCTAAGGAAAATCTGTAACACTCCAATTATGGTGCTATTTGATAGCGGAAAAAGGTATTCATACGCCACTAGACATATAAATATAGAAACCACTAACGAGCTGTTTGCATCAAGGCGCGCCTTCGGTGACAAGCTGCACTTCTATTGTGTTGGTTCTTATGTGTTGAATGTCGGGCGACAGAAAAATGGACCACAAAAATAAACAAAACAACGTAATGAAAAGGCAAATAGTTCTCAGAATTTCAATAGGAAAAATCTTTAGAAATTGCTGATATTATTGGAAGAAGCCAGGCAACTGTGCAGACCATACTGTGATGCAGAGAAAGAAATGGCCTAAGTAAAAGTTGACCACACAAGCTAACGCAAACAGAAAAAATATCTGAATGAGAATGGTAAAAGAGATTGGAATTGTCTGTAGATGTTAGTAGTCAATTGGGGAAGGAAACCACACCAAGGGTTGTTTGCTAGTTCTAAATATGGAGCTGGAGCACCTAGAAGGCCATACATCAGCAAGAAGAAAAATAAATTGAGACTTTAATCTGCTCGAGGCATATAAGCAAGAATACAAGTTACTGCGACAAAGTACTGTCCACAAATGAAAGTAAATTTAACATTCACTGGCGGAAAAAAAAATGCAACACCATAAACAATTGCTTAAGCTTAATAACAGAGTTAAATGAGCGGTAATATGTCATGATAGTATTATATGATGACAAAATCAGCACAAATGATGTAGACATGTCACAAGGAGGTATGTCCCAATAGTTGAATCAGTATTTGGTGTAACCCCCTCGGCCAGCAATACAGGCATGTATTCATGCAGGCAGACGATCGTACAGGTGGCGAATGGCATTCTGTGATACAGCGTCCCAAACATCTTGCAACTGTTGTCGCAGTTCGGCAATGGTTGTGACTGGCCATGGAGACCCAGTCACTTTCTTTCCCATCATGTCCCATACATGTTCAATGGGAGAGAGATCAGTGGACCGTGCTGACCATGCAGAGCACGTTGCGTTGCTGCAGCTGTATGGGGACGTGCGTTATCCTGTTGAAACAGCACGTCTCCTTCCTGTTGAAGAAATAGCAGTAACACAGGATTAATTACCTGCTGGATGTAGCTGGCACTGGTTTCACGTCCCTGCACAAGCACCAAAGATGAGCACGAGTTGTAAGTGATGGCACCCCACACCAAGATGCCAGGAGTTGGGCGAATGCACTGTGCACGAGTTCGCTCACCAGCCCTATGCCGTACGCAGACATGACCATCGCTTGCATACAGGCAGAACCTACTCTGATCACTGAAGACAACAGAGTGCCATTCCGTTGTCCAATGAGCCCTTTCTCGACACCAGAGGAGACGTGCATGACGGTGTTGTGGTGTAAGAGGTACCTTGGCTAGGGGCACACCTGATTTGAGTCCTGCTGCAGCAAGATGGTTTCCAATAGTCCGTGCTGATACTCCAGGTGCTACCTGAGCCCGTATCGCCTCCCTGGATGCTGTTCGGGCACTTACTGATGCCCGTACAATGCGTTGATCCAGATGTGCGTCTATAGAACCTGGTCTACGGGAGTGAGAATGTTCCACGGACCATTGCTGAAAACACTGACACACCACCGATACATTGCGCCCAAGATGTGCAGCAATTTGTCGATAGGTCCATCCAGCTTCGCGGAGGCCAACAATTCGACCCCGTTCAAATGGCTTTAGCTGTGAGACAGGAGCACGTGCATGTTGTCGTGGCATCGCTATACCCTGGAGTGTCGTTTAACACCACCATTCAACTGTTAGGGTACCTCAGTGACTGCCTGCACCGTGGACGCAGAAGGCACAGAGACACTGCTGTACAGGGCCATCTATTGTCCCCCAGCCATGACGCATCAATCATCAGTTCCGTAACCTCTCAATATCCACATACTATGCCCATGTGTTGATAGACACAGTCCTTAATGGTGTTGCATTTTTTCCGCCAGTGTATTTATAAATGATGCAGAATGTTGATGTGGAGAAAACCAAATACTGAGTTTGAGCCCAAACCATCCAAACCAAAGTGAAACACGGTAGTATGGGGACGTATGGCTACATCTGGTGTTGGGCAACATAGATAAGGTGGATACATTTCAGTATTTAAATGCCCTAAAGGAAAATCTGCAAAAAAGTGTTAATATCCTGCATTTAGCCCCAGATTACTACCACAAATGAAACGATGGCGCTGAGTATACAACTATGTGGTTCTTGTAACACACTCTCCAGTTCTCAAGTTTCCAGCACATAGCACAGACCTTAATGCAATTGAACATCCTGGAAGAATGGCCACAAAACAGAAACAATATCTACAGCAAGAATGGCAGAATATTACATCAATCTGAGACTGATTCATTCCATGCCAAAGAGATTATACATACAGCAGGAATGTCTACAAAGTATTAACATTGTTATATTTCTGTAAATTGTCATTTTCTTTGAAAGTATGCATACTTTTACCCATTGTATGAAGCCAGCTGGTACTAAATTATTTACTTTTTGCAGAAGATTAATTCAGTTAATCCTTTTACACATACTGAATCGGAAGCACACGCCATACTGTTAGTTTACCAAATATCATCTCTGGCTTTGGTCTGTAGTTCTAATATTCTACATAAACAGCTGTGTACAAATACGTTTTTCCATTACAATTTTTTAAAACTCGGAACCAGACTGTAGAGAACTTAAGTATAGCACAATGTTGTGTGTGTTGTTTTACGTAGTGGAATTACTATTGGAGCCTTCTAGAATGTGTTACACAGTGAAGGGTGAATCAGAGAGGTTTCGAATGGGGGGAATTTTATTGCGTATGCTTTATTGCATCACTACCCAGGTCACAGTGTGATTTAAACCTCACTGGCGTACTTTTGTCGCTCTTGTTATTACTGTTTAATACAACGATATCAGCAGGTAGTGTAGTCCGCGCAGCACGTGGGGAAGCGCGTGTGATTTTGCGCGCTGTTGATAGCGAGATATTTGTCGTTTGTTACGCGAGATCGGTAATATCTGCTGAAATAGCTTCCATTCAAAACTGCAGCTTTAATTTTGGTGTCTGTTTACAACCATGCAACAATTTAACATTTAGAAAGTTAAAGACATGCGTGTGAACTTACAAACCAGACTGGTGGTTCGTTTTCAAAAAAGGACTTGTGTTCTGCTGCACATCGTCTACTTTTTCAAAACTGTTTTAGGCTTCTTTCTCTTCGTACACAGAGCTTTAACATAGCCAGTTTCTTTGAATTCCTTGCGAACATGCACAATGCTGGTTTCTGATAAACCGGTATATTCTGAGGTTAAGTTTATTAAATCATTCACAAGTAACCATGAACGGTTCTCCATTAGCTTGTGGAATACGTTTAACACGATTTGTTTTTCACCCTTTTTAACAGTTTTCCCTTAGCGTGTTTTTTGTAACTCTCAGCACTGATTTTTGTGAGGTTATGTTGTCGCAGCTCAGAAGTTTACCGCCATATTCCTTACAGACCGACTGGCATAGTCTGTTCACGAGTTCCCAATTTAAAAACGACTCAATTCTCAGTCAGTGGGGCTTTTCCTGTTCTCAAATAAAACTTAGAAGTGTATCTCACAAGGGAAACAATCATAATTGTGATCAGACTTTAAAGAGCAATAACAATAAAAAGTGGTGGATCTATTTTGTTTTGTTCGTCAGAGTGCTTGGTTATTTCGGCAAGTAGCAAGGAAAGTGAAATGAGAGATGCGGTTAATAAGGAGGTTTTGAATGTGAAGACAGCGCCGCTGTGGCTAGTAGCTAGTAGCGAAACAATGTCTGTTGTGTAAAGACACTTTCCTTTCATGCACTGTTACACTCAGTCCTGCACAATGATGTAATTAAATGGTGGTTGAGTATTGTGAGGAATATCGCTCAGAATTGTACGTTTTGATAGGGGAAAAAATTAGTTTCAACATAGATGATTGGTACAGACAAAACCTTTCTACTGCGTCCAACGTTTTTCCTTTCAAGTTGAAAGTGACTGTCATGTTTTTACCTTGTTATGGAAGCAGCACAGTCTGGCGTGTCGCTCTGCAAGCGAGTCAACTTTCATACTTGAAGCTTGGAGTTGGTTTCATACAAGATTGACCTTATTGCTGTCAAATCTGAAGATACTCTTCTCCTTCGTCTTAGTTGAGATAAACATTTGCACAAATTATCTTATTGCTTATTTTCTTGTAGGTACAAGGGGAATATGGGAATACAGTAGGCTTTGAGCGATAGTCAAATCTTCTAAAACTTTGAGATTCCGTTCCGTCTGCACGGTTAAGATATCAAAAAATGAATCACAATCTTCCATTTGACGAAAGTTTGTTTTCCAAAACTTGCACAAATAACGAGGAATATCTCCGAAATGGTCCACTCTACGAAAAAAAATGGATAAATTGTTTTAGCAACATCTACATTTTTGTATAGTAAGATTTGGTTTATCTCTTACGGTTTAACAGTAATGCAAAAGTCATCCAGGGTAGACAGGACTACATAGGCTATGGCCGGAAAACTCAAAATAAACACTTCATTTGTCATACATATTAAACATATGGTATTTTAATCAAAATCGTTAAGAGCCATTTTCAAAAACTTTTCCATGTAAAGGGTAGTTTAGGGAGGAGGAATTTTCTTCAAAATCTTCTTGTGGCATCCTTAGATGTTAAACTAGAGTACCAACATTTCGTTTTTGAGATGTGGTGACAAGACACTGACGCACCTAACGTTTTCTAAAATTTGTTGTTTTATTCAGCGGGCCTCAAAACATATTTCCGGTGAAATCTCGACATCAAACTTTTGGATGGAATACAATACTTCCTCTACTTACTGTACGTAGTAGAAAAAGTAAAAATTGTATCAATTGTATGTTGAAGGGCGAGTAGAGAAGTATGTGTTACGTAAGAGAAAAGCGAATAGAGGAAACCATGTGAAACTAATATGTTGTATAGTAAAATGGATAGCATAAAAAGCTTCTCCATTTAAAATTAAAAAATAAAAAAAAAAATAAAAAAAAAAATAAAAAATAAAAAATAAAAAAAATAAAAAAACACCACATGCTGAATTTCGCCATGAGAGGTGAAGCGCTTTTCGAGTTTAAAGCTTACATACATAGAAACCTCCACCTATAGATGATACGAATTGTTTGTAGAAAAGTGGGTAGAGAAACACATGTGAATGCGTTACCTAAAAGGGAGTAGAGAAAACTATGAATCTAATACATAGTATTTCTATTTCAAACATGCACTAAATTGTATGAATTATTTGTAGAACTGGGAATAAAAACTGTTCTTTTTAAAAGTAAAATCGCCTTTCCTTTTTTCATGAAAGACACCTATATAGATAAACTTAAAAAGCAAAACCCCGTCTGAATACAAAATTGATCCAAATCGTTAACTGTTTGCGAGATACACGATGGAATTGAAATGATCCGTCAAACTTTAACAACGAATTTCTCAGGTTGTGAATAACAAGAAAGTCTAACACCAAAATGCTGAAAAGTTTATAGTTTTCTAGAAAAAAATACACTTGGCTGAATTATTATTGATTGAAGGTTCCTTATTTATGGCTATATTCATAGAAAATTAAATAAGTTTTTCCTTTTGCGTATTTCAATATATTAAACGGTTTTTGTGTAAATTAAAGTTAAAAAACCCACAATTTGTTGTCTTTTTGTTGCATCCTGTGTATAAACACACAGGAATTGCTCGTTTAAAGATACTAGAAATGTAACCACTAGGCATTGTTCACGTTGTGGGAGTTCATTTTCCAAGATTGAAATGCTTGTAGGCCAGGTGAAGGGAACTGCATAATATATTCAGACACAGAATCTACTTTCACTGTCTATAAAGACCCAACGATGTATTAGATACGCTCATATAGTAATTGCTGTGTCAAAACAGAAGCTGGCTTGTTCAATTTGTTTGAATCCAGCTGATTGGACAAAACACTGACGCTTGGAAGTGCATACTATACGAACAGCTCTTGCACTAGGGAGCTTTGCCATGATGTTTTCTCAGATCAGCGAAGAGATAGCTGCAGGTTTAGGCTCCCTCTTTTTGCTCTTAGTTGCATATATCCTCATGATATGCTTTAATGCCTTATGGTGTAAGATCTGAGCCTATGTCATTTAGCATGCGAACTCCTACTACCCATTGCTCCAATTAATTGGAATTCGGCAAGTGTTTTTCTGGAGTTTTGTGTAGAAATTAACTGCCAGAAATCTGGACATTGTCAGTAGGTAACTGCAATGAAGCTAAACGTCCAGGAGAATACCTGGCCATGCACTGGTGGGTTTGTAAGGCACTCTCTCTCCCAACGGTTGAAGTCGCAGTTTCAAACGTGGAATTTGCCTGTTCTCTTCAGCAATTGCCTTTAATTCTTCAGGTTGGAATAGACTTATGTTTTTCGTAAATAGAATATGTAGAACTGAACTGCAAATGAAATACTTGGATCAGAAGTTCATGTGACCAGTCGAATAGTTCTGAAGGTATAAACATTTGCTAGAGAATTTCAAAAGTCCGTATGTGGTGGCCGAAGCGGCGTCTGGGTGAGTTTTCTTCGGGTTCTCCGGTTTCCCCCGCCACCCATCCGCCAATTGTTCCATCACCTTTCCATTTATAGATTTCGCTTGCATTTCATATCATCCTCTTCCTCAGTGTCATACCTGGTGCTTGGCTTCCACCCACTTCCAGGTCTTCACTTTGTCTGGTCCATAGGTTCCTGTGTTCCCCGACAGGCGTCTGACCCTAGGCACTGGCTTGTAAGTCCTCACTCTCACACTTGCACGTGTTCACTCTGTCTGGTACATAGGTTCCTGTGCTCCCCGACAGGCGTCTGGCCCTAGGCACTGGTTTGTAAGTCCTCACTCTCATACTTGCAGGTGTTCACTCTGGTCCATAGGTTCCTGTGTTCCCCGACAGGCGTCTGACCCTAGGCACTGGCTTGTAAGTCCTCACTCTCATACTTGCAGGTGTTCACTCTGGTCCATAGGTTCCTGTGTTCCCCGACAGGCGTCTGACCCTAGGCACTGGCTTGTAAGTCCTCACTCTCATACTTGCAGGTGTTCACTCTGGTCCATAGGTTCCTGTGCTCCCCGACAGGCGTCTGACCCTAGACACTGGCTTGTAAGTCCTCACTCTCATACTTGCAGGTGTTCACTCTGGTCCATAGGTTCCTGTGTTCCCCGACAGGCGTCTGACCCTAGGCACTGGCTTGTAAGTCCTCACTCTCATACTTGCAGGTGTTCACTCTGGTCCATAGGTTCCTGTGTTCCCCGACAGGCGTCGAACCCTAGGCACTGGCTTGTAAGTCCTCACTCTCATACTTGCAGGTGTTCACTCTGGTCCATAGGTTCCTGTGTTCCCCGACAGGCATCTGACCCTAGGCACTGGCTTGTAAGTCCTCACTCTCATACTTGCAGGTGTTCACTCTGGTCCATAGGTTCCTGTGTTCCCCGACAGGCGTCTGACCCTAGACACTGGCTTGTAAGTCCTCACTCTCATACTTGCAGGTGTTCACTCTGGTCCATAGGTTCCTGTGTTCCCCGACAGGCGTCTGACCCTAGACACTGGCTTGTAAGTCCTCACTCTCATACTTGCAGGTGTTCACTCTGGTACATAGGTTCCTGTGTTCCCCGACAGGCGTCTGACCCTAGACACTGGCTTGTAAGTCCTCACTCTCATACTTGCAGGTGTTCACTCTGGTACATAGGTTCCTGTGTTCCCCGACAGGCGTCTGACCCTAGGCACTGGCTTGTAAGTCCTCACTCTCATACTTGCAGGTGTTCACTCTGGTCCATAGGTTCCTGTGTTCCCCGACAGGCGTCTGACCCTAGACACTGGCTTGTAAGTCCTC
Organism: Tenodera sinensis; assembly: GCA_030765045.1. Classification (NCBI taxonomy): domain Eukaryota; kingdom Metazoa; phylum Arthropoda; class Insecta; order Mantodea; family Mantidae; genus Tenodera; species Tenodera sinensis. Next base: position 15,115,558 of record CM060964.1, on the reverse strand, counting down.
ACTCTCATACTTGCAGGTGTTCACTCTGTCTGGTACATAGGTTCCTGTGTTCCCTGACAGGCGTCTGACCCTAGACACTGGCTTGTAAGTCCTCACTCTCATACTTGCAGGTGTTCACTCTGTCTGGTACATAGGTTCCTGTGTTCCCTGACAGGCGCCTGACCCTAGACACTGGCTTGTAAGTCCTCACTCTCATACTTGCAGGTGTTCACTCTGTCTGGTCCATAGGTTCCTGTGTTCCCTGACAGGCGTCTGACCCTAGACACTGGCTTGTAAGTCCTCACTCTCATACTTGCAGGTGTTCACTCTGTCTGGTCCATAGGTTCCTGTGTTCCCTGACAGACGTCTGACCCTAGACACTGGCTTGTAAGTCCTCACTCTCATACTTGCAGGTGTTCACTCTGTCTGGTCCATAGGTTCCTGTGTTCCCTGACAGGCGTCTGACCCTAGACACTGGCTTGTAAGTCCTCACTCTCATACTTGCAGGTGTTCACTCTGTCTGGTCCATAGGTTCCTGTGTTCCCTGACAGGCGTCTGACCCTAGACACTGGCTTGTAAGTCCTCACTCTCATACTTGCAGGTGTTCACTCTGTCTGGTCCATAGGTTCCTGTGTTCCCTGACAGACGTCTGACCCTAGGCACTGGCTTGTAAGTCCTCACTCTCATACTTGCAGGTGTTCACTCTGTCTGGTCCATAGGTTCCTGTGTTCCCTGACAGACGTCTGACCCTAGGCACTGGCTTGTAAGTCCTCACTCTCATACTTGCAGATGTTCACTCTGTCTGGTCCATAGGTTCCTGTGTTCCCCGACAGGCGTCTGACCCTACACTGGCTTGTAAGTCCTCACTCTCATACTTGCTGGTGTTCACTCTGTCTGGTCCATAGGTTCCTGTGCTCCCCGACAGACGTCTGACCCTAGACACTGGCTTGTAAGTCCTCACTCTCATACTTGCAGGTGTTCACTCTGTCTGGTCCATAGGTTCCTGTGTTCCCTGACAGACGTCTGACCCTAGGCACTGGCTTGTAAGTCCTCACTCTCATACTTGCAGGTGTTCACTCTGTCTGGTCCATAGGTTCCTGTGTTCCCTGACAGACGTCTGACCCTACACTGGCTTGTAAGTCCTCACTCTCATACTTGCTGGTGTTCACGCTGTCTGGTCCATAGGTTCCTGTGCTCCCCGACAGACGTCTGACCCTAGGCACTGGCTTGTAAGTCCTCACTCTCATACTTGCAGGTGTTCACTCTGTCTGGTCCATAGGTTCCTGTGTTCCCTGACAGACGTCTGACCCTAGACACTGGCTTGTAAGTCCTCACTCTCATACTTGCAGGTGTTCACTCTGTCTGGTCCATAGGTTCCTGTGTTCCCTGACAGGCGTCCTACCCTAGACACTGGCTTGTAAGTCCTCACTCTCATACTTGCAGGTGTTCACTCTGTCTGGTCCATAGGTTCCTGTGTTCCCTGACAGACGTCTGACCCTAGGCACTGGCTTGTAAGTCCTCACTCTCATACTTGCAGGTGTTCACTCTGTCTGGTCCATAGGTTCCTGTGTTCCCTGACAGACGTCTGACCCTAGGCACTGGCTTGTAAGTCCTCACTCTCATACTTGCAGATGTTCACTCTGTCTGGTCCATAGGTTCCTGTGTTCCCCGACAGGCGTCTGACCCTACACTGGCTTGTAAGTCCTCACTCTCATACTTGCTGGTGTTCACTCTGTCTGGTCCATAGGTTCCTGTGCTCCCCGACAGACGTCTGACCCTAGACACTGGCTTGTAAGTCCTCACTCTCATACTTGCAGGTGTTCACGCTGTCTGGTCCATAGGTTCCTGTGCTCCCCGACAGGCGTCTGACCCTAGGCACTGGCTTGTAAGTCCTCACTCTCATACTTGCAGGTGTTCACTCTGTCTGGTACATAGGTTCCTGTGTTCCCCGACAGACGTCTGACCCTAGACACTGGCTTGTAAGTCCTCACTCTCATACTTGCAGGTGTTCACTCTGTCTGGTACATAGGTTCCTGTGTTCCCCGACAGACGTCTGACCCTAGACACTGGCTTGTAAGTCCTCACTCTCATACTTGCAGGTGTTCACTCTGTCTGGTACATAGGTTCCTGTGTTCCCCGACAGACGTCTGACCCTAGACACTGGCTTGTAAGTCCTCACTCTCATACTTGCAGATGTTCACTCTGTCTGGTACATAGGTTCCTGTGTTCCCCGACAGACGTCTGACCCTAGACACTGGCTTGTAAGTCCTCACTCTCATACTTGCAGATGTTCACTCTGTCTGGTACATAGGTTCCTGTGTTCCCCGACAGACGTCTGACCCTAGACACTGGCTTGTAACTCCTTAAGGGGAGGGGAATCATTTCGCAAGTATCACCCACTTATTTTCAAAGAAATCGGGAACAAGTTTGCAGATAGAAAAGGCATACGTAATTTTAAAGAACCTGCAGTCTCGCCCGCGGTATCCAAATGGGGAGTACACCACTCATTCATGCCTGTGATTTCAGGTAGTGATGCGACGCGATAGAAATGTTAAATGGTTTATTTATGCATTGTGTCGCATTCTGTATTGTTGAAGAATGTTGCACCAGCCCATGGTGGAATCGTAGTAAACTTGTCTGCGCAGTGACGTCACCTTGGTTGCAACATGAACTGGGCTGGGTTTTTGCCGATGTGTGCGACGACATAACAGTTCTGAAGTGAATGTCTGAATGCCTTATTTCTATAATATAAAATAACACGCGTAAATAACAGGAAGTATAGATGATAGAAATAACTATCTGGAGCTGGAATAGTTTGTTCTGATACACCTATAAATGTTCCTGTTTATGTAAAGGATCTCTGTAGCAATTATAACGATATTTACCAATAAAAACACATGAAATAGGCTGAATGCAGTACAATTAATTGCATTTTGATTACAGTACTAATAATTTATGACTAACGTTGTGTTGGAAGTAATATTACTACGTTTACCAGTGCTTCTTCATAGGATATCTACTCATGGATGAAAATAGGACCAAAATTGCTAAGAATGGTAAAAATAGATTTGTGTTACCTAATACTAAGTACCTCAACTTAGGATCTGTGCTGTTTTATTGCCTTGGTCAGAGAAAGATCTACATTTCAGTGCCTGTAAACCCAGGTTCTTATGAAATTATGGCCAACAAAGTCTAAGGTTTGTATACACAAGTGAGCAAACCATTAAAGAGAAACAGCAAGCATTTTTAAATGACTTGACTTAGGTGCAGAGGTACGGAAGTCGGGGGGACCTCCACATATATTAATGTTTTTAAACAGCGTAAATATCGGACGCATTTAGGGTCGGAAAATTTTTATCTTCAAATTGTTCCACACAATGAAGTTTCAGATATGCAAGTGAGAAATTTGGTATACTGCCTCATAAATAGCAAAATTAACCGTCGATACTTTTTTTAACATGAAAAATTGAATGGCAGTGTTGTGTAAATGTTTAATCCAAAAACTGAAGTCTGAATTAACATTTTCTCCCAAACTGGTAGGATAATTAAACATTCATCCATAGTTTATTCAGATTAGTAAAGAATGAAATTAAAACATAATTTATAGAAAGTATAATTCCATGTGGAGCATTTTTCAAAACGGTGAACAAAATTAATTAAATGTGAATATTTCGAGCCAATTTGAACAGATGCATAAGTACATTAGCACCCTAAAGGCTTGATTAAAATTTCAAATGAATCTAACCAAAATTGATTTTAGAAATTTCACAGCTGGGTATCTCTAAGTAACCTAAATTTTATTTAAGATTTTTCTTTTTGAGCTACCAGAAGTTATTTTATTAAATTGTCTTGTTCTATTAGAAGTTCTGCATGTAATCAATATTCCTAATATTTACACAGGAAATGGAAGTCATTTCCTTGTTTTTCATTGTCTCGTGCAGTAATTACATAGTTATATGGTGTTATGTCTATCGTGGGACACAGTCCCCATTCTATTAGTGGCAACCAATTGGATCTCCATGTAAGTCGGAATTAAATTTCGTCTTGGAACAATGGCAATCCAGACTGTCAGCTGGCATCACTGCGTAATATTATGCCATTGTTGCTTCTATTAATTCTAAAGCATCAGCTTACGTCATTGAGGTCTTCCCTTCGGCAACAATGTTCCCATCTTTCAGGAATCTGTTTATCTTTAGGAAATGAGAAGTGTTCTCATTTTGTTTACTTTTTCTATAGTGAATGTCACACTCGTGCATTGCACACCCCGAACACAAAGCTATTAATCCAATATTGGTGACATCGTAAACGTGCAACTAATAATAAGAATATTTGCGAGCAAGATGATGTGACCCAAGTTTCCCAGAGTGGCAGATTCTCGCTAATGCGACGTGCACAGTTTGTCCTAGAGCTGTTGGTCCCTGGCAGGTGTACCTACAGCCATATCTGAAGCTGGTTGCGCTTACGGTAATAGTGCCAACTTTGGAATGTGTGTTCACGCGAGATTAAGGCAAAAAATCTGATGTGTTGCACTCACATGACTTTCTCTACTTTTGTACTATCATTCTTACAAACTCTTATTCCTATATCTTCTTCGTGTTAGTTGAGATAAACATTTGTACAAATTATCCTATTGTTTATTTCTTTGTTGGTGCAAGGGGAATATTAGAATACAGTAGGCTTTGTGCGATAGTCAAATCTTTTAAAGCTTTGAGATTCCGTTCTCTTTGCACGCTTAACATATAAAAAAATGAACAACGATGACCCATTTCACGAAAGTTCTAAGTTTTCCGAAACTCGCACACATAACAAGGAATATCTCCGAAATGGTTCACCCTACAAGAAAATTTATTGATACATAAATTGTGTATTTTAGTAAGATCTACATTTTTTGTATAGTATGATTTGGTCTATCTCTAACGGTTTACCAGTTATGCAAAAGTCGTCCAGAGTAAATACGACTACAGGGGCCATAGCCAGAAAATTCAAGATATACATTTCATTTGTCATCAAAATATCTCAAACACTTGATTTTAATAAAAATCGTTGGAGTCATTTTCAAGAAAATCAAAATTTTCGAAAAATTTTCCATGTAAAGGGTAGTTTAGGGTGGGACTATGTTCTTCAAAATCTTCGTGTCGCGTCCTTGAAAGACATTAAACTTAAATACCAACTTTGGTTTGTAACCGACTTCTCGTTTTTGAGTTATGCTGTCCACAGACACACACACACACACACACACACACACACACACACACACACACACACACACACACACACACACACACACAGACCTTTTTCTAAAAATGCTTTTTTTGGATTCAGGGGGCCTCAAAACATATATTTCCGGTGAAATCTCGACATCGAATTTTTGGGTGGAATACAATATTTCCCCTACTTACCAGTAGAGAAAGTAAAGTCACTGCATATGTTTTTCAGTTCATGCGGTATATTTAGCTTATAAAAGATGTTACATTTCGTCAACTACTCATTTTACTTTGGTCCAAGCTCATGGCATTGAGATCACACATCGGGGCAAGCACATATGTGGTTTTGAAAAGCTTAGTTTGTTGGTTTCGATCATACTGAAGATCCGTTTCACGCACAGAACTGTCACTCTAAACTCTTCGTTGTGCAAGCGCATCATAGTGGCTTTCACAGCAACCCCAGGCTGAGGGTTTTCTACTTGTTCACCTTTTTCTTTACCTCCGACATAACTCGTACGAGTTTTACAACTGAAATTAGCACCGAGTAAACTTAGCGCGAGTAACATTGGAGTCAGGTTGGCAAAGTAACCAGCAGAACGTTTGCAAGGAAGTTTACAAAGCTTGTGCAAGTCTTTACTCTTCCATTCGTTCCCCTAGGGCCATGAGCTGGTGAGCAGAGTATATTGGGGCCATGTGTGATGCCAGCTGAAAGACCATATGACCAATTTTGAGGCCGTACTAAAGGAAATGTGGCATGGTACAATTGCTCCCATTTAACACAATGTACTTTGAGATCGCCTCGCACTCGGGGCACAGTAGAAATCACCCACGTGATTCCAAACGTAACGCTTGAGGGTATAAGGTGTTCCGAAATGTCATGATGTACACTAAATGGGCATTTGGCAAACACCATAAGGTTGAAACGTTAATAGAAATATTAAATGCCTTTCATCGAGTACGAAGTAATGAATGACAAAGTTATCTTTTAAGAACTAGGATATTCTTTACTATGGTGAACAAAAATACTTATTTGTCTCATACCTGTTTTATAGTTAGGTATAACGTGTTGCAAATAAGTGAACGTATCAGAATGTTTACATATAACTTGAGTGACTGAGCTTCGCTCGGATTTTGTTTTCTTTTCCTTTTTTAATCTTTTTTTTTGGGGGGGGGGGGGGAGAAGGTACTTATTTAGATAAACTTGAAAAGCAAAATGTTAACTAGATATAAATGTTCATCCTAATTGTTGTAGCCGTTTCCGTGACGAGACCTTTAATATCCTGGCTTGTTTGTTGAAATTGGCCCATTAACAGAGAAATTATGGCCAAAATAAGGGTTAGAGTGACTGTGACTGTTACACGTAAAATCGCGTTTTTTTCAGGAATGACATCTAAATATGTAAAGTTAAGCAAAACCCTATCTGAATACTAAATATGATCGAAATCGTTATAGCCGTTTCCAAATTGCGCGGAATAACCGTCTTCTCTCTCTCTCTCTCCCTCTCTCTCTCCCTCTCTCTCCCCCTCTCTCTCTCTCCCTCTCTCCCTCTCTCTCCCTCTCTCTCCCCCTCTCTCTCTCTCTCTCCCTCTCCCTCTCCCTCTCTCTCTCTCTCCCTCTCTCTCTCTCCCTCTCTCTCTCTCTCTCTCTTTTTTTTATAATGCTTTTCTTTTTGTAGTGTTTAACGTCCGAAGAATTGCTCGTTTAAATATATAAGATAAACAGACACTTAATAACATAAGCTAATTATTGTGTTGGTATCCCATCGTATCCGTTGTGTGGTTAAGATTTCTTTTGGAATTCGTCCTTGGTTGATTTAAACAAGCGGGTTGTTTTTTACCTTGTAGCTAGCGTACAGGAGACAAGTCGAGTGGAGTCGAACCAGAGCACAGACAGTTGGCTCAGGCTGGCATAATCCATATAGTGGAGTTACCAGTAGAAAGTAAGTAGCGAGGAATTCAGTTTCCTTTCACCTACCTCCATGCCTTTGTCTGTTCTCATGGTAATTGCTTCATCTGCCGCGTATGTATCTTCTTTCCCACAAGGTCGTGAGTGAAACAACGTGTCAGGTTGGGCTTCTACGCTCACATTAACTTTGTGCTCAACAAAATTAACGGTACATTAGCTGCTTTGTATCAGGAAGCGATGTTATTTGTGCACTGTTACTGTGTTGACGTTAGCATTCTATTACATACATTGATTGCGACTAGTTCTTGAATGAAATGTTGAAATGTGAAGTTGGACCCGAGTCCCTTACCTTCACTGGCACGGAGAAGTACAGCAATCACAATGCAATTTATCACACTTGCAGTCATGTCAGCCATATATATTACTCTCACTGTTTACACTTAATTTGTTTGTATTTCTTCTATTCTCAACATTTCTCCTTCGTCTGAATTGTCATTTTCTTCTCTGTATCGCCTGTTATGCATATATTTTTATTTGAAAGCTAACATTTAGTTGGATTTGATACACAGGGCGGAAAGGAAGTCATTACATTCCATCTAATATGTGCTTCATAGAAGCATTACAAACAAGGTTTAATTGCATTTTATCCTTTGATCAGTCGATTTCAAAAAAAATAAATGTTTTTTTTTTTATCCCAATTGGATGCGTAATTCCATAAGAATGTACGAAGATAATAGTTTGTTACTTGTAAGATGCGCAGAGTAACTTATTTCTGACATAACTTCGGTAGTAATTATGGGACATTACACAGAGTTTCGAAATAATTAATCACTTAAGATGTGAAGGAATATTCAGAGCATGTTCTTTCAGACATGCAGCAAGTCGACAACGTTGAGTCGAGGTTGGTCAGGGAATTGACCTGGTTTGTGAATTGACCTGGTTTGTGAATCTAAACAGGTCGGGCACTTTCGTTTTCATGTAATGTTTTGGCACCTAACGCTTGTGATTGGCTCACACTCGCACAGTAAACTTGGAAGCATAAGGTAGGGTGTGAGTGTTTTCAAAATACACCGTTACTGTGTATTTACTGAGGTGTGGGGCTAGCCTTTAAAAAAAAAAAAAAACTGAGCTAGTGAAAGTGACACCCCCACAATCTGCAGTGTTGCCAGCTTTTCTACAAAACTAAAGTATCTCCATCGGAAATGGCCAGAGACAGAGAATGAGTGAAATGACTTCCCTTCCGCCCGGTATTGCTGTTTAATATGTAGGTACTAAAATTCAGTACTAACATAGTGAACCACTCTCTAATGTACAGTAGCAGTGACATGAGGAAGTTTGTGTTCATTACATCCCTGCGACCTTGTCTCAGGAAACTCCAACTCTTGGCACTCACACCAACAATGCTCATCGGAAAATGTAAACTAGACTTGAACTATGAATTGTTGTGATATGGCGAGAAGTATGGTCGATTTCTCTCTTTGACGACACATATTGCTATATGGACAATGTGTAGGCTCGAGTTTGCCAACGTTGAAGGTAAATGCACAGAGAATTGTTTACTGTTCTGTTTTAGGTTGCAGTGCAGTGTCTCATTACTGAGAATTGGCAGTATGAGCCTTAACAAGATAAGTGACGTCCTTGCTTTGCTGGTAATTTGACCGCAGTATAATGACATGGCTCGTGCCGTATTTGGGGAAGAACTGCATTAGTCATCCACCTGTAACATCGGGTAGCCGTACCGTTACCCCATTTCGAAAGAAGAGCTTTGAGTCTCTACAGCAATTTTTGAGGTTATGACAGTGTGAGCCCTTCTCAGTCAGACCCATGTTGGGAGTGGAGATTTTCTTTTGTTTTGTTAGCCAAAGCATGTAGCTTGCATAGAAACTGTTTCATCCTCGGCGCTTAAATCAATTTAAGAGATTAATTACTACATTCCATTTGTCCAAGTAAAAGTGGTCATGGTACGAAAGTACACGTTGCACTTTATATTGTAATCAACACTTAACTCTAGGAAGATATTGGAAGCAGCAGTGCAAAAGTTGTCGATGCATCCTTGCGCAGTTTTGTCCAGATGCTATCAGTTTAAACGTAATAAAAACAGTTTATATTAAATTTTAAGTGGAATTTAGCATTAGAGCCATGCTTTGTTCCAATTTGTATATATTCGAGCGAGATTTGCAAGAGTTGCACAATATTCTTAGATCTTTTTTACACTTTTGTATATTGTTTAATCCCAGTAGATTCATATAAAAGAAGCAGAAGAGAAATTTGCAAAAGACGTTGTACAAATGGCTAGATTGCCATTGTTTTCTGATCACTTTTAAGCTTACCACTTGTGGTAAAGATGTTCATGTGGAACCTGTGGGTCTGTTAAGGAGCTAACATATTAAAACTGCTTTATCTAGGATACAGGTCAACCCGTGTCATTTTCAGTTTTTAGTCAAAAATGTCCGATCGTGAGTTAAAAATAAAATCTGATGTGTTGCACTCACATGACTTTCTCTACTCCTGTACTAACCATTCTTACAAACTCTTATTCCTATATCTTCTTTCTTGTTAGCTGAGACAAACATTTGTACAAATTATCTTATTGCTCATTTCCTTCCGGTGCAAAGGGAATGTTAGAATATAGTAGGCTTTGTGCGATAGTCAAATGTTTAAGATTTTGTTGTCTTTGCACACTTAACATATAAAAAAATGAACAGCGATGATCCATTTCACGAAAGTTCTAAGTATTCCGAAACTCACACACATAACAAGGAATATCTCCCAAATGGTTCACCCTACAAGAAAATGTATTGACATAAATTGTGTATTTTAGCAAGATCTACATTTTTTGTATAGTATAATTTGGTCTATCTCTAACGGTTTACCAGTTATGCAAAAGTCGTCCAGAGTAAATACGACTACAGGGGCTATAGCCAGAAAATTCAAGATATACATTTCATTTGTCATCAAAATATCTCAAACATATGACATTTTAATCAAAACCCTTAGAGCCATTTTCAAGAAAATCAAAATTTTCGAAAAATTTTCCATGTAAAGAGTAGTTTAGGGTGGGGCTATTTTCTTCAAAATCTTCGTGTCGCATCCTTGAAAGACATTAAACTTAAATACCAAGTTTGGTTTTTAACCGACTTTTTGTTTTTGAGTTATGCTGTCCACAGACTGACACACAGACACACACGGACCTTTTTCTAAAAATGCTTTTTTTGGATTCAGGGGGCCTCAAAACATATTTCCGGTGAAATCTCGACATCGAATTTTTGGGTGGAATACAATACTTCCCCTACTTACCAGTAGAGAAAGTAACAAGTGAACATACGTTATACGTAACCCAGTTCTACGTAATTCGCAGTTACACGTATTTAATCAGAGTGAAATACAACTGAGTTTTATGTAATTATGGGCGTACGGCGTACCAACAAGCGAGAAGTAAACAAACACTTTCTGTATGTGATGTTTTCACCGTAAGTGCGTTGTGTTTGAACAACTTGAGGGAAGTTTGTGCTTTACAAGAACTAACTGAAGCCCAGAGGTTCGATTCCTGAAAGGCAAAAGTTGCTTGTGAAGAAAGTAACGGTCTCGCGCATGTGCCAAGTAGGTCTCAGGTCTCTTATATAACGCCTGACCCCCTTCCATTCACTCGCTTTTATTGGAATGTCTGGAGTGTGGACAAACCATGATGTGGGATCTATCTGTTGATGTTTATTTGTAATAATCAAGTCCCCGAGCCCACGACGTTTGTTATTCTCTCTACACCAAACACTTTGGAAATTCGGGGGAGGGATTACTTAAAAGGTTACTGGTTACAAACGTATTATCCCCTCCAACATGCTTGCTGGGAGCACCTGGCTGATCACGTGCGTGGCAGCAGAAACAGAAGAAACATTTGCTCGCTTTTCTTCACCAACATTCATTTTCATAAGTGTCTGCGGAAGGCGAGGAATGGTTCTAATTAAACCAAATATGAAGTTGAGGTGGCAAAAGAAATAGTCTGTTGCACTCACATGACTTTCTCTACTCTTGTACTAACCCTTCTTACCTCATCTTCTTCCTGTTGACACAAAACATTTGCAGAAATCATCTTATTGCTAATTTTCTTGTAGGTGCAACAGTGTATGGGAGTACAGTAGGCTTTTTTAATTTTTTTTTTTTTTTTTTTTTTTTTTTTTTTTAATTGTTGCATTTATATCCCACCTTTAACTGCAGAGGTCCTATCGGCGGCCTTGCCTATTGGCAAATGTTGTCACACGTTTAACGGTGGGTTTTTCGATCTTTAGGGTTTTTATGGGTTGAATTCACACACACACGCGCACGCACACGCACACGCACACGCACACTCAGCGAAGGATGAGGAATAATCTTGGCTGGAGAAAAATGCCTACCTCCTGCCGGGAATTGAACCCGGGAACCCTTGCACAGTAGGCTTTGAGCGATAGTCAAATGTTTCCAACCTTTCAAATTCCGTTCTGTTTGCACGGCCAGCATATAAAATAAAAATGAATAACGAAGTTCCATTTGACGAAAGTTTGTTTTCCAAACTCAAATAACAAGGAATATCTCCGAAATCGTTCACTCTACCAAAAAAAAAAAAAAAAAAAAAAAAAAAAAAAAAAAAAAAAAAATGTTTTGGCAAGATTTAAATGTTTTATATTACAACATTTGGTCTATCTCTTTCGGTTTACCAGTTATGAAAGTCATCCAGAGTAATCAGTACTACATGGGCTATAGCCCGAAAATTCAAAATATACATTTCATTTGTCATAAAAATGTCTTCAACATATGTCATTTTAATCAAAATCATTAACCATTTTCGAGAAAATCAATTTTGGAAAAATTTTCCGTGTAAAGGGTAATTCAGTGTGGAGGAATTTTGTTGAACATTTTTGGTGTCGCATCCTTGAAAGGTAATAACTTGGGTACCAACTTTGGTTTTTAAGCGACTTTTCGTTTTCGAGTTACGCTCCCCACAGACTAACACTCACACTCACACTCCCACACCGTTTTCTAAAGACTCTTTTTTGGATTCAGCGGGCTTCAAAACATATTTCTGGTGAAATCTCGACATCTATTTTTTGGGTTGAATACAATACTTCCTCTACTTACTATACGTAGTTGAGAAAGTGAAAAATAGAATTTAGAACATTTAGCTATGGGTTACCATAAACAATTGCATCGTCGCTGGCAGAAGTTAATCTGGGCTGCATAAATTCCTAACATCGAGTAAACAAAAGAAAGAAGAAGAACGTTGAATTTCATTTTGTGGACATGAACCATCCAGTTGTAACAAACGGCTACAAATGTCCACGGTGGATGGATTGAGTCATTCAAATAAATGCCAGTTGACAGTGAAAGAGCACCTCCAGTTTGAGATTGCCGTGCGTATATCCATAGCAACACGCTTCAGCTGTCCACATCCCTTGTTTACCTTTGGTAGAGGTAGGTCAGCCCCGGATCGATACCCAGACTTGCAACCCTTTCACGGATTAACAACCTCATCCTGATTGACGGGAATTTAACAGTAGCGGTAGCTCTGCTTTTGCTTTTGTTTAGGGCAAAAGAAACAAGTGAAACATGCAGCACTTCCTCTGCGCCATATTGGACTGTTGGGCACGAACTTTATACAAGCACAAAGGGGACATTCAGTCAGTATAGGTAAGTCAATGAACGCTCTCCAGAGTAAAATGCTTAACTCAGGGATTTGATATCTCGAAACGAAACATCTAATGTTGCTGCAAATTCTTTTGATGTAGGATAGGCACAAAGTCTTTACTGTTGTAAATGTAGTTATTTAATTTTGGTCATTTGTTTTACTGTGCACACTGCATTTAGCAGTTTATTTTGTAGCATAATATTCGTAACTTAAATTCATGTCCTGATCGGAAGATAGCGTTCCTTAAGGGTAAAGTAATCTCCTTTGTCACGCTGCTGACCCTGCACTCCTTCGTAACCTTAGCTGCGGCTGGAGGACGCAACGCCGGTTAATTAGGGTACCCTCTGTACTTGCCAAAGTAAACTTTAGGGAAGAGGCAGTATGTGCTCTACATTGCAAATATACCTAATCAGCAAACACACAAATAACAGCATAAGTGCTATGAAGGAAATGCAGGATAATACGGTAATCTAATTTAAATTAATTTATACCTCTAACATGAAGCCTGAAACTAACATTTAGCTTCTCTATATACTTCGCTAGCTTTTACAATATTTTATTCATTGCACTTCATCGCGATATTTTACAAGTGCTGTAATTTGCATTCCTTTTTAAATGTCTTATGCGCCTGTCATTATCTTCACTGTGGTTCTTGTCTCATTACGTGTAATTGTGGCATTGCCGAGCTCAAACTAAGTGCTTCAAAAATGTTAACTCTCGTAACTGCTAGGAGACATCACATCCAGCTACTAACTACGTGTACTGGTGCTAGTAAAAGCTTACACTCGTAACTGCCAGGGGACTGCTGTGCTATACAGTCCACTCACTTCGTGTACCCGTGATAGTATAATGTCCAAGACAAGTTCATTCTCACTTGTTAAGATACAAGCCTGTTGTGGTCTGTAATTCTATTAAAACAGTATACGTTAGTATTTGTTTGCTAGTGTTCCCCTAGCGCACCTTTGAGACTCTCTGCAACTGCCTGCCAGACTTGCAGAGGTCTTGACGGCCCTTAAGCAAGCGGTCGAAAGCTTTTAGGGGAGATAAACATGAGTTTAAAAGTTTAAAGCTTTAGATAGCATTTTTATACTCTTTATCTCTATAGCTTTGTTTTAATTCTGACTTTTACCTCTCCTTTGTATATTTATGTATATCGATTTTCGCCTTTACTAGTCACTTTATTTTGTATTAGTTTATACCTGGCTTTTGCCATGAATTGTCTAAGGGCGCTGATCATATGTCTAACGAAAAATGTTAACATTAGTGTTCACTCTTTAGGTAGCAAAAGCTGTTCTGCAAATCAAATTGCATTCTTATATAGGTTTTCAACATTCTTGTCATGGTTTGACATGAACTTTGTTTTTCTTTTCTCCTCTTAATTTAATGTATTAATATACGCTATGTGATGTTAATCTGATGTTATTCTTTAAATGCCAAAATGTTGATATCATTGACAACGTTTACAAAACTTGTTACATTTTGCAAGCCCTGATTTTGAACAACCATCGTATGCTAAAAAGGAGTAAAATTTCTGACATGAGTCGGATAATTCCTTTAAACTGCGTTCACCTGGCTGAAAGGGAAAGGATAGCTTTTACTTCTGTATTAAACAGTAAATCACCTGGCCGCAAACAAGAGGGTTGTTGCACGGGTTTGAAGGGGATGTAGTGTTGCGTGAACCTGTGACCTACTCCCCGACATGCTGCTATTCGTTGACCTGTCGTTGTGGCTGGGGAATAAGAACTGAATGAAAAGATAAAATAGGTATATTAGGAAAGCATCTAAAATAACTTTTGAAAGTCGGCTACATGTTTGCTGTTATTAGGAAAATGAAACCCTACTGCGTGACTGGCAATCTATTCGCAGATAGAACCTCGACGACACGTGAGCACCAATGGAATGAACGACCTGTGGTGTATCAGGTATCACCCACTGCAAATGAATTCGTCACGGGATAACATTGTCACTCATAAGCAATGCCACGAATGATTGTCAATTCATCCAGAATTTGCCTCGCGAGTTACATTTGTTAAGACTATTTCACGAATTAAAGGTGATACAGCCAATGAAACGTTATGTAATTGCTGTGTTGTAATTTAAAAAGAAACGTGTAGCATGAATACATACATTAGTGCCCATTGGTACGGCCTACAAGATTATCATATTGATGCTCCAATTTTTTAACGCGTTGGTTATGTCAGAAGTTGGAGTATCTGCTGTTAATTTATAATTTCGTTCAATACAGAATTGTTTAAACTAATTCCAAACGTATTTCCTGTTGTATTCTGTGTTCTGAGGTTTCCTTCTTCGAGTCATTTCATCTATTTCAGCATAAAATGGTTCACCGAAGCTGTAGTCAGCCATTTTTGTCATTTGAATAGCGGCTCTGTTCCGTCAACTTACGTCAATTGTTTATCTAACCTGATCATAACATAAGAAAACAGGGGGTGATAACTTTACACAGTGGTGTTATGGTTCTAATATTAGGTAAAAAGAAAATATATGTAAAGACACACACGCACACATTCCTTCTGAAGAAATGAATTTTCTGCTTTAATGCTGAGGGAGTTATAAAACGTAGCCGGATATTTAAAATAATTCACAAATTTGAAACATTGAAGTTAGGTTTAGTATCCAATAAACTAAAGGGTACCAATAAAAAATAGTTGCTTCGCCAAAATTAAGATCACGTGTAGCACAATGATACCAATATTGTCAAAACATTCGTCAGGGAATATAAAGCTTGTGGTGTGATAGATTTATTGCAACTTTACTTTGTATCTAAACCTTGCCAAAGTGAACCTTGACCGTTTCGTTTGAATTTGTGAAGTAGCTATTTTTCTAAATTTTATCGAAATCTATAGAAAAATTTGCGCGAATTATGTCCATTAAAATAAGTTATATTATAGCCCCAAAGGATGGTGCGTCTAACTTTAAAATCGTATTCTCTGTTTCGTTTATTTTCACTAAAAGTATCCTGTCTGTTGGAGCACAGCTAAACAGAGTGTTTAATCTGTTGAAAAGCGTTGCACATGATCCACTTTGTTCCTGCCATAAGTATATCTTCGACCTTTAGACCAGTAAATTAGTATATCAATATTTTCGTAACACTGATGAAATCTCTCCAAAAGGACGTTGAAATATTAACCACTGCTGGTTATTGCTTTAAACACAGGCTCGTTGAAAAAGCGTGGAACAAGTGTGGAAGTTGAATAGGAAGAGGTTGAGGGTTCAATAAAACTTCCGCCCCCGCGTTCTGTGCCGCTACAACCGCCCACGTCGTTTCGTTACGCCCACGCAATGCTACATGACGTCACAGACAGAGCATACTTAACGTGCCGCCGCGAGGTTGCACCACAGTATCAAATGGGTGTCCGGGAGACGTGCTCTCATTGGTTTGACGTCATTACATGTTCCCTTTCACTCGGCGACAGCAGCAGGTTTCGGCAAGCGCGACTGAGAACGGGGCAGTCGATCGTCGTTTGGTGTAGCGGTAAGACGCATAGACGGCCACTCAGCATATCGTGTCGGTCACAGCAGACAACCAACAGCTGACTGTCAACTCCCGCGTTGACAGGTCACGCAAACTAAGGTTTGTTAAGTGCTTTTCTCATTATAATTACTCAAGTGCTGGTCTTCATTTTTTCAATTATTGGAACGTGAAGATTCTTTTTGAAATATGAAAAGAGTTGAAGTTTTGATCACAAAGCTCAAGTGATGTGAATTGGTCTCGTGCTAGAATCATGAGCGTTGGAAGTTTTGTAAGGGCTCGGGTGAAGTTAAAGTGAAGTCTTTTGTATCTATGATTGTGAAGATAGTTATCCGTCTCTACGAGCATGCAAGTGAAGTGAGTTGAAGGATAGTGTGTTACATAGGAATATTCTAGTGCCTCTGTCGCGTCGCATCACAAACCACATGTTAGGAAAGTGGCGCGTACAAATGCCCTGCTTGGACAGCTGATCAGCGTACGCTTGCGGTGTCATTCAGAACAGCAGCGTGCGATGCAGGTGTCGCAGTATATTAAACCTACTGAAGACTTCACGTATCTCAATTTAGAAACATATTCGCATGTACATAATTAGGTGTCTGGATAACATTATTTTGGCCCAGGCACTATAACAGTTCATCTCAATATAACCACAATCTAGGAACTCATATTTTTTAAAAAAATAGAGGTATCTTTCATATCAAATAGTGTTTGCGAAAGGGGGAGAGAAAAAGAAGATTGCAAATTAACGCCTTTCCCCTATACAATATTTGGTGACAATTTAAAGATTTTGTGATTAATGAAGCAGTACTTTTTTCATTTACTTTTGAAACTCTAAATCCGTATCTTACTTTCAGGCAGACAAGTACAAATTTAGTACTCAAAATCCTTTCAAAAATGTCCGTTTCCGTACTCATTTGAGTGTTACAAACGCTGCTACCATGCAGTCTGTTCTAGGATTCAGTGTTACTCCCAGGAAAATTATTTAATGCTACGTTTGTGTCAAAATCGAAGTGCATGTAGTGTGCAGGACATTTGATTTAATGTTGCACGTGTGCAAGAGTATATTTTCCCAGGATTGGTTTTATACAAGTTTAGGTAAAAAATTTAAATTGTGAGTGCAAGTTTGATTTTTTGAATGAATATTTTCGATTCGACAGTAATGTGTGCAGACGTTGGTGTTCAGATAGGAAGTGATAGGTGAGTTCAGAAAGCTATATTTTTGTCCACGTTTACCCGGATTCCCCAATTTGAGATTTAGAAGTATAATTTTGAAAACAATGATACTTGGAAGCACATCATAATTTACCAGTATTAATGTCGCAGGTTAAGAATGAAATTAACATTATATTCTACATAGAAAAATTAAAGTTACAGAGTTGTATTATTTTGAAGCCATTTTCTGTACATTTTGCATTACGAGGTTTTCGCATATAAAATATGATTTACTTATTCCTCAAGGTGATATTAACGAATGTAATTGGTCTTTTCGCATATAGGTAATATGGTGTAGTTCAAAATTGTTTAACATATGAATTGCAGTTCCTGTGATCCTGATTAAATCTCTACGAAGTGTTCTCTCTTGGATTCCCTGTGTCAAACTCCAAGAATGTGCGTAACTTGAAACGAAGAAAAGTGGGTTTTAATTTTTTTTTTTAATTTTTTTTTTATTTTTTTATTTATTTTTTTTTTATTTTTTTTTAATACTAACGAAGGATTACAATGGAAATGGTGCGTTTATACTCGTCTGTTGAAAATAATTTTCGTCCCTGTGTTTTCCAGCTGCTTAACATCAATTTTAACTAATGTGCATCAGGTGGCGTGTGGTTGCAAACGCGGCGTTTGAAACAATGTATTTATAATGGTTTTCAAATACGTAACATTAAAAACGAACGAAGGTGATTAAACTGTAATTTCCGAAAGCAATTTGTTTATCGAAATGACATTTAGTGGTCGCAAGTGTGAGTGCAAAGCTGTCTTATCCGTGCGTAGTGTGTTCGTGCTATATTTGCTGCCAGGAACAAGCATAACAAAATAAAATAACATCTACAATTCCAAGCGCAAGTTGATATAAAACAAAAGATGATCTTGGGGAAAGTGACAAAGTACAATCAGGTGTGATTCAATATTATTATGTATAATGTGGACCTATGAATGGAGTAAAGTTACACAATACTATAAATACTACATAAACTAAGCTTGTGTGTGGGTATGCAGTGAAGTATTTACAATGGCTTCTGTATATTTAAAGGCATCTCGGCGGCGGTAAGGTTTGCGTTACAGTGGCAATGTCCCGTGGCAAATTGTGCTACCTACAGCGTTGTTCCAAAGTTCCGAGAAGTGCATTCCACTTTTAATGTACATTTTAATAAGTGTTAAGAAAAATTTCCCCTGGGGAGCTAAACCTCTTCGCAAGTTGTTACAGATATGTGAAAACTAGAAAGAACGTTAATCTAAAGAGAATTAAAGTTATTTAATTAAAGACATTTGATAACATTAGTTTGGTGTTAGCTGGATGCTCCAGAAGTTGGTCCTTTAATTGCCCTTTGTAAAAGTTTGTGGAGGTACTTGAACATTATTTGATCTATTTAAAATTTACAAATTAGTATTTGATGCTCCTTCGTGAAAGGTTTCCCTTTATGAGATAAAGTAGGTGTGAGTTAACCTGGCACTTGACAGCTAGCTGAATCACTCACCTGCGAACGAGGCTAGCCCTATCTCGTCCAATCGACTGATGGTTGCGCGATGTGTTTAAAACACAGTTGGATGAGTTTAGAGCTAGCCTCGTTCGCAGGTGACAGGTTAGCTCTAGATCAGTACTTTTGATACTTCCCTACATCACATGATTTGTGTTGTATATGTGAGTTGTTCTGCAGCATTCCCAATAGCCTGGGCATTATTTTAAGGTTCTGTTGTTTGATTGTTTCAGTGTGGCTCCTTGGAGATTGGTGAGGAGCGTCGGCGACGTGCAACCATGATGGAAACTCTGAGCAACTTCAACATCAACAGTAGCAGTAGCAATGAAGACACGACCGCAAAGGGCAGCAGCGCTGACAATGATCGTCAGCGGCGCATGGCAGTGCTGAGCTACGAGCAGGTGCGCCGTCTGAACGACGTGATGGACGAAGTTGTGAGCATCCACGGGCGAGGAAACTTCCCCACTCTGGAGGTTCGGCTGCGGGACCTGGTGACCGTGGTTCGTGCTAAGCTGGAGGCAGACACGGCTTCTGGAGGTGCAGGCATGAAAGTGAAAGACATCCGCTTGAACGGAGGCGCCGCTTCCCACGTTCTTGCCACGGAATCGCAGCCATACAACGACCTAGATCTCATCTTTGGCGTGGAATTATCCGGGGGTCGCAATTTCGATCGCGTTAAGACAGCCGTTCTTGGTTCACTTTTCGATCTGCTTCCTGAAGGAGTAAGCCGGAAACGCATCACCACGTGCAGCTTGAAGGAGGCTTACGTGAGCAAAATGGTGAAGGTGAACAACGATGGAGATCGCTGGTCGCTTATCTCGCTGGGCAATTCCCGTGGCCATAAGAATGTAGAACTTAAATTTGTGGACTCCATGAGGCGACAATTCGAATTCTCCGTGGATTCCTTCCAAATCGTCCTGGATTCTCTTCTCTTTTTCTACGAGTGCAGTGAACTGCCCATCGGGGAAAATTTTTATCCCACTGTGGTTGGGGAATCTGTGTACGGAGACTTCCAGGAGGCACTGTATCATCTGCACAAGAAGCTGATCGCCACAAGACACCCGGAGGAGATACGAGGCGGTGGTCTTCTGAAATACTGCAACCTTTTAGTAAAAGCCTACCATCCTGCCAGACCGGACCACATTAAGACCTTGGAGCGTTACATGTGTTCGCGGTTCTTCATAGATTTCTCGGATATTGCGCAACAGCGAGCAAAGTTGGAGAATTACCTCTGGAACCACTTCGTTGGACCTGACGAAGAGAGCCTGAAATATCGCTACCTGATGCTCCTGCATAGCGTCGTCGAGGAGTCCACAGTCTGCTTAATGGGCCACGAACGACGACAGACTTTGTCGCTGATCGAAGATCTGGCTTATCAAGTGCTTTACCAAGAACAGCAGCGACTACTGTCGCAGCATCAGCAGCAACATCCACCCACAACCTTGCTGTATGCAAATGGATATTACTATGCTCCGATAATCCCAACAGCAGCACCAGCCCCCATGGCTCATGCCTGCTTCCCCTGCGCTTGCACTGCCGCCGCCGCCACCACCTGGATGCACTGCTCATGATGCCCAGTGCTGCCAGCAGAGGAGAGTGTTGTTCCCGTCCGACTGTACTGATCACCCTACACTCTAGTAGTGAAAAAGTCTGAGAAAGAAGAGGAGGAAGAAGAAAAGTGTTCAGTAAAACTTTTTGCTGGGGTGCGTTACTAATATTTTTGAATTCGGTAGCATAATAAAAAGAAAAGCAGATGGGTAAAAAGAGAGGTAGGTTGATTTGATTCATGAAGTGGAATGAAAATCTGAGGTGGTGGAAAAATACAATTATTTTTCTGAAGTTGGTAGTTTTTTCACTCATAAAATGAAACAAAAGAAACAAAAACATCTGAAAAAGGAATGTAAAAAATCCAAAAAAAAAGAAAAAAAAATTGAAAAAAAAAAAAGAAACCTCATTGATGGCTGTTGACAAGAGCACATCCATGTGTGCTGCTGTGGAATTTTCATTAGTTTCATCTCAAAGAGGTTTCAGTAACATCATTTTAAGACATACCAAAACATCTCCGTATATATTATAATGAAAGATCATTAAAAATATATAAAAACCAAACCATTCCAAAATGTAATTTATCATTTGATTGGTTGAAGTGTGGCTGTGAACAAATTTCAAGTAGGCTAATAGTATTTCAGGTTATGTGTGTATTTTGAAAACTGAAGTAGCAAGGTCTCATTAAATAATGATAAAAGAAAAAGTGGCTGCAGCCTGAAGTTTGTACAAACCAAAATTTTAAAAGCATTTATTGAAACAACAATCCTTAAATATTTGCCCTAAAGGGGAGGGAAATACAAATATTGGCTACAGTTTTTGAAAAGGGGGGGATGGGGAACTAAAAAAAGGAACAAGACTGCTTCGTAAGGCATATGAAAGATTTTTGTAGACACTACATATATGTGGATGCTAGAACGGAATAATTGCAGAGAGAAGTCTGTTATCTAGCAGTCTTCTATTGTTTAATATCGTGCCACCTTTTCTCATGTTGTAAAATCGTAGACTGCATTCATTTGTATAGGCTGAAAGAATTGTCAAACTGAAATTTGCAATGCATTTTAATAAGAGGAATGATTCAGTGTTTTATTGGCATACAGTGCTTGGTGCTAGAGATAAGAGAAACCATTAGTAAATGAGTATTGACCTCCCCTTAGTGAAATGAGCTTTACCAGACTGCAGCAAGCATCCATTATCTTTCTGTGTTTAAGTTTTGTGCACATGTTTGTAAATTAGAGATTTTCCTTTTGTTCTAGACTGTAGTAGATAAGTTTTCTTGAGTGTTTCTTTTTTCTTGATAATTTTAGAGTAAATGTTTTGGTGTAATTCTGTGTACAGATAAGTCACTGTAGAATTTTGATTTGATTTCTTTTTCTTATTTTGAGGGATGGCTTTCTTAAGCTGAAAAGTTGTTCATTTGGGAATTCTGATGAAAGTTACTATATCTGTCCACTTATTATAGTGATATTTCATATTGTATGATAAATGTAATAGTAGATTTAAATCCAAGCAGCATTTCTTACATATTGTGAAAAGAAAGGTTATGTGCAATTTTAAATGAAGTGGTAAGAAATCTGATACAGTTTGCAAATGAAGTGTTTTAAAATATGGAATCTGGGTGATGTGTTTTACAAGAAATGTTGTGTTCTGCAATACAAGCTTTGGAACATCTACCACCCATTGTGTCACTGCAACTATAAGAAAGTATTGAAAAATTAAGTTTTAGTCCACGTAAAAGCTGAGAGTTGACGGTTGAAATATCTTCCTTAGTGTTATTTTAATAAAGAAAAAAGTTAGAGTTGTATCCATCTGAAAAGTAACTTCAGGCTGCAGAATATTGCTGCCCAATGAGGAAAACATAACTTATTGGCTAAATGGTACATAATATTGGCTTTAACAAGAGATATATTTCGAGCTATCTTGGATAACAAATATAATACATTTGTTTCAGAAGCAAAAGTTAAATCATTATTTTATTTATATTTTGCATTATGCTGAGTCCAATTGTACAGTCACTGATTTCTTTACCCCCAGTAGTTTGAAATGGTATGCCTTTTAAGTGCATGTATTGAAGAGCTGAGACTTTTACCTAGCAGCATATAATAATGAATGTGCAGAAATTTTACCCAAATAAGAGATACCGTGTTAAGTGTTACTCAAATACATGTTTGTAACTAAATGGATCAACTCGGAGTTCTTTATATGTAGACAGTGATGATCGTAGATAATAGTAAATGTTTCTTTCCCATTGTTGGTAGTTGAAGAAAGATGAACACATTCTGATCTGTAACGATTGAGCTTCTTTTAAAATGAATATGAAGTTGTAGTGTCTAGTCGTAAAAAAGACTGCACTTTTGCAAGACTTGTTCTTAATCTAGTGTGCCATTTCAAAGGTGTTAGGGGGTCAAGAAAAACTGCTGCAATGTGTTTATTTCACTAACTTTAATACCAGTGTATAGTAGTTATATTGAATTTTGCTTGTTCATTATTTGTGAAAAATGGCATTAATATACTGTATAAAGGAATTTCTTTTTGAATATCATTCTCTCCATTTCACTTTGTGCAGTTTTTACATTTAAGATGTAATATTCATGATTGATGGAATATAGTGTGACTTAATTTTATATCAGAATGACCAGTTTGTTTAATAGGACCCTGTCGATCCATTCACCTCCTCACTCCCTTCCCAGGTCACTTCTAATAGATTAGGTTCACATATTAAAGTTCTCATCTAGGTGATGAGATTAGTTGATGAGGAAAAAGTAAGTAGTAAAAAACATGTTTGTTGCGTGCAGAGCAACACACATGTTTTACTGCAGTTGTTCTCATTCGCCCCCTCGAATGAAGGCACAACTGGACTTTTTTCTCTCCCATAGCCAACAATGACACCCACTTGCACCTTCTGATGATAATGCAGATGAAGTGGGATGGAGAGAGCGTAATTTGTTTTTAAATATTTATACTATAATTGCTTTGAAACATTTGGTAAGAGATAAAGACACTAGCGCTGTCACAAAAAATGAAATTATTTTAGCTAGACACTGTCCTGTAGTGTAACAATACATTTTTTTTCTCTGGTGAAGGCATCATGTTTATGGATAAGTGTTGAGCAGGGGTGGTAAAAGTGGCATTCAGCTGATGCATTATATGTTTGAGCATGAGAATTTTAATTATGTCATTTGACTCGTATTAAAGTTGTCCCTTTTTGTGTACAAACTAAAATAAATGTAGTAAATAGTATCTGTTCAGAAACCATTCCTCTTGCAAGGACTGATTTTTATGGATTGCATTATCAAATCCTTACTGTATGACAAAGTAAAGGGCCTAATGTGTTAACCAAATGAAGTACTAAAATTGTAGTATTTTTCAAAACTTGATGACCCTACCTACTCCTCTACCCAAGTTGGTGTTCCTTTGAGGTTTGGGTTTACCAAGTTTGTGGTTTAAAAGTATATAGGAAACAAGAATGCCCTGTTTGAGGGTTGCTAGTGGTTTTGCTTGGAGGCCATCATGTTTTGAAAAATACTGTAATGATTATTTATATTACATTTTTAAGAATAAAAGCAAGCTTAGGTCCCAGGCCTCGTAGCTCTATGGATTATCGAGTCTATTATATTTGTGTAGCTTAATTGTATGTGAACAGTGGTACATAAATCCAAATCTGCATGAAAACTTGCCTTCTAATGTAATTGTTGGGTTTCATTTGATGTAGTTGAAACAGAGGAAGTATTTTGAAATCTGGACAGAAGTAGATGAGAAGAGTAAATGACATAGTTGTTTATTCACTAGACAACATGCTGTATTATGTGTAAAATAACTAGACGGCCAGTTCCACGGTTTGTTTTTCTCTCATTTCGCATGTCAGAACTAAATAATGAGATCTTGTAAAAACAGTAGACGTGATTTTAGCAAAAGGAAAGATTATTGAAAATGGTGCAACTGACCGTCAGAAGGGCTGTACATAGATAACATCCAACTGCTCTGCTAGTAACCCTTATTTCTTGTTGCAGTCTAATGATACCTAATAAAGCGAGTTTTTCTCAGGATTAATGTATGACGAGGTTGTTCTATTTTGATTTCAAACAACCAGTTTTCAATGACATGTACATTAATACCATAATCAAGATGTCGTGAAAGTAAACGTTTAATAAGAATGTGCTGTCTATTTTGAAAGGGCATTGTTTTGAGTTTATTTTTAATTATTTTGACAGGCCCAACCACTCAAATGTTATAAATCTCTATAAAATAGTAAATAAAGACATAAAAAGATTGAAAAATTGTTTGAATTTCCTTTGTAACATGTCACTTTCTGGTGGTATATGCACCACACATCCTTTTCCTATTGGATCATACTTTGTCATCAGATTGGTACAGAATTTCCAAAAGTAGAACATATTACTGTATTTACATTTAAAGCAGGCATGGGCACGAGAGGAGAGGTAGTGATTGAACTTTCCTTGTCTACCCCACATTCTCTTGCCGAGTGACGAAGGTGTTTCTATCTGTACGGTAGTAATGTCTACGCTGTTTGTTTATGCTAAACATATTTTGCATTCATTAACTATTACTGTGATTAGACAAATTACATAATCTTCCTCTATCCTCTGCACGTAATATCCTTACACTGCCTTATGATTAACATACTAAATTGTTTCTCTTTCACAATAAATTAAGTAGTAAAGTTCCATTGTTATTTAGCCATAACATTTTTAAACTATTTGATTAACGTAATATACTTTCGTTTTAAACTTAATATGCTCAAACTTTTAAACACGAAATACAACAGTTTGTATTAAGTAAACTAATAAACTAAACAAATATCGTCCCGTTTATGTTTACAAATACAAGTATTCAGAAAGTATCTTTAGAATGTGTAAATAAGTATCTAAGCTGGATTTATGCTTCTGAACAAAGCTGCGTTTTATATTGTAACACTTTATATTTGCAAATTGAAATCGGCATAGTAAAGAGCAATCTTATCTGTTTTTTGTAACTTACAACAAATTTTGTCTACCACTCTTAATGAAACACCCATACTCGCCATTGAATGAGGCATGTAGGAAGCTGAAGAGCAGTATAAGGGAGGGATGGCAGGTGGAGTGACCCAGTTGAGCCGATTATGCTCCTGCCTGATTTAAAGTAACTGATACCTTTCCAGTGTAATCTGCAACTATCACAGAACGAGTAAGGCAGTGCTAACTAGTGGATATCTACTCGATGGCAGTTCATATACCGGGGGTTTTAAAAAAGTGATATTGCAACAGGAGTTGGGATTTATATTCCTATAAACATATGTCCGGAAACAAATACCTGTTGAGTGAGATATGAGCCAGTTTACTTGTGCTGAGGATTTAGACCAGACAAGCACATTGTAAGGAATACTCGACTGTCACAAACGGTTAACGGACCAATTGCTGGGTAAATATCCATGTGATGAATCCTGCCGGTAACATCCGCAAGTTATGTCGATACTACTACTACAGGAGATGCCTCATGTATTCTTACACCAGCTTCAACTCCTTAAAGAATCTGGAACACTTTGGATCTACCTGGTTGCTTTTGGATTTGGTCACACGCTGGTCGATGGGTTTGGCATACACAAATGTCTTCAAATGTCCCATAGCCAGAAATGCAATGGATTGCTGTCCGGCAAATGGGGAGGCTATGCTATTGCACGTTGTGACCAATTCATCCGTTGAAGTCCGTTGTCTGGTGTAAATGCTCAACACAAAATGGCTCATATCGCAACAGGTATTCGTTTTCGGACATAAGTTCATCGCTGCAACTCCTATCAGTCACTTTTTTAAGCGCTCTGTATAGACTGGCCCAAGAAGTTATCTCAACACTTATTTAGGACTCAAATTTGAAACTAACACTTCAGTTACATTTTTCTTCCTGAAGAAAACATATTTATTTATAATCTACGTATTTTATGAAACGATGGTTTCGTATTCTTTTCTCCATACTAGTGAAATGTTCCTTTTTTCCTATGAATCAAATTGTGCATGTTGGGTCAGAAAATGTGATTCTACAAACGTAACTTTCTGGGCTCCCAAGGAAGTTTTTGAAGGTATATCACATTCAGATGATCATGATAACTTCAAGCTTTTATTTGCTTTTAAACAGCTTACTGTATGCTAGCCTTGAAATTCCATATCGCGAGAATCAACTGAATAATGATCAACTAAAAGTGTTTAAAAATTCAAAGCAATAACCTTGGATATTTTGAAACAGCCGGATCCACAAGAAAAAACTTGTTTGGAATAAATTTTAAGTTGTAACATTTGCAACATTTTTTTTTTCTGTATTTCGTATAGTTTATCAGTTACAAAATGCATAAATAAAATAACCTTATCTCATTGGCCATTCCCAGAAAATTAGGCATACGCATAATATCACTGGCATATGTTTAAGGTATTTCATTTTCATCAAAATCGTAACCATTATTTATAAAATAAGAATAACGGAAAATGTTCCGTCCAAAGGGTAGTTTAGGGTGGTGAACTGCGTTGCATCTTTGGAAAATACTGAGTTCAAACCATGAGTGTTTTTTCCAGGGGGGGGGGGGGGGGCACATGTTGGAAATTTGCAATCATATAATATTAAATCATTATTTTACTGTCAAAATTTATATTTGTTGCAGATGACCGTATTAATTTGTGCTAAATAAAAATTGTTCTTTACATCAAAATTAAAATATTTCAATAGTCCGTAACTGACTGCATATTAAGTTCACCAACTTCCAAGGGGGGACCGCGACCCCCCCTTGCCCCCGTTTCGCGACACCCATGGTTCAAACACAACTTTAGGTGTTCATTCACCATTTCGTTTGAGTTGTATTGCACGCAACACTCGAAGGCGATCTTTTTCCATAAATTGTTTTTACTTTTATACAGGGAGTTTCAAACTATGCATTTCCTGTGAAATCACGATATTTATTTTCTGGGTAAAATCAATAGCCCCTCTACCTATTAGGTAGTTGGCAGAGCAGGTAAGCATGCCCTTTGCTTTAATTAGGAGCCTCAAAGCGTCCATTTTCGGGGAAACCTCGATCGTAACATTTCCTCTACCTTGACTGGGTATGTGGCAGAGAATGCAAGAAACATTTGAAGCGGTCCTAGAAGGCCAAAACATGAAAGTTCAGTTTAACTGTCGAGGACATGATGCTGACCTCTGGTAAGTGGTCTTTATTTTTCATTTTATTTTATTTATTTATTTCTTTTTTTTCAAATAATTATTTAATGTTGTTTCGACTTCTTGGTCTTACCACGACCCTTCATAATTTTACAACTGTGACATTATTTCAAGATAATTTACATTCTTTTTACATGTTATTATATAAATTGGTGTACTTGAGAAACTAGAGCAGTCATGGGCACGAGGGGAGAAGTAGCGATTGAACGTGCCTTACCCACCCCACATTCTCTTGCCGAGTGAGGAAGGTTGTTTGGATATAACACGTGCAGTGGTGGGTTCGTTCCACCTGCGCGGTAGTAACAATTTGTACGCTTTTATTAACTATGGAATGTTTATAATTTGCCTTTGTCAATTTACTTTGTTGGCTGCGAACTCCAGTGGTGAGACACATGATCTAATAAGTAGGATTTATTGTCCAAACTGAATAACTCAATTTCACTAAGTTGAAAACAAGGAATTTCATAAAGGTGTTTACGTTCAACATGTCAATTACTAACTGCATGTTGAATCAGGTTTCACTGAAGCCAATATGATACACATTCCCCATGCGCTCCACTTAGTGTAGTCAAATCTGTATTGGGATTTTAAAAACTAAACAATTTCAGGATTGTTTGCTCAATATGGAGAACAAGAAGGTAAGGGTCTGTATTTTGTGCTACTAACTGTTTAATAGGTACATATTCTAAAGGGTGGTAGTACCCATTTAAACAACACAATGGCTCAATGACAACTTGCGAATGGGGACTTAGCACCTCGACCGAAAGGCGATTTTTTGTGGCTGTGCCCCTGACGAGGCATGGAGGATGGATGAGGCGAAGGGGTCCCAAGGGCGACCGGAACGTTGCTACGACAGAGCTGGTGGCAGCGTCCCTACATTTTCCCAATTAGAAGCACCCCGGCGGAGGCTGGCTTAGCTCCCCTTACCCCCTCTGGTTTGTACAATCCCATGGGGGTCCTCGAAACCAATCACTCTCCCTCCAGTCCGGGGGACGAGATTTCCAGAACGCATTGGTTCCCCCCGCCATGCTGTTGCCGCGACGCTCGCCAACGCTTCCAACCGTGAAGGAAACTTAACCGGATGAATGGTGAAATTAAATGATTATGTGACGAAATGGAGAGACAGAAAATTCGAGGATATGGAAATCCTACCCAGCATTCACATGGCGCCCCGGGGAAGCCCCTATAGGTCACATGGTTGGCCACGGGGATGAAACAACACAAAGTGGTTCCAAAGGGTAATAGATTCTATGAAATAGTTTGACATAGCTGAAGTAAGCGCAAAAGATACAATTTGATGGGAAGTAGCACCCGTACAAACGGCGGCGCCGTGGCCGAGCGGTTAGCGCGCTCGCCTACCACCTAGGCAGCCCGGGTTTGATCCCAGGGACCCGCATGTGGTATTCGTGGTGGACGAAGCGGCGTCAGGGCGGGTTTTCTCCGGGTACTCCGGTTTCCCCCGCCATCTCATTCCACCGGTGCTCCATCTTCATGTATCATCAGTGTCACCGCCTGCGGTGCCGTAGTAGTAAAAGCGGGCGTTAAACACTACAACAACAACCCGTACAAACAGGAATTAAAATGTCAATCAACAGGAATCCTAAAGTTGTAGTTATTATCCGCCCCCCCCCCCCAAGAAAAAACCTTAAAATGATTGTAGTAAAGCAAGAGTACATTAGGTTTTCTTCAGTACGTCTTGTTTATTTTATTCCATAGGATATTTAGTGTGCCATATCGCTTTTCAGTATATCATGATACAAATGGTACTTTAACTGTGCGAGATTTACACACCTACGAGCAGAGTATCATTTCTTATTAACATGCATAACGTATCTTTTTTTGGTTCTCCCTTATCTTGTAAAACAAATCACCTCTGCCCAATAATGCTCGGGTTTGTAGGAAACAGTTTCTGCCTTTAGGCAGGTGGAGCATCATTAGTCAGTTTTTTCAAAGTTGTTCACCGAGTTAAAGGTACGAGACAGAGCATGCGCAATGATCAGCTGGAGGTGTTATTGATTTTTGTTGCTGTCCATGACCTACACTATGTGTAACCTGTAGTTATACGCAATATCATTAAGTTTTTGTGTGAGCTAACGTTTACCCTCACCGCAGCTCTCTCCCTCCCTCTCCCGCTCTCTCTCACGCTCTCTCTCCTTCTCTCGTCTGGATATTTTAAATCACTATTCATTCTGTCCGCCATTACACGAATCGCAACATCGATTCTCGTTTTGTTTCAACAAAAGACGACCTGCATAATACAAACAAGAGTTTTACATCCGGAAGCGCTTCCGGACTGGTGAAAGAACATATACCTATCCTTCATTTGTTAGCTGTGTATCACGACAAGATTTCGTGACAGCTTGAATCTAATTTAAGAGAAATGTAGGTAATGTTAATACAAACTACAACTGTAGTTTGTATTAACATAAGTAGATTTGATTTCATTCAAATCGAAGCTTTAGCATTGGAGTGTTAGAATACACGATTTCTATTTGATCCCACTTTTACTATGAACTGTCCATAAATGGAATGGAACTACAATCTAACAGCTACTACGCACAAAGTACTTGAAGGATAGACACGTATTTATGTTGGACTTCGTGAAGTTGCATCACCTCTAAAATATTAAACATTTTATAGCCTATTGTGTAGTTTAAGCTAATGTTGCATGGAAGAGAAGAACATTAAACTTTTCTCACAGCTTTTCCCTTCAAGAAACAAAAACCTACGACATATTTTATAATGTGATTTGAACTCATCTAACGTGGAGCGTTTTAAGTCCAAGAAATTACGTTCACTAAAAAAGGAGAAAATAAAAATAAAAAATATATATAAAGAAAGAAAACCTTTAATTTTATATAGATATTCAAACGCGCAACTGCATTTACATATACACATGCACTGTACATTTTCACAGAATTTCACAATATCGTTAAATTTACCAATGTGGAAAATTTACATATGCCTCTGCTTAAATCGTTATACATCTTAAATCTCTCCCTCCGTTTATTTGCACAGTCATTCCCTTAGAACAGGAGTCGACAAATTGGTCATTGCCTTTGCACAAATTGTGATGTCAGGGAACGCAACCCGGCATGCACGGTGCACGGTTCGAATGAAGGGGCTTGAAAGTCGCAGCGGCGGTGTAAAAGAGCTTCTCAAACACGCGTTTGATTTTATGCATAAACAGACTGAGAGCCCTTTAACATTTATTCTTCTTTGACATATTTCTGACTTCATCGGGAGCGTCACGGTTTCGCATACATCTAACGTTAACTCACAAGTAGGTACTGTGATAGAGGTAGTTTTCATGTCAATCGCGATCTGCTTTTAGGTTTTATAATCTACACAGATACTTTTAAAGGACAATTTTCTAACCTTTTAAATTTTAAAGATATTTGGTAGAAAACTGGCACACTTAATGTGAGTAAATAGAGAAATTACTTGCAAAAGCTCACAGCCTTCCAATAGTTTCTTAGATAGTGCAATTAAATGTCTTCAACTGCCGAAAAAAGTTATTTTAAACTGCTTTCTGCGTTCACATTTTCCAGGGAAGTATGACAGTAGCTTTCTCTGATACTTTAGTAAAGTGAAAATAGATGAGAGTATTTGATTGGAGCTAATGTTCTTAGTTGCAGAAAAATAAATTTGTTGTTATGAAATTGTTTGTATTAAAATGCTTTTTTTAGTATATATAATTTGTTTGTGGGCCAATAAATAAAACAATCATAAAATAAATATTTGAGCCTTTAGATGGCACGTTTTGGATTATGCATGCAAATTTACGTACAAATTGGTACAAAATGCAAAACTGAGCGGAAAAAAAAAATACAGAATGGGAAAGTTGGGGGGGGATTCAAAGGGCTAAAAGGAGCTGGACTTTTAAAATGGCTGACCGAGAACAATCTTTGGCCAAAATTATTCACAGGTGTGTATACGATATTTATATTATATAATTATTAAAGAATAATATTTTATCATTTTGGTCTAAAAACTCAGTCTCAGCACCATGACACACACCACTATTTGGCCAAACAACAAAGGCAGAACGCTCCATACACACACCTCCCTCCTATGTACAGTCGGCTCCAAATGTTTTCCAAGTCACGTGTTCCCAACCGCTTATCGGCAAGGTAGACTTGGCACCTGTCTACAAGGGTTAGGGATGTAATGCGTTCGTAAGTCCAAAGAAAATCTCATTCCAACATTTCTCTTCCGCTTGGTCATAAGAAAGTAATCTCAGTTTAAAGAACACATTAACGTTATAAATCCAGAACAAACTTGTAGTGACATAAGCGAGGACGGAAGCTAAATGCTTGGAATTAGAGGCGTCATATCACTCTATAATAAAATCAAATTTAAAAGCGTTCAAATAATTTTAATATATCACGTTTTACACTGTACGAAATAATCCATGAAAATACTTGTAACATTTAAAACAGAATTAGGAAGTAAACGTCCTACTTTTACGGTAAATAGACGTGTTATTATTATCATCGTCATTATTATTTTATTATTATTGTTATTATTGTTATTATTATTGTTATTATTACTATTGTTATTATTACTATTATTATTACTATTATTATTATTACTACTATTATTATTACTATTATTATTAGCATTACTATTATTACTATTATTAGTATTAGTATTTGTATTAGTGTTTGTATTAGTGTTTGTAGTATTATTAGTATTGTATTATTATAATTATTATTATTATTGTTATTATTATCACCATTATTATGTTATTAACAATAAATGCATTATATGTATTATCTTTGTTTAAATAATTGTTTTAACTTGTTTCTTAAACGCCAGTACCTGGGTGACTGAGCTTCACTCGGCGTTTTCCCCCATTTTGTGAAATCTTTTTTTTTTTTTCCGAGAAGATTCTTATTGAGATAAACTTGAAAAGCAAAACGTTAACTAAATAACATTTTTTGTCGCAATTGTTCAGTCATTTCCGAGATACAAGAGATATAGAGATGCATATAAATATTTAATAAGCGCCATCATTTCAGCCGTAAAATGTAATGCGTTGTATTTCTATTACAAACATGTAGACGGGACGAGCTGTAACACATAAACTAATATAGCTAGGTCAACTTTCTTACTGTATTCTGATAGCCCTGGAAGAGGACTTTAAAACGCTAGCTCTTTTGCTGAAATAGATTAACAGAGAAATTATGGCCGAAATAAGGTTTCGACTAATTGTGACTGTTACGCGTAGACTAAGTTAACTAAGTCAACTTTCTTTAGGTTTTCTGAAAGCTCTTGACGAGACCTTTAATATCCTGTCTTGTTTCTTGAAATTGACCCATTAACAGAGAAATTATGACCAAAATAAAGTTTAGAGTAATTATGACTGTTACGCGTAGACAATATAGCTGGGCCAACTTTCTTGCTGTGTTCTGATAGACCTGGAAGAGGACTTACTTCGTTTGTTGAAATCGGTCCATTAGAAGAAAAGAAAAACGAAAATAAGTTTCAATTGCGCTGTAGAAGCAAAAAATGTAAAACTGCATTTTTCAGGAATAACACTTATATAGATAAACTTAAAAAAGCACAACCCTATCTGAATACAAAATTTGATCGAAATCGTTAGAGCCATTTCCAAGTTGCGCGGAATATATATACAAGATTTGTTCGTTTAAATATATAAGATTAACGCCACCACAAAAAGCAATATGGTTTAAATATGCGCAGAAAAGAATGTGCTGATTTCTTTCGTTTGGATAGAATAAAATTGAGTATTTAGCTCCTTGTTTTCTCCCTAGGCATATCTGAGGTAACTAATTCATAAGAAAACTGTTCATATGTTGCCCATGGGAAAACATTTGGAGCCGGCTGTACGCGCACGCTGAGAACTTTGGTAAAATGTCACATTGGCATAACAATCGGAGAGAAGCGCCGATTGTTCAATTGAAAACGAATGTATTTAACTACGGAACTGGCAATATCCAGTTCAATCCAGCTGAAGCAGATGCGTGGAGAATTTTCCAGTTTTTCTAAGCCAGAGGTTTTAAAGAGGGATGCGCCAATCCGATACAGACTTTCTCACAAAAACACCAAACCTCTCGTCCCAAATGGAAGTTCGCACCTGTTCCACGTGTAAAATCACTTTATGATAAGTATGATAAAACATTCCCATATTTTGTCAAAGTTTGAGAGTTGTCCTCTTCGACAGAATTCATGATGAATGTTTTCCCAGAAATACAATCGTTTTATATGTGCGATAAAAACTATTCTGGGTCATGCTTTTCGGCTTAGAACGTTTTAAATATCTTCTCAACTCTCTGAATATAAAATTCAGATTATTTTTGTCACATAATTCACCTCTTAAGCCTGAGTATTTCTGACAACTTCAGTGCATTTTTTACAATTAACCACTGAAATAGTTTTAGTTAAGAATATCAAAATGATATACTGAAATTGTTTCACTACAGATAAGAGCTGTGTTGAAGTTTCAAGAGAGTATCGCAGGATCTGTGCTACAAAAGGGCAATTTAAACATTCTGCTGTGCCAGATAATGAGGAAAAACATCAAGTTTGTAAACTTCATTTCAAGTGAACGGAGTAAAAGCTATAGGCTTCTACTTATCCAATATTTACATGCTGCTCAGCCCGTTTTTTGTATTGTTGAAAGCCCGCATTTAATATTTGCGGCACCGCAGGCGGTGACGCTGATAAGTGGAGTGAAAATGCAGCACCGATAGAATCAAATGGTTGGAGGAAGCCGGAGAACCCGGAGGAAACCCGCCCCTGCGCCGCTTTGTCCATCACAAATCCCACATGACGTTGCCGGGGATCGAACAAGAGAGTCTGAAACAGCTGAGCTAGTACGGGGCACCTGAAGCCCAGGTACGTAAGTGTATAGGTCGGCCGAAAGTCGGCTTTCCAGTTCCTTACAAAGCGACCGCTTTATTTGTGTCAAGTTACCGCCGAAAGTCGAAATCGATGTATATTAAAGTTCGAAAGGTATGATGGTATATTTCGCATTGCTGAATGTCTTCTTCGTATTTCGCATCAAGCAATAGCTCTTTTATGATGCAACTGAGATCAATTAATTGGTTTAAAGTTTGTTGCAGTCATTAGTGTTCGAGAGGACTTTCTTGGTTTCCTCTTCCTCGGCCGCGTTTTCTCCTTAAATTGCGCATTGCATTTCTGCATCTGAATCAGTTACAGTCAGTAGGGGGGGGGGGGGTAGGTATTGCATTCGACCCAAAATTCTGATGTCGAGATTTTCCGGAAATATGTTTTGAGGGCCCCTGAATAAAAAAATGTACAAGAGAAACCCACACACCCTGGAAGAATTAAAACAAAATATCCGCCAGGAAATTGGCAGCATTTCTCGACGTGAACTACGGCGAGTGATGGATAGTTTCCTAAGGAGGTGCCAAAAATGTATGGACAACTACGGTGGCCAGTTTCAGCATCTCCGTTAATAACATTGGTAAGTAAAGTCTTTAAAAGTAGTTTTTAAAATGTTGTATAGTTTCATCCGCGCTGTTTTATGACAGCGACAGTCGGCGACGAGCGCAGAGGATGCGAACATACAAAATACAGCGCTGCCGGTTCGTAGTCTTTTGGATCAGCCGTTATAACTGATTAAATGCCTTACGTGTTATAAATTGCTTCTTTTCTGTGTATAAAAGTGCTCGAATTTATTATCTTTATGGGGGTTTAGGTTTGTGCAGCAAACGTCGTGAGATTAGCAGAAATGCTCTCCTACATTCTATAGTCTGTTCATCTAGAGATTAGAGGAGACGTAAACAAAGCCACGTGCGTTTTGACCACAGCGCGCCCTCTTGACGCTTTCGCCGTGTAAATAGTCCCTTGAAGAAATACTGTTACTGAGGTCTGAAATGTCACTTAATGTTTGCTAAAGCATGAACTAAGTGTAC
Source organism: Tenodera sinensis (assembly GCA_030765045.1). NCBI lineage: Eukaryota > Metazoa > Arthropoda > Insecta > Mantodea > Mantidae > Tenodera > Tenodera sinensis. Next base: position 15,079,985 of record CM060964.1, on the reverse strand, counting down.
TAAGCATAGTTAAAGTGTAAGAATACGCAGTTAAGTGAATCTGTAACCAGCCTAATCCATTCTGCGCGCGCATTATTCAGTATGAAAGAAACATGGCGGAACAAGTGAGTGTTGTAAAACATAAGCGCGGCAAACCGTTGCGAAGTGCTGAAAAGACAACAATATTGAACGTATTTAACAAGTTCTGCGAGAAATATCCCGAACTTGCTACCGAAGACATGATGGAATTAACATCCGAGTTTACCGGTGTGTCAGTTGCAAGTATTTACAGCACACGCAAAGAAAACTCATCAGTCGGTGAAGATCCTGGCTAAACGCGACCACGTACCAGATAAATGGTAGATGTAGTTTGCGACGAATTTGTGAGATCTGCAATCCGTCGAAAAGTTCACCAGTTCTTTGTTAACAATGAACCCCCACCTTAAACAAAGTGCTGTTGGCAGTTAACTCTGATCCCGATCTTCCAGATTTAAAACGAACTTCCCTCCACAAGCTGCTTCTGGAGATTGGTTTCGAGATTGTGAGCAGGAAATGAAAAAGTGTTATTGTGGACAGAGATGACGTAAGTAGTAGTTAATTTCCATGTGCTACATGTTATTTGGATCAAGTAAATATATGCTTTTAGTAGTGTAAAATGCATATTATACCTACGCGTAGCGCTAGGTAACTGTGTTGCGTCATTGTGAAAGCACGTGGCCGCGGAGTGATACAAACCGGTGCTTTGTTTACATCTCCCCTAATCTCTTGATGAACTGAGTATAAAAGGATCATGTGTGAAGTTAAGGAGAGATGATTCATTTCCCGTCAACGTTATACAGTGTAATCTAGCGTGTACATTTGAAATCAGTGAGGAGCATAGGATGCATCGGAATTTGCTATTGCATCACACGTAAATTCGGGCATCTGTTTACACAGCAACATACCCTCATTCAAATACAACCCTCTCTCTTTGGAGAACCTTACGTAATGAGCGGCAATGCCTCACTCCACTCCTCAGTCAGAGGGACAAGCCCTCAGTATCCAGTGACGGACACAAGCAGGCGATTCCATGGCAGTTTCTAAGTCATACCTTGAATTTTCTGGGAATGTCCTCAGAAGTCCTCTTCATTTTGGATGAATTTTACATAAATGGTAAACAGTAAGGGACAGACAAAAGCTTACTAAATAAAAAATGTGGATCTCGTTAAAGCACACAATTTATGTCAAATACTGCTTTTTTCTTTTGACTGAACCATTTCCGAGATATTCTTTCTTATTTGTTTCAATTTGCTAATAATTATACTTTATCAAATAGGAATATGTTATTCTTTTTTATCTATTGGCTTTGCAAAGATTTCGGAATTTCAAAGGCATTGCATAGCAACCAGCTCTTAAAACATTTCACTATCACTTAAAACCTACCGTATTCCCATATTCCCCTTGTACCTACAAGAAAATTAGCAATAAGTTACTTGCTGAAAATGCTTATGTCGATTAGAATGAAGTAGATAGAGAAATAAACATTTGCAAGAATAGTGTGTATAAGAGTGAGTATAGCTCTACATATATTTGCGAACAGAGTTTCTCCAAATTGAACTATACTAAAAGTCTGTATCGCAATATGTTACGCGACGATCACTTGGTGGATCTTCTAAGACTATGCCAAATGTTGATAGACTTCTTAAGCGTAAGTAGTATAAAAGAAGTCAGTAATGAACAGATGTTTGTCTATAAGATTTGTGCTTTCCTAAATCAAAGGCAACGCACATATCACCAACCCGCCACTGCAACACAATGCACGGCTGGGAGTTAAAGAGAGACAAAGTCCGCGTGTAGTGAAAGGAGGTAAACCTAAGCTCCCTCTTTCGCTAACGCTGATATAACATGCTCTGCAACATAATCTTCGTCATGGAATATTAAATCCATACCCTGAATTATCCAAATTTGCGCTAAGCGTAGGTATATTAAGTGCAGATAAGGAACACGCGCTGCCTAAGGTATAATCTGCCCTACGACAAGTACGGCTTAATGGTTCCAGCCATCGGAAATACATATCTATCTGCGTTCTTTTACTTTCTCTACTAGGAAGTAGAGCAAGTATTGTATTTCACCCCAAAATTCGATGCCGACATTTCACGGGACATGTAAAGTTTGAGGTCCCATGAGTCCAGAAAAAGTACTTTTAGAAAAAGGTGCGCGCGCACGTGTGTGTGTGTGTGTATGTGTGTGTGTGTGTGTGTGTGTGTGTGTGTCTGTGTGTGTGTCTGTGTGTCTGTGTGTGTGTCTGTGTGTCTGTGTGTCTGTGTGTCTGTGTGTCTGTGTGTGTGTGTCTGTCAGTCTATGGACAGCATAACTCAAAAACAAAAAGTCGCTTAGAAACCAAAGTTGGTATATAAGTTTAATGAATGTCAAGGATGCGACACGAAGATTTTGAAAAAAATTCCTCCACTCTAAACTACCCCTTACATTTCCTGGAAAATGCGTCTAATGATTTTGGTTAAAATGGCATACATTTAAGGTATTTTTATGACAAATGAAATGCAATTTTGAATTTTCTGGCTATAGCACATGTAGTGCTGTTTACTCTGGAATACGTTTGCATAAATGGTAAACCGTAAGAGATAGGCCAAATTTTACTGTACAAAATGGAGATCTTGCTAAAACAATTTATGACCAAATAAATTGTTGTTTGTAGAGGTAACCACATGGGAGATATTTCTTGTTAATTGTGTCAGTTTCGGAAAACAAACATTCGTCAAATGCAACACCGTTTATATGTTAACCGTGCAAAGAGAGCTTTAAAAATTTGACTATTGCTCAAAGTCTACTGTATTCCCATATTCCCCTTGTACCTACATGCAAATAAGTAATAAAATAATTCCAGCAAATATATATCTCAACTAACACGAAGAAGATATAGGAATAAGACTTTGTAAGAATGGTTAGAACAGGAGTAGAGAAAATCATGTGAGTGCAACACATCAGATTTTTTAAAAAATGATTCTTAATGTGTATTTTAACGCCGTCTTATCTCGTTTTGCTGTGAGATATTTTTGTATGCCTCGGCGGTCAGTCGGTAGAGGAATGAAGAAGATTCTTTTACTATCTGGAATCGCAGTTACGGAATGAAGCATCCACTGAACTCCATTTGAATTCATTAATATTTATTCGCACCTTTATGAATTAATACAAGCATTAAGTCGTTATAAGATTTGGTCGCCTTCTTCACGTCCGAAGGTATTTATTTTATAATCTCTTGAGACGCTACTGAGAAATAACGTCTATTGAAATCGAATACGTCCATGCAAGAGTTTAAATTCCACAATTTATACTTTCTCGGAACACTGCTGAGAAAAGACGTCCATCTCATTGCAAGGGAGTTGAAATTACATCAATTCAAATTTCTCGGATCTCTGCCGAGAAAAGGCGTCCATTCTACTTGAATACTTCGATGCAAGAGAGTTTGGAAAATCATTTTACTGGTTACCAAGATGATATCGTTAGGATATTGTCTTGCTCTGCGATGCCCTCATTATGATGACGTTATATTTCGCGTATAATATATGATTTACATTATAAAACTTTTAACACAAAACAATCATTAATTACATAAACACAATTGGAACGTTGAAATTGAGAATAATTAACATGATCCACAAATTAAAAAAAAAAAAAAAGAATAATATCGAATGAACGAAGTCAAATTAATGCTGGATTCAAACATTTCTTTATGTACATAATAACTGTTTCAATTTATTTCGTTTTAAAATTAGGCTGGTATCACAACTCAGCAGTCAAACGGCACAAATCCTGAATATCCTGCCAAGATTGTCTTGCCTTGTCTGTAACAATGGGGATGGCCTATTGTTCGTCAGACCCCGGGAGGAAGGACGATATGAGGGCACCCTACAGGCGACCAGAACGCATCACAGGCAGAACGACTGCGGTGACAGGCAGTTCCAGGTCGCCACAGAGAACGCACTGGTCAACCAGTCCCCCTAGGGGTGGGCGACCAGCCGACCACAGTGCCGCCACTCCGCCGAACACCGCAGCGCATCCTACCGGCGACCCGCTGACTCTTTACAACCTGAAAAGCCTGGGTAGAGAGAGAATGAAATGAGAGGGAGTGATTTGGTGGATGTAAGGTACATATTCGCAGCATCCACCTGAGCGACCCGGGGAAAACCCCGAAAAAGCTCAAGGTGAGGAGAATCCCGCGACCTCACGAACGTTGTCGCCTGAGCCATTCTGCTGGGCTCCTCCTAAGATTGTTGTGTGGATAACAAAGAAAAATGTCTGGTGTGTTGCACTCGCATGACTTTCTCTACTATATATATATGGACATAATTGTGTTTTAGCAAGATCTACATTATTGGTATAGTAAGATTTGGCCAATCTCTTACGGTTTACCACTTATGCAAAAGGTAATGCAGAGTTAACAGGACTACATAGACCATTGCCAGAAAATTCAAAATATACATTTTGTTTGCCATAAAAATATCTCAAACATGCCATTTTAATCAAAATCGTTAGACTCTTTTTCAAGAGAATTACAATTTTCGAAAACTTTTCTATGCAAAGGGTAGTTTAGGTTGGTGGAATTTTCTTCAAGATTTTCGTGTGGCACCCTTAATGTAGATTAGACTTTGCGTTTTTGGATTCAGGGGGCCTCAAAACATATTGTGACTTTTTGGTTGTGTTGAAAAGTAAGACAGATGTAGTCGAGATAAAGAAACACTTTTATTTCCGTAAACAGTAACTTTGTACACTCGTTGCAACAACAAGAAAGTCTTTTCCCATTCACCAACAGCACGGCTCTGAACTAGTAACACAACAACTGTCCCTTCTCCGTCGGCACGACTACTCAACCTTCACATACGTCTGACTGTCTCCGTCGGCACGACTACTCAACGCTTCACATACGTCTGACTGCCTCTTCTCACACTTTACCGCTATTTATATCTCCCAGACACTATTCTGGAAGCTTCAGGAACGTTCAGTTATTGCGGTGAGATACAAAGTAGAAGATTCCAGTAGCCTCTATCCTTTTCTCTCTTTCGGCAAGCGCCCCAACAATGCAGTCATTCTCTGTCTCTTTCCTTCGGCTCCTTTGCGGTAGTGCCGACAATAATGCGATGGGTGACACTGCTGTTGTCGGCAATTAGATGCGGCGGGCGCGGTGACAATATATTTCCGGTGAAATCTCAACATCGAATTTTTGGGTGGAAAGTAAAAAATTGGAGTAAATTTTTAAAACCCTTTTATTTTAATATTATCTTCAGTAGAGGGATGTTATGCTTTTGCGAGGTCATGAATAGTTTTCGGTTCATCTGTAAGCATTGACTGCTGCTTGTTTTACTTTATGAAACCTCCACCTCCATTCTCTAAATTTGTAAATTATAGTTTGTGGTTTAAGAACAAATGCGTTGTCTTGCAGTAAGACGAACGCCTTATCTAAGGGATTTATTAAGACAATTGAACGTGAGAAAGAGGAAGTTCAGCAGCAGGTGCTTGTTAGGAAGTTGCCTGGAAGAGATCTATATTGGAGAATGGTCACGTTGGCAACCTCCTGACTACCAGTAATAGAATGTGTCTGCTACTGACGGATACATTTGCTTGCATCTCTTATACACGCATGGTTTATAAACTCCTGTAATTGGATGTTCTAAAATTAGCAGTGCCTTTGTACGTGTAAAGGTTATGTTTTGGTGCATGTGTGTTTATCTTGGCCATGTAAGATTGACTGATGGTTGAGTGGCTAGAAGGGAGACTTTCAGCTCCTGAGGTGGATACACATTAACCCTAGCCTTATTTCATAACTTAACATTACCAGGAGGGGGGAGGGAGTACTTTGTGACTACCAATAGTAACAAATTGTTTCAGCAATTTTTAAAACAAATTTATTTTAAAGTTGGGTATTATATATTGTCTTATTTATGAAGGTGATACTTAACATTGTTTAACTATTCCTTTTTTACTTTTTATATGAATCGCATTATACCGACCACCTGGACATTGCATTCTTTCTCAGAAAGACCAACAATGAAACATTTGAAACATTCAGTGATTGACAATAAATATTAACTGTGTGCTTTTAATCTAAAAAATTGGAAGAGAACATTTTTACACTTACAGAATGTGGGCATAAAGTCCCCCCCCCCCCTCCGCGAGGGTTAAAATTATACAATATTAAGCATTTTCATTCAGACTGTAAACCAGTACACCAAGTTGCTAGATACCTTGGGGCCTCATAACCTCAAAACCTATTTTTGTCCAACTATTGTGCCCTGTTTGGTCGTGTCCTTAGCGCGGTGGTAGCACTGCGGGAGACCAGGGTTCGATTCCCGGTACCGGTGTGGGGATTTTCTTCCGCTGGGAGACATAGTTCGGGGTACACTCAGCCTCATTAGGTCCCTGGGGAATCAGTTGAGGAGCTGCTTAATTCAGTAGCCGCGATGACCGCATAACCGGCCGAGAGGGACCAGACGATGACTACGTCCCACCTCCAGGACTGCATCCCACTCATGACGCCTGTAGTGGGCAGCGGTCGGTTGGTAGGGTTGTTGCGCCCTGGAGTTAGTTATTGTGCCCCGTTCTTGTGTTTTACCACTTTTTCTCATCTACGTCGTTCATACTATGCCTAAATTATTTCCTATTTTCTATATTCTTTTCTTTATTTTACATTCCTTATCCTTTTCCGTAGTATTGAGGGGCTCAGCGCAACAGTGGTCTAACTCTCCCCGATGCACAATTTGCAACATTGACGCCATCTGTCAGGTTTTCAGGTGAACTATCTTCCCACTATATGGTTTGGACCGAAACCCATTCCTTATATTAAATTGAGGCCACTAATAGTTTCCCACAGACGGAAATCCATGTTGTTTGAGTGCAACTGTGGTCTAACCATAAAGAGCCAATGAGAACCCAGCAAAAAGGAAACGAAAAGCACATCCTGGATCTTAGCAATGTTAAACTTGAACCAAAATATGTGAAACCCAGACCAACAAATCCAAACAAACTTAAGGATATTAATGACATTCTAAAATATGTCTCACCAGTTTATTATACATTTTACAATAGTATAAAACAGTGCAATACTTTCTGAAAATGCTACTCAAAACTGTGAAAATGAAATGGATGATGAATTTTTTGACATGCCTGTTTATGTAAAATAGACATGCAAGTATACCTATGAATATATCCTAATCATTTAATAACATGAATAACATGAATATTACTGCTTATGTGTGTGAAAATAGATGGACAGTGTAAAATAATGTTCCATATTTTGATATACCTGAATGTTCAGCATTATGAATCAAACACGTTTAATGCCCTTAAATATGCCCTACCACTTAACAATAAGCACTTCCATCTTTTTTGGAAAGTAAGACAGAAGAAAAAGTGTCAGTGCAACAGTGGTCCAGCCCAGACAAAGATTTGCAGCACACCACAAAATCTGTTTCGTATCAAAAATATCGGTGCATTGTTATTTAGTAAACTGAGAAAGTATCAGTAAACACTCAGTGTGTTTCAAATGAGCTTTTCCTTATCCTAAAAAAAGTGTGTTTATCTTTAACTCATTTCTTCTCCATTTTTAAAAAAGTTGGGTTAGGCCACTGTTGCACTGATCCCCTCAATTTCTCTTGATATATCGCACCTCTTCTATCCCATTTCTCCCCAAGAATTTTAGGTCTCACATTCTAGAATTATATACAAGTCATTGCCTTTCTAGCTACCTACATAGTCTCAAATCCTTCACTTTCATCAGTCCTGTTCTCGCCCATGCAAATTCTTATCTTGCTGCTTTGTCATTTTCTCTACACCAAGCAATTTTCACTTCACAGTGAGCATTTAAAATAAAAATATATTTCCATATCTTCAATTCTTAATTTGGTTTCTTTCCAGAATCTCTTTCTACTGATCCCGTATGTCTCCAAAATGAATTACACAGGATTATTCACGAATAACCTCAAAAGGTGAAAAAGAACACATGAAGTCGTGATAAAAGGCAATAAGAGTTGATCCAGTTTAAAACTTGAATCTTTCAAGGTACCCATTAAGTAAAATAACGCTATTTTTTAGTATTTTATATATTTTATTGACCTACATAATTAGTCAATCTTTTATTAATTAATTTGAGCTATTAGAACTTTGGGTAAAAGCATATACATCCTAAAGTAAGCACTTTTGGACGGAGTTTGTTAGGCACCAGATTTACAGCAGACCATGCCACTGCAATGTTTAAGTAGCAGGAACATTGTGATATCAAAACAAAGAAGAAGTGATACAAAAGCGGTAATAAAATGTTTAACGTAGTTAATGAAAATTGCTATCAGCATTTGAAATACCATTGTTCATTTATCTTGAAAGTTTGTATCGGTTTCCTGGAATATTAAGATAAATAATTAATCAACCTTTTTTCGTGCACTTTTCTAAAAATACAACAAAGTAATTGTAATAAAACATTGTGGCCAAGTTCCTTATGTACTGTTGATAAGTCCTGTGCAAGAACAATTTGATCAAGGTATTTCGTTAAAAGCCAAAGTTGGTATCTAAGTTTAATGTCTTTCAAGGATGCGACACCAAGATTTTCAAGAAAATTCCTCCACCCTAAACTGCCCTATACATGGAAAATGTTTCGAAAATTCTGATTTTGTTGAAAATGGCTCTAGCGAATTTGATTAAAATTAATTGTTTATTATATTTTTATGATAAATGAAATGTATATTTTGAATTTTATGGCTATAGCCCATGTAGTCCTGTTTACCCTGGATTACTTTTGAATAACTCATGAACAGTAAGAAATAGACAAAATCCTACTGTACTGTAGATCACACTAAAACACACAATCTATGTTGTTCATTTTTTATGTTAAGCGTGCAAAGAGAACGGGATTTCAAAGCTTTAAAACATTTGACTATCGCTCAAAGCCTACTGTATTCCCATATTCCCCTTGTACCTAAAACTAAACTAAACCCCGGCGCGACAGCCACGAGGGGCCAAGGCCTACCGCCCAGCCGCTGCGTCCCCCACCTCTGCCCACTACAGGCGTCATTGGTGGGGTGCAGTACTGGAGGGTGGGACGTGGTCAGCGCCCGAGCCCTCCCGGCCAGTTATGCGGTCTTCTAGACCTGGGCCGCGACTTCTCCATCAAGTAGCTCCTCAATTGGTCCCCCCGGTACCTAACGAGGCTGAGTGCACCCCGTGCCAGACCTCCCAGAGGGGATAAAATCCCCATGCTGGTACCGGGGATCGAACCCGGGTCCTCCGCACCAGAGGCAAGCGCTCCCCTTGTACCTACAATAAGATAATTTCCGGAAATGAAAATCAGCCGATCAGTCCAGTGTATTCCAGAGATTTGGTGAAGTTGTGGGCACATTGCGTGAGCCATTGCATTTCAAACTCCCTTCGCGTATTACACTTTAAAGAAAATATACTTTATATGCCAACCTATACTTTGTCAGTTCTGCTTTTGATAACACAGATTTACTGATATAGTTATTTTGATATCACAGCAAGGCTAAATCAGAAAAGATAGTGCAATGTTCCGGCAGAAAGAACGGGATTTTCAGACGTTAGCTCCCTTAAATGGTAGACTAGACAATTCAGTATGTAAATGATTCAGTAAAGACCTTATGTAGTATAGTTGAGTGGTTAACAGCTGCAACACCAAAACTTTGGTGGCTGAGTTGAAATACATGCCAAATAAGATTGACAGTTTACAGCAAGTGAAGTTATGTATGAAGACATTTAAACTGGCTACATTTTACATCTTAATACCAGAGCTTGATGTTCATGTTCATGTTGACACTGCTTCATATAGAATTGGGTCGAATACATGTGCGATCATGACTTACTGTAGAAGAGTCATGGTGGTCACAAGTGATGGTGGTCAATAGAGTGCGTACTGTGGTGGCGGCCACACTTCAAGGAACGCTCGAGGTTAGCTACCTCACACCACTACGTTGGTAGGCAACGCGTAGCCGGTAAACAAGGACAATAGCCGGTCCGGAACAAAGACCGATTATGGATTGTTCGAGAAGCTTTCGACTGCCGACCTGATAGCAGAAGGTTCGAGAAATACATGTCATTCCAGAGAAACCGGCGGCATCTAGTTTTCGGCTACATGAGCGAGTCGCCGGAACAGAGAAGCCAGTTTTTAAGTGTGTGTTGGGCCAGTGAGTGTTGAGAGAGCCTGAGTGCGTGTATCGTCAGAGACAGATTTAGGAAGTTAATCTTCGGAGTGGTTCAAGTTCTTTTATCAAATGTTTACACTTCACGGTTTTAAGGATGGTCACTGTGTGCCGTTGGTATTCTGCTTGCTTCCAAATAAAACAAGATATTCATATCAAACTATATTTCGCATTATCTGTGACGAGTGTAATGAACAATTAAATAAGACATTTGAGTCCAGAATTATAATTTCGGATCTAGAAATAGCTATACATGATGCAGTGCGAACCGTGTGGCCGAATACTGAAATCTTTCTGTGCAGATTTCACTTAACTAATGCATGGTGGAACAAAATACAGGCTTTAGGGCTGGCAGGTGAATACAAAGATAAGGACTCAGTCGTTGGACACTAGTTACACTATACCACTTGCAAAAGTTAAAGGCATGTGAACGCTGGCCAATGCTCAAGCGGAGCGCTGTTGCCAAGCGTAGTGCGTGTACCACATTCGGCAACGCTGGTAGGAGGGGCAAGCGTAGGATTCGCTGGAGTCTGCAGTACGCCCCGCCTCCATATGCCTTTAACTTTTGCGAAGATTATATGTGTTTGGGTTAGTATACTTGGAATCATGTGAAGTAGGTGACTCGTTTATACACGATTTGATGCCACTGCAACCCGAAAGTGAAAATGTAAAACTTTGTTCCTACTTGGTAGAAAATTATATAGATGAAAGTGCCAATTTTCCTCCGCCTTGTGGGCAGCCAAACCAGCAGACACTGGACGAACTACGAATGCATGCGAATGTTTTCATTCGCATTTCAGTGCAAGCTTTAGTTCCGGCATCCATCTTTATATGTATTTGTGGAAGAGCTCACACCTTATCACACCGAGGTGCATATAAAAATAAACAGCTCCGAAAAATCACACACGGGAAGAAATTGTTTCACAATAAATAAACAGCACTACATTGAGAAGCAAATCAGTAAATATAAACAGGGTCAAATTGAACGCTTCGCATTCGTCAAGAGCACCTGCTGTTATTTCTCAAAGTGAAGTAAAGAACAGTCAAAAACATCCAACAAGGTTCATCAGTGCAATCTGTATCCCGAGCTATAATGTCCCAGTGCAGTTTACAGGGTAAGTACAAAAATAAGCAGTGCTATTTACCATGTGTAACTGTAATGGTTCAGTGCAGTTTTCATAGTGGATTAGAGACCATCAGTGCAATTTCCAATCGCCTTATTGGTTTACAGTAATTGCTACTGTTATTGAGATATATTTGTGGGTGTCATGATGCGGTGCTGCATGTTATAGACGTAACACTTTCCTCGCTTACAGCCATATTCTTCTTTCAACTGCTCAAGCCTAGACGTCTTCCTTCGCCTTCGGCGTCGATTTTCTTGCTATTACACTAATCTATATTTAAATTCAAGAAGAGAGCAATTAAAGAGTAGCGTGAACCTGTTTGGCTTCCCTGTAACCAGTTGAGGACAATTGCTTCCACGGCGTTGGACTGTGCAAACAACAGCAGAGCTCTGACGTCACCGCACACTCCGATACCCGCAGTTCTGGACCCAACCAACATCCCTTCTCTAATGATGAATACGAAAGCAGTTTGTATGTACTTATCCAATGACGTAGCGTGAATATCAGTCCCAACATTCCTTAAAATATGACCCAATTTAAACAGAATTGCCCTTTGCAGTTCTCATCTTTTGTCATTTTCTGAAAGAAACATTCAACAATATTGAGAGCATGATTCACTTTTCTGCCACAACTTTATGTAACAAACATTTATGTTCTTCACCATCAGTGAACATATATTGCTAATTTATTTAAATATTCTATATAATTGCCTCTGAAGATCCTTCGTTCTCATTGTGAGCATGAAAAGCATTTTCCTAGAGAACATACAGCCCGTACATTTCTACTTCATTGTTATGCTGTTCAACTGAGAAGTTATACTGATTATTCAATGAAAATTCTATTCCTGGATTTATTCCAAACATTTCTGGTTCTTTTTTGCATATTTTGTGATTACAAGAATAGTTGTGTTTTATGGTTGTCTTATATATGTTATTTCAATGTTCATAGCCGCTGGAATTTCCCACTCACTTTTCTTTTGAAAAGAAGATAAACATTTTTTAAAAGTATTACGACATAGCCAGGACGCTTTTTCGTAAACTTCGATGTTAAAATGCCTTATACTTCCATTGTTTAATGTTCGTCGTAATACTGGGTGCACGCTTTGGAGGATCTACATATTGCTTGTTAGAGAAATTTTAATGTTTGGGAGCGTCTTACGTTCAGTTTGTCTATCACACAACAGCTTATTTTGATTTTTGTTGCAACAACGGCACGGAAGTGCAGTTTTGTTTACTGTTCTGGCTCTCATTCATTTCGTGACCTCTCGGATGTGATTGTCTCTGTCACATACCTTCATCTCAAATTTCGCGCGAATCTTAACCTACATTTTCCTTTATAATAAGTAACCAAGTGTCAAAATCATGCGCAAATGTACACAATCGAAGGGCACACATACAGGAAGCAAAATAAATCGAGAATTGCTCCCCATTCACGACTGTAAAATCAATAATGTGAGCATGGTTCTTAACACGAGATGTAGTCTTAATACCACATACCTTGGCTCAGGCGTACAACACCAGCTTCCTCTAGCTGACGACAGGTGCCATTGACCCAAGCTTTGTTTCCAAACATAATGCTACAGAGTGGTGCGAATTCAAATCATAATGTTTAGAAAGCTTGATTTTAATGACATTAAAACGGTTATGTACAACATAATTATATTTAACACCAATTTGGCAATCAGTTTGAGGAAAATTACAGGGTATGTGCACAGATCTCCCGCCCCTGTGTATATGCTACATATTTATGAAGTAATTGTAAATATTTATGTTATGCATTGAATTATTTAAAGATAATATAACCTACTTGCAGCAATAATTACTGATGAATGTGACTCGAGTTTTAGGAAATGATTTAACCTGGCCCTAATTTTAATGACTTGATACTTAAAGTCAAATTATCATGCATTGTTATATCGAGTTTTATGATTTAAGACAGTTAAATGATTTGTACCTTAAGGGTACATATGACTGAGTTTTGACGATTTTTGGTAAAAAATTGAATTTCTTTATTTTAGCGTTTAAAATATTAGAATCTTTCCTCTATCATATACATCCATTATTTTTTCAGTTCCACCATTTTTAAAGCCAACAGAAGCCATCCTTTAACTCCATGTGCATGGTATTTAAATGTCCGTATGCGCCCACTTTTGGGATATAATGTTATTGTGCACTGTTACTGTAACATTTCGCTGCTATTTTGATTATGCCGCTCGAAGTAGGCGAACAGGAACTTGCTAATGTTTGGCTACTGCCATTTGTAATGTAATTGAAAATATCATCTGAAGAAAGAAACAAGAGGTCTGAGGGGGAGACATATGGTCCAGGGCAATTCTGAGGTCAGGTTATTTTCTTTTGCCTTTTTCTCAGTTTGCAATTTTTCAGCATTTTGCTCTATACAAAATGTTCCTTGCGGAGCATTTCTTATCAGAATGGCTTGAAACTTGCACAGTATGTAGTAATATGTACTACAAATAAAATTGTATTGGGTTTTGACATCAGATGGATTTTAGTGTGTTTTTTATCCTTCAGAACAGGCTGTTACTCCATATTTTTTAAAAATTGTGAAATATAAATATTTACTTTTTTCTGTAAGCCAAACAAATAACCATATATAAAAACCTAATACAATTCTAATTTATCCTTGTTTAAAGTTCATCTCTACAAAATTTTAGAATGATTGGATGAAAACTTTGTCGCAAGGGACTTTTTAAGTGCGACTATTAATTTATTTAAATAATTTGCAATATTTCTTGAACCAAGGAATATACAGAGTTGAAACTTTGCACAGCATAATATGGTTACCATATAAATATGCACACAAAATTTCATCAAAGTTTATTAAAAAATATAGAAGTTGGAAAATTCAGCCATATGTACCCTTAATGACATAGGATATTAAGACCCTTAACATACTTCAGCATTACATACTAAGATGGAATTGCAGAGGAACGAGGAGCAATGTTGCTGAAATATGCCATATGCACACAGGCAGCCTTAACTCGAGGAAAAACGAGTAGCGGGCACGGTCAGCATGTTCTGTGCTAGCAAGCGGGCGTTGTGTTGCAGTTATTTCTTCGAGTGCAGCAGTGGCGGACGTGGGGAACTGGTGGTCTGTGTCGGCTTGTGAATTATAGGAATAGCAACATCTCAAAGCGTTGCTACTTCATTTGTCTCACGCCCGTCACCCTCATAGATGTACTTTTCTGTCTGGGAAGAACAGTATCTGTGAAATGCCTAGGGTGTGGTAAGGCTGTTCAAACAATTACAAATATAACTTACAACAACCCTACACTACTCATAGCGTGAGTGTTGTGGCTATAAAGGAGTGGAAGGTGATTTGATGATAGAGACACCATGACTGCCGAAAGTGAGTTTTAGTTGGATTTTATGGACCAGCAATCTAGTCGAGAAATGAACAAGTCCTTTTCTCACAAAGCGAGCGTGACTCATTTTAGTTTCCCCAGTCCAAATGCCCAGGTCTACACGGACATACTGCTCTCATATTAAGCATGCCACCATGCACTTATCTATGTGAGTAGTTTCTTTTTTTTCTTCCCATTAATGAAATCTGTAAACCTCGACACAGAAACCAATTATCTGACAACTTAAAATGTGGCCTTTGGCTGTGTACAACAAAAGCAATTACTCCAAACACTGCAAAGGTAATTAGAATCAAAAGGGTACACAAAACTTGACATTCTGAATCACAATTGAATATAATTGTAAATATTGTAAATATTCGTAAGAGACAGAATAGCTACAAAATGTAATGTTCATTGCTCTAATAAGCTCCCAGTAGAATGCAATATGAAATGTTTATATTTCACCTTGTATACACACTATTGCCAATTAAGAGCAGGGGTAGTCAACCGCAGGCAAGTTAGGGGAGTTTGAAATCACCTCCTTCCACCCGCTGGGACAGAATGGCGCATTTATCCGTGGTTACTGAGTTCCAGTGGCGGCACATTCTTACGTACAGGAAATCAAAGGTGTACACATTCATTTTCTACCTCTGATTAACCCACGATGTTTCTGAGGATTACATTCTTGGCACGATTTACGTTTCAGAAGGTCTTCAATATTTGGTGCAAAAGATGAAGTGCACAGCCTCAAAAGATGCGCAAGGTGATTGTCACTTATTTTACTAGGATACTCACTTTTAATGTAGTTAATTTTTGAAAATATGTTTCGCAGGTATAAGTGGAGTCAAAGACTGCCATTAAACTAGATGTAAACAAACTTAATCTCGGATACTCACAGCACAACAGAGTCCTAAATAATTCCCACCCTTCTTTCTTGGGACATTTTACGGTCGTGGAATTCTGAAATGCAAGTAGTTTCATATTTTGTAGCTCGTGTGAAGCATCACTGCATGGAAACTTCAAATGTGCGAAATAATTGGATTTTGGTTTCAAATGTTTTTAGGTCTTCAAATTGTGAAAAGAATGAGTCTTACAATTGCTTCAAAAGTTGGTTGAATTTTTCCAGGAAAATAACGTTTATCGTCGACACGGAACGTAAGCAAGGGAAATGCTATAAATCTGCAACTACCAGTCTTACAAATCAAACACTTAACTTTATCGTCTTCAACTCGAAAACGAAAATATTCGTGCTGTCATTGAATTCTATGTACTACACTCCGCGCCATTCGCCTCTGACTGCTTGCCTTGGTCAGTGGAGGGGGGAAATGAACGTGTGCTCGCTTGTTGGCAGCCCTGATGAAGAGTGCGAGCCTTCTGATATTGGGAATCATAGAAGCGACAGTCCCTTTCCTTCCTCTTGAGTTGACCCACTTGCAGCTGTCCGGGTGTCAGGCTAAAGAGTGTGCATTGAGTTGAGGCTGCCTAGGATTGCGGCCGACTGCCGGCTAGAGGGAGATCGCCTATCATACCGTGCTCAAATAGCAATCCCAACATTCCGGTATTAATTCGGTGTTAATTGAGATAAACATTGGCATAAATTATCTTATTGTTTATCTCCTTGTAGGTACAAGGGGAATATGGGAATACAGTGCACTTTGAGTGACAGTCAAATCCTTTAAAGCTTTGAAATCCCGTTCTCTTTCATCGGTTAACATTAAGAAATGAATAACGATGATCCATTTGGCAGAAATAAAAGTTCTCCAAAACTCACACCGAAATGGTTCGCTCTACAAAAAATTTGTTTTGACGTAAACTGTGTTTTAGCAAGATTTATATTTTTGTACAGTACGGTTTGGTCTATCTCTTACGGTTTACGAGTAATGCAAAATTCATCCAGAGTAAATATGACTATGGGCTATAGCCAGAAAATTCAAAATATACATTTCATTTGTTATAAAATATCTCAAACATATGGTATTTGAAAGTACAGGGTTTGATTCTCTAGTGACTGAATCTGATGGTGGCAGATAAATAGAAGAAAACGTCTTGTTCAAGCTACAAAACCTAATAATTAAGAACTGTCCATAAAATGTAATCATGGAATCCATATTATCCATCGAAGTCAATAAGGAGGGAAAGTAAGGAATGCAGAGTACGAGGTCTGACATAATTCCATAATAAAGTAAAACGTCTAAATAAAGTGGACCAAGACAAATTCGTGCTTAAATACATGACAATTTTATTGATTCTCCAGAAAGAAGGAAAGTGAATGAGGTAAATTCTAAAGGAAAACAATCTGTGAGTATTAAATATAGCACCGTAAAGAAAAATGGAGCTGTTTTACCAATCTGTGCTGCAAGCTTTCAGGGAATAGCACCCATGTCTAAGGATAGACTGTCCCTCCTTGCAAGAAAATTGTATTCTACTGGGAATTCGCCTAAAGAAAATCGAGGAGGGAATAGAACTGGTGCAAAGGGCAAGGAGTTTAGCATTGCTGTAAAAATGATATTAAGAGCTACAGGTGCAGAGAAAGCCACTACATTAGAGGAAAATCTTCAAGGAATTACCTACCACCGCAATTAAATATTAGAAAAAACGTGGAAAATGTTTTGCGAAAAAAGAGAAAAGGAAGAACTATCCACAAGCTCTTTATCCAAATACAAGTTTCAATCTCTCATACAAGACACCAGACACTGATACATGCTCCACGTGCAAGATGGGACTAACTTCCATAAAACAACAGGCAGATTTGGAGAAGAGGAATGAATATAGGACAAACTACAGACTGTAGAAACTTCGTGCAAAGAAGCTTTATACTATAATGAAAGAAGAAAATCCTGGTGTAATCAAAATCTGTTTCGATATGCAGCAAAATGAGCCACTACCTAAATTATCAGTAGGTGAAGTGTACTATTCCAGGCAAGTTTGGTTCCACAATCTTTGCATTATCGTTCACTCTAAACCACAAATGAAAGAGAATACACATTTCTACACCTGGTTGGAAACTGAGTCATCTAAGGGATGTAATCAAGTGGCATCTGCTTTGTTGAATTTACTGTTAGACCTAGAAAACAATAAAGCGTCCTTCTATTATTCATCTTTTCTCAGTTCATGTCCAGGTCAAAATAAGAAAAGTGTAGTAATGACCCGCTAATTGCCGTTTTGGAAAGAAGTACAAAATTTACGTCTATACGTCATTTCTTTCCCATACGAGGACACAGTTACATGGCTCCTGATCGTGTATTTGGAAGGGTTGAGAAGGAAGATATTTTGTCACCCAATGAATACTAGCGAATTCTGCAATCACATGGAGTTACCAAAGTTATCAGCAGGGTCTGGCAAATCAAAACACTGAAGGAGACTACTCGGCAAAGCTGCCATTTAACATAGGAATGCAACATGTCATATCGTACAAACGTGTGTGACTGTGCAGAACACTTCCCTACACTGCGTCACCTGTGAAGCTTCCTATTCTCAAAACTGGAATTAAAACATTCCACAAAGAAATACCACGTCCTCATGTTTACAGAAGATGAACAGTGTCCAGTGAGAAGAAGAAAGATGGAAAAAAACTCATGCAATTTTTTGAAATTCCAGAAGAAGCAAAAGGATTTTATGAAGACGTTCTCAGCGATTGTTAAAATATCAAAATAAGCGTACACATTACTACTTACTAGTTTAATCACTTTGTATTCTTAAATTTATGTATTTATTAATTTAATAATGTTGTGACTTTTCATAAATTTCTATTATTTCATTAATATAACAATGTTGATTTAGCCATTTATTAAATTTGTATATTTTACATAAAAACAAATTATGAAGAAATGAAAATCAAATCAAAACAGTAATAAAAACAATAAAACTAGTAGCAAATTAAGGTTCAGTCAAATTCGATTATTTCACAGTCCATGTCCTCTATGGAGTTTTGAAAAAACAAACATTTTTTACTTGGCCAATACTATGAAAAATATGGTTATCCTCTAGGAGTTTCACTGTTGTCTGAAATTGTCCCATGATAATGTTTAGTATTGCCAAAAATAACGTTTGTTATGTACTAGAATAAAACAATGTAATTTCTGTAAAAACATCATTTTGTCCTCTATCGAGTTTTGAAAAATACGCTCCTCATATATTTCCGGTGAAATCTGGACATCGAATTTTTGGGTGGAATATAATACCTGTTCTACTTAGTAGTAGAGAAGGTATAAATAATGGCACCAGGTGTATTTTGAAAATGAGCAATATTTCATGCTATTGATTGATAAAATAACTAATAGCTCTATAGGTAACAATGATATAAACGTGAAACTTGCTACACAGCTTACTAGTGGCCTACTTATACCCTACACAATATTCCAAGTCAGTAGCTTGTGTACTTATTACACAACTTCGAAATTTTAATCCCCGTGTGCCTTGATTGTTATTGGTAGCACAGTTCATAAATATCACTTCTCCAAATGTTTATTTTTGGATAGCCCTTACGTAGTAAAGTTTACTAGAGCAACAACGCACTTTATTGTTTCATGAAACGTTCACGACAGAATTATTCCTCTGTTCCTTTCTCACGTATCTCCTTTACTCTGGATAAAGAAACATTTTGTAATGGACGCCTCATATTGATACACGAGTTTACCATTGGAGCTTGTGACGCCATTCGTCACGTGACATCTTCACTAAACACAAGGATCAACAGCAAAAAATAACCGCAGAAGCCACGTGAAGCTTTCATTTAAGGTTTCTTTGCCTCTAGTGAGAGAAATACACGTGGTGCTATGAATGTGCGAAACGGAATCTGGTGTGAGAAAGATTCCAAGCATATAGCGGACAGCCGTTAACTGCGAGTATGACACTATTGATCCCAAATAAATGCAGTTCCACATTGCCTTGGGCTATATACGCAAATACCCACTACCTGGAAATTCTCGTATATAGGAATGCAGTGCCAGAAAACGCAAGGTAATGTAGCCAAGTACATCTCTACATCGTTTAATCTGTTCTGAAAAATATTTGTGTAACAAGCATGACAGATTCTTTACTTTAGTCATTTATTTTCGTACATACTCTTATGGATAGAGCCCGGATGTTTATTATGTGTCATAGCTTTTGTTTGTGTTTTTTTTTCATGGAAAAATATAGGTTAAGCGTGATTTTAGCAATGACGATTCAATTTGAGTCATATAACGTCACATTTTGGCTTTCTTAACGGCTTTTAAATTTTATTGTCATTTTGACTTTCTCTACTATACATAGAACGTAGGGGACGTATTGTATTCCACCCAAAAATTTCAAGTCCAGATTTCACCGAAAATATATGTTTTGAGGCACCCTGAATAAAAACAACATATTTAGAAACAGGTCTGTGTGTATGTGTCAGTGTCTGTGTGTGTGAGTGAGTGTGCCTGAGTGAGTGAGTGTATGTGTGTCTGTGTGTGTGAGTGGGTGAGTGTGTCTGTGTCTGTGTGTGAGTGAGTGAGTGAGTGTATGTGTGTCTGTGTGTGTGAGTGGGTGAGTGTCTCTGTGTCTGTGTGTGAGTGAGTGTGTGTGAGTGAGTGAGTGAGTGTATGTGTGTCTGTGTGTGTGAGTGGGTGTGTGTGAGTGAGTGAGTGAGTGAGTGAGTTTATGTGTGTCTGTGTGTGAGTGGGTGAGCGTGTCTGTGTCTGTGTGTGAGTGAGAGTGTGTGAGTGAGTGAGTGTATGTGTGTGTGTGAGTGGGTGTGTGTGAGTGAGTGTATGCGTGTCTGTGTGTGAGTGAGTGTGTGTGAGTGAGTGAGTGTATGTGTGTCTGTGTGTGAGTGAGTGAGTGTATGTGTCCGTGTGTGTGTGAATGAGTGTATGCGTGTCTGTGTGTGAGTGAGTGTGTGTGAGTGGGTGAGTGTGTCTGTGCCTGTGTGTGTGAGTCAGTGAGTGTATGTGTCCGTGTGTGTGTGAGTGAGTGAGTGTGTTTATGTGTGTCTGTGTGTGTGAGTGGGTGAGTGTGTCTGTGTCTGTGTCCGTGTGTGTGTGAGTGAGTGAGTGAGTGAGTGTGTCTGTGTCTGTGTGTGAGTGAGTGTGTGTGAGTGAGTGAGTGAGTGAGTGATTGTATGTGTGTCTGTGTGTGAGTGGGTGAGTGTGTCTGTGTCTGTGTGTGAGTGAGTGTGTGTGTCTGTGTCTGTGTGTGAGTGAGTGTGTGTGAGTGAGTGAGTGTATGTGTGTCTGTGTGTGAGTGAGTGTGTGTGAGTGGGTGAGTGTGTCTGTGCCTGTGTGTGTGAGTCAGTGAGTGTATGTGTCCGTGTGTGTGTGAGTGAGCGAGTGCGTTTATGTGTGTCTGTGTGTGTGTGAGTGAGTGAGTGTGTCTGTGTCCGTGTGTGTGTGTGTGTGAGTGAGTGAGTGTGTGAGTGAGTGTGTGTGTCTGTCTGTCTGTGTGTGGAGGGAGGTGCAGAGAGAGGCCTAGTGAGAGTGTTCGAGGCCAAGTGAGAGTGTTCGAGGGCACTCAGAGCACTCGGGGGGCAACTTAGAGCACTCGCTGGCCTTATAGACGCTGGCGGGCCAATACGAGCGCTCGCGAGCCAATAAGAACGCTCGCGGGCCTCTGAGAGCGCCCGTGGGAAACTCTAAGCTCTCGGTGGCAAGTGAGAGTGATTGAGGGTATGTGAGAGGTTCCAAAGCCAAGTGAGAGGGTTCAAGGCCAAGTGAGAGGGTTTGAGTCCAATTTCGAGGGTACAAGGCCATGTGAGAGGGTTCAGGGCCGAGTGAGAGGGTAGAAGCCAAGTGAGAGGGTTCCGGGACAAATAGAAGGGTAAAGGTCAGGTGAGAGGGTCCAACTCCGAGTGAGAGGGTTCGAGGACATTTGAGAGTGTTCGAGGGCTAGTGAGAGGGTTTGAGACCAAGTGAGAGTGTTCGGGGCCAAGTGAGAGTGTTCGAGGGCAGCTCACAGCACTCGCGGGCAATTCACAGCATTCGCTGGCCACATAGAGGCCTCGCGGGCCAATAAGAGCGCTCGCGGGCCACTGAGAGTGCCAGTGGGTAACTCTAAGCTCTCGGTGGCAAGTGAGAGTGATTGAGGGTATGTGAGAGGCTCCAGAGCCAAGTAAGAGGGTTCGGGGCCAAGTGAGAGGGTTCGAGGACATGTGAGAGGGTCGAGGGGCAGTGAGAGAGTTTGAGACCAAGTGAGAGTGTTCCAGGCCACGTGAGAGTATTCGAGGGCAACTCAGAGCGCTCGGGGGCAATTCAGAGCATTCGCTGGCCACGTTGAGGGCTCGCGGGCCATTAAGAGCACTCGTGGGCCAATAAGAGCGCTCGCGGGCCACTGAGAGTGCCCGTGGGTAACTCTAAGCTCTCGGTGGCAATTTAGAGTGATTGAGGGCATGTGAGAGGGTCCAAAGCCAAGTGAGAGGGTTCGAAGCCAAGTGAGAGGGTTTGGGGCCAATTTCGAGGGTACAAGGCCATGTGAGAGGGTTCAGGGCCGAGTGAGAGGGTAGGGGCCAACTAAGAGTGTTCTGAGGCATGGGAGAGGGTAGAGGAGAGTGAGAGGGTTCGACGCAGCGTGAAAGGGTTTGAGGCCATGTGAGGTTTTTCCGGGCCAAGTGAGAGGGTAAAGGTCAAGTGTGGGGTCCAACTCAGAGTGAGAGAGTTCGGGACCAAGTGAGAGGGTTTGGGGACATGTGAGAGGGTCGAGGGCTAGTGAGAGGTTTTGAGGCCTAGTGAGAGTGTTCGAGGCCAAGTGAGAGTGTTCGAGCGCAACTCAGAGCGCTCGGGGCAATTCAGAGCATTCGCTGGCCACATTGAGGGCTCGCGGGCCATTAAGAGCGCTCGCGGGCCACTGAGAGTGCCTGTGGGCAACTCTAAGCTCTCAGTGGCAGGTGAGAGTGATTGAGGTTATGTGAGAGGGTCCAAAGCCAAGAGAGAGGGTCCAAAGCCAAGTGAGAGGGTTCGAGGCCAAGGTGAGAGGGTTTGAGGCCAATTTCGAGGGTACAAGGCCATGTGAGAGGGTTCAGGGCCGAATGAGAGGGTAGGGGCCAACTGAGTGTGTTCTGTGGCATGGGAGAGGGTAGAGGCCAAGTGAGAGGGTCTGACGCGTCGTGAGAGGGTTCGAGGCCATGTGAGAGTGTTCGAGGCCAAATTAGAATTTTGAGGGCTAAGTGAGAGGGTAGAACCTAAGTGAGAGGGTGCGAGGTCATATGAGAGGGTTCAGGGCCGAGTGAGAGGGTAGAGGCCAACTGAGAGAATTCTGTGGCAAGGAAGAGGGTAGAGGCCAAGTGAGAGGGTTCGACGGTACGTGAGAGGGTTTGAGGCCAAGTGAGAGTGTTCGTGTCCAAGTGAGAACTTTGAGGTCCAAGTGAGCGGGTAGAAGACAAGTGAGAGGGTTCGAGGCCATGTGAGAGGGTTCCGGGCCAAGTAGGAGGGTAAAGGTCAATTGAGAGGGTCCAACTCCAAGTGAGAGGGTTCGAGGATATGTGAGAGTGTTCGAGGGCTAGTGAGAGGGTATGAGACCAAGTGAGAGAGTTCGAGGCCGAGTGAGAGTGTTCAATGACTATTCAGAGCATTCGGGGGCAATTCGGAGCTCTCGCTGGCCACATAGAGGGCACGCGGGCCAATATGAGCGCTCGCGGGCCAATAAGAGCGCTCGCGGGCCACTGAGAGTTCCTGTGGGCAACTCTAAGCTCTCGGTGGCAGGTGAGAGTGATTGAGGTTATGTGAGAGGGTCCAAAGCCAAGAAAGAGGGTCCAAAGCCAAGTGAGAGGGTTCGAGGCCAAGGTGAGAGGGTTTGAGGCCAATTTCGAGGGTACAAGGCCATGTGAGAGGGTTCAGGGCCGAATGAGAGGGTAGGGCCAACTGAGAGTGTTCTGTTGCATGGGAGAGGGTAGAGGCCAAGTGAGAGGGTTTGACGCGTCGTGAGAGGGTTCGAGGCCATGTGAGAGTGTTCAAGGCCAAATGAGAATTTTGAGGGCTAAGTGAGAGGGTAGAAGCTAAGTGAGAGGGTGCGAGGTCATATGAGAGGGTTCAGGGCCGAGTGAGAGGGTAGAGGCCAACTGAGAGAAATCTGTGGCAAGGGAGAGGGTAGAGGACAAGTGAGAGGGTTCGACGGGACGTGAGAGGGTTTGAGGCCAAGTGAGAGTGTTCGTTTCCAAGTGAGAACTTTGGGGGCCAAGTGAGAGGGTAGAAGACAAGTGAGAGGGTTCGAGGCCATGAGAGAGGGTTCCGGGCCAAGTAGGAGGGTAAAAGTCAATTGAGAGGGTCCAACTCCAAATGAGAGGGTTCGAGGACATGTGAGAGTGTTCGAGGGCTAGTGAGAGGGTTTGAGACCAAGTGAGAGAGTACGAGGCCGAGTGAGAGTGTTCGATGGCTATTCAGAGCATTCGCGGGCAATTCGGAGCACTCGCTGGCCACATAGAGGGCACACGGGCCAATATGAGCGCCCGCGGGCCAATAAGAGCACTCGCGGGCAACTGAGAGTGCCTGTGGGCAACTCTAAGCTCTCGGTGGCGGGTGAGATTTATTGAGGTTATGTGAGAGGGTCCAAAGCTAAGAGAGAGGGTCCAAAGCCAAGTGAGAGGGTTCGAGGCCAAGTGAGAGGGTACAAGGCCATGTGAGAGGGTTCAGGGCCGAATGAGAGCGTAGGGGCCAACTGAGAGTGTTCTGTGGCATGGGAGAGGGTAGAGGCCAAGTGAGAGGGTTTGATGCGTCGTGAGAGGGTTCGAGGCCATGTGAGAGTGTTCAAGGCCAAATGAGAATTTTGAGGGCTAAGTGAGAGGGTAGAAGCTAAGTGAGAGGGTGCGAGGTCATATGAGAGGGTTCAGGGCCGAGTGAGAGGGTAGAGGCCAACTGAGAGAAATCTGTGGCAAGGGAGAGGGTAGAGGCCAAGTGAGAGGGTTCGACGGGACGTGAGAGGGTTTGAGGCCAAGTGAGAGTGTTCGTGTCCAAGTGAGAACTTTGAGTGCCAAGTGAGAGTGTAGAAGACATGTGAGAGAGTTCGAGGCCATGTGAGAGGGTTCCGGGCCAAGTAGGAGGGTAAAAGTCAAGTGAGAGGGTCCAACTCCAAATGAGAGGGTTCGAGGACATGTGAGAGTGTTCCAGGGCTATTGAGAGGGTTTGAGACCAAGTGAGAGTGTTTGGGGCCAAGTGAGAGTGTTCGAGGGCAGCTCACAGCACTCGCGGGCAATTCACAGCATTCGCTGGCCACATAGAGGCCTCGCGGGCCAATAAGAGCGCTCGCGGGCCAATAAGAGCGCTCGCGGGCCACTGAGAGTGCCAGTGGGCAACTCTAAGCTCTCGGTGGCAAGTGAGAGTGATTGAGGGTATGTGAGAGGGTCCAGAGCCAAGTAAGAGTGTTCGGGGCCAAGTGAGAGGGTTCGATGACATGTGAGAGGGTCGAGGGGCAGTGAGAGAGTTTGAGACCAAGTGAGAGTGTTCCAGGCCAAGTGAGAGTATTCGAGGGCAACTCAGAGCGCTCGGGGGCAATTCAGAGCATTCGCTGGCCACGTTGAGGGCTTGCGGGCCATTAAGAGCGCTCGTGGGTAACCCTAAGCTCTCGGTGGCAAGTTAGAGTGATTGAGGGCATGTGAGAGGGTCCAAGGCCAAGTGAGAGGGTTCGAAGCCAAGTGAGAGGGTTTGAGGCCAATTTCGAGGGTACAAGGCCATGTGAGAGGGTTCAGGGCCGAGTGAGAGGGTAGGGGCCAACTAAGGGTGTTCTGAGACATGGGAGAGGGTAGAGGAGAATGAGAGGGTTCGACGCAGCGTGAAAGGGTTTGAGGCCATGTGAGGTTTTTCCGGGCCAAGTGAGAGGGTAAAGGTCAAGTGTGGGGTCCAACTCAGAGTGAGAGAGTTCGGGACCAAGTGAGAGGGTTTGGGGACATGTGAGAGGGTCGACGGCTAGTGAGAGGTTTTGAGGCCTAGTGAGAGTGTTCGAGGCCAAGTGAGAGTGTTCGAGCGCAACTCAGAGCGCTCGGGGGCAATTCAGAGCATTCGCTGGCCACATTGAGGGCTCGCGGGCCATTAAGAGCGCTCGCGGGCCACTGAGAGTGCCTGTGGGCAACTCTAAGCTCTCGGTGGCAGGTGAGAGTGATTGAGGTTATGTGAGAGGGTCCAAAGCCAAGAGAGAGGGTCCAAAGCCAAGTGAGAGGGTTCGAGGCCAAGGTGAGAGGGTTTGAGGCCAATTTCGAGGGTACAAGGCCATGTGAGAGGGTTCAGGGCCGAATGAGAGGGTAGGGGCCAACTGAGAGTGTTCTGTGGCATGGGAGAGGGTAGAGGCCAAGTGAGAGGGTCTGACGCGTCGTGAGAGGGTTCGAGGCCATGTGAGAGTGTTCGAGGCCAAATTAGAATTTTGAGGGCTAAGTGAGAGGGTAGAACCTAAGTGAGAGGGTGCGAGGTCATATGAGAGGGTTCAGGGCCGAGTGAGAGGGTAGAGGCCAACTGAGAGAATTCTGTGGCAAGGAAGAGGGTAGAGGCCAAGTGAGAGGGTTCGACGGGACGTGAGAGGGTTTGAGGCCAAGTGAGAGTGTTCGTGTCCAAGTGAGAACTTTGAGGTCCAAGTGAGCGGGTAGAAGACAAGTGAGAGGGTTCGAGGCCATGTGAGAGGGTTCCGAGCCAAGTAGGAGGGTAAAGGTCAATTGAGAGGGTCCAACTCCAAGTGAGAGGGTTCGAGGATATGTGAGAGTGTTCGAGGGCTAGTGAGAGGGTTTGAGACCAAGTGAGAGAGTTCGAGGCCGAGTGAGAGTGTTCAATGACTATTCAGAGCATTCGGGGGCAATTCGGAGCTCTCGCTGGCCACATAGAGGGCACGCGGGCCAATATGAGCGCTCGCGGGCCAATAAGAGCGCTCGCGGGCCAATGAGAGTTCCTGTGGGCAACTCTAAGCTCTCGGTGGCAGGTGAGAGTGATTGAGGTTATGTGAGAGGGTCCAAAGCCAAGAAAGAGGGCCCAAAGCCAAGTGAGAGGGTTCTAGGCCAAGGTGAGAGGGTTTGAGGCCAATTTCGAGGGTACAAGGCCATGTGAGAGGGTTCAGGGCCGAATGAGAGGGTAGGGCCAACTGAGAGTGTTCTGTTGCATGGGAGAGGGTAGAGGCCAAGTGAGAGGGTTTGACGCGTCGTGAGAGGGTTCGAGGCCATGTGAGAGTATTCAAGGCCAAATGAGAATTTTGAGGGCTAAGTGAGAGGGTAGAAGCTAAGTGAGAGGGTGCGAGGTCATATGAGAGGGTTCAGGGCCGAGTGAGAGGGTAGAGGCCAACTGAGAGAAATCTGTGGCAAGGGAGAGGGTAGAGGCCAAGTGAGAGGGTTCGACGGGACGTGAGAGGGTTTGAGGCCAAGTGAGAGGGTTCGTTTCCAAGTGAGAACTTTGGGGGCCAAGTGAGAGGGTAGAAGACAAGTGAGAGGGTTCGAGGCCATGAGAGAGGGTTCCGGGCCAAGTAGTAGGGTAAAAGTCAATTGAGAGGGTCCAACTCCAAATGAGAGGGTTCGAGGACATGTGAGAGTGTTCGAGGGCTAGTGAGAGGGTTTGAGACCAAGTGAGAGAGTACGAGGCCGAGTGAGAGTGTTCGATGGCTATTCAGAGCATTCGGGGGCAATTCGGAGCACTCGCTGGCCACATAGAGGGCACACGGGCCAATATGAGCGCTCGCGGGCCAATAAGAGCACTCGCGGGCCACTGAGAGTGCCTGTGGGCAACTCTAAGCTCTCGGTGGCGGGTGAGATTTATTGAGGTTATGTGAGAGGGTCCAAAGCTAAGAGAGAGGGTCCAAAGCCAAGTGAGAGGGTTCGAGGCCAAGTGAGAGGGTACAAGGCCATGTGAGAGGGTTCAGGGCCGAATGAGAGGGTTCAGGGCCGAATGAGAGCGTAGGGGCCAACTGAGAGTGTTCTGTGGCATGGGAGAGGGTAGAGGCCAAGTGAGAGGGTTTGACGCGTCGTGAGAGGGTTCGAGGCCATGTGAGAGTATTCAAGGCCAAATGAGAATTTTGAGGGCTAAGTGAGAGGGTAGAAGCTAAGTGAGAGGGTGCGAGGTCATATGAGAGGGTTCAGGGCCGAGTGAGAGGGTAGAGGCCAACTGAGAGAAATCTGTGGCAAGGGAGAGGGTAGAGGCCAAGTGAGAGGGTTCGACGGGACGTGAGAGGGTTTGAGGCCAAGTGAGAGGGTTCGTTTCCAAGTGAGAACTTTGGGGGCCAAGTGAGAGGGTAGAAGACAAGTGAGAGGGTTCGAGGCCATGAGAGAGGGTTCCGGGCCAAGTAGTAGGGTAAAAGTCAATTGAGAGGGTCCAACTCCAAATGAGAGGGTTCGAGGACATGTGAGAGTGTTCGAGGGCTAGTGAGAGGGTTTGAGACCAAGTGAGAGAGTACGAGGCCGAGTGAGAGTGTTCGATGGCTATTCAGAGCATTCGGGGGCAATTCGGAGCACTCGCTGGCCACATAGAGGGCACACGGGCCAATATGAGCGCTCGCGGGCCAATAAGAGCACTCGCGGGCCACTGAGAGTGCCTGTGGGCAACTCTAAGCTCTCGGTGGCGGGTGAGATTTATTGAGGTTATGTGAGAGGGTCCAAAGCTAAGAGAGAGGGTCCAAAGCCAAGTGAGAGGGTTCGAGGCCAAGTGAGAGGGTACAAGGCCATGTGAGAGGGTTCAGGGCCGAATGAGAGGGTTCAGGGCCGAATGAGAGCGTAGGGGCCAACTGAGAGTGTTCTGTGGCATGGGAGAGGGTAGAGGCCAAGTGAGAGGGTTTGACGCGTCGTGAGAGGGTTCGAGGCCATGTGAGAGTGTTCAAGGCCAAATGAGAATTTTGAGGGCTAAGTGAGAGGGTAGAAGCTAAGTGAGAGGGTGCGAGGTCATATGAGAGGGTTCAGGGCCGAGTGAGAGGGTAGAGGCCAACTGAGAGAAATCTGTGGCAAGGGAGAGGGTAGAGGCCAAGTGAGAGGGTTCGACGGGACGTGAGAGGGTTTGAGGCCAAGTGAGAGTGTTCGTTTCCAAGTGAGAACTTTGGGGGCCAAGTGAGAGGGTAGAAGACAAGTGAGAGGGTTCGAGGCCATGAGAGAGGGTTCCGGGCCAAGTAGGAGGGTAAAAGTCAATTGAGAGGGTCCAACTCCAAATGAGAGGGTTCGAGGACATGTGAGAGTATTCGAGGGCTAGTGAGAGGGTTTGAGACCAAGTGAGAGAGTACGAGGCCGCGTGAGAGTGTTCGATGGCTATTCAGAGCATTCGGGGGCAATTCGGAGCACTCGCTGGCCACATAGAGGGCACGCGGGCCAATATGAGCGCTCGCGGGCCAACAAGAGAGTGCCCGTGGGCAACTCTAAGCTCTCGGTGGCTGGTGAGAGCGATTGAGGTTATGTGAGAGGGTCCAAAGCTAAGAGAGAGGGTCCAAAGCCAAGTGAGAGGGTTCGAGGCCAAGTGAGAGGGTACAAGGCCATGTGAGAGGGTTCAGGGCCGAATGAGAGGGTAGGGGCCAACTGAGAGTGTTCTGTGGCATGGGAGAGGGTAGAGGCTAAGTGAGGGGGTTTGACGCGTCGTGAGAGGGTTCGAGGCCATGTGAGAGTGTTCAAGACCAAATGAGAATTTTGAGGGCTAAGTGAGACTGTAGAAGCTAAGTGAGAGGGTGCGAGGTCATATGAGAGGGTTCAGGGCCGAGTGAGAGGGTAGAGGCCAACTGAGGGAATTCTGTGGCAAGGGAGGGGGTAGAGGCCAAGTGAGAGGGTTCGACGGGACGTGAGAGGGTTTGAGGCCAAGTGAGAGTGTTCGTGTCCAAGTGAGAACTTTGAGTGCCAAGTGAGAGTGTAGAAGACATGTGAGAGGGTTCGAGGCCATGTGAGAGGGTTCCGGGCCAAGTAGGAGGGTAAAAGTCAAGTGAGAGGGTCCAACTCCGAGTGAGAGGGTTCGAGGACATGTGAGAGTGTTCGGGGCCAAGTGAGAGTGTTCGAGGGCAGCTCACAGCACTCGCGGGCAATTCACAGCATTCGCTGGCCACATAGAGGCCTCGCGGGCCAATAAGAGCGCTCGCGGGCCAATAAGAGCGCTCGCGGGCCACTGAGAGTGCCAGTGGGCAACTCTAAGCTCTCGGTGGCAAGTGAGAGTGATTGAGGGTATGTGAGAGGGTCCAGAGCCAAGTAAGAGGGTTCGGGGCCAAGTGAGAGGGTTCGAGGACATGTGAGAGGGTCGAGGGGCAGTGAGAGAGTTTGAGACCAAGTGAGAGTGTTCCAGGCCAAGTGAGAGGATTCGAGGGCAACTCAGAGCGCTCGGGGGCAATTCAGAGCATTCGCTGGCCACGTTGAGGGCTTGCGGGCCATTAAGAGCACTCGTGGGCCAATAAGAGCGCTCGTGGGTAACCCTAAGCTCTCGGTGGCAAGTTAGAGTGATTGAGGGCATGTGAGAGGGTCCAAGGCCAAGTGAGAGGGTTCGAAGCCAAGTGAGAGGGTTTGAGGCCAATTTCGAGGGTACAAGGCCATGTGAGAGGGTTCAGGGCCGAGTGAGAGGGTAGGGGCCAACTAAGAGTGTTCTGAGGCATGGGAGAGGGTAGAGGAGAGTGAGAGGGTTCGACGCAGCGTGAAAGGGTTTGAGGCCATGTGAGGTTTTTCCGGGCCAAGTGAGAGGGTAAAGGTCAAGTGTGGGGTCCAACTCAGAGTGAGAGCGTTCGGGACCAAGTGAGAGGGTTTGGGGACATGTGAGAGGGTCGCGGGCTAGTGAGAGGTTTTGAGGCCTAGTGAGAGTGTTCGAGGCCAAGTGAGAGTGTTCGAGCGCAACTCAGAGCGCTCGGGGGCAATTCAGAGCATTCGCTGGCCACTGAGAGTGCCTGTGGGCAACTCTAAGCTCTCGGTGGCAGGTGAGAGTGATTGAGGTTATGTGAGAGGGTCCAAAGCCAAGAAAGAGGGTCCAAAGCCAAGTGAGAGGGTTCGAGGCCAAGGTGAGAGGGTTTGAGGCCAATTTCGAGGGTACAAGGCGATGTGAGAGGGTTCAGGGCCGAATGAGAGGGTAGGGCCAACTGAGAGTGTTCTGTTGCATGGGAGAGGGTAGAGGCCCAGTGAGAGGGTTTGACGCGTCGTGAGAGGGTTCGAGGCCATGTGAGAGTGTTCAAGGCCAAATGAGAATTTTGAGGGCTAAGTGAGAGGGTAGAAGCTAAGTGACAGGGTGCGAGGTCATATGAGAGGGTTCAGGGACGAGTGAGAGGGTAGAGGCCAACTGAGAGTGTTCTGTGGCAAGGGAGAGGGTAGAGGCCAAGTGAGAGGGTTCGACGGGACGTGAGAGGGTTTGAGGCCAAGTGAGAGTGTTCGTTTCCAAGTGAGAACTTTGGGGGCCAAGTGAGAGTGTAGAAGACAAGTGAGAGGGTTCGAGGCCATGAGAGAGGGTTCTGGGCCAAGTAGGAGGGTAAAAGTCAATTGAGAGGGTCCAACTCCAAATGAGAGGGTTCGAGGACATGTGAGAGTGTTCGAGGGTTAGTGAGAGGGTTTGAGACCAAGTGAGAGAGTACGAGGCCGAGTGAGAGTCTTCGATGGCTATTCAGAGCATTCGGGGGCAATTCGGAGCACTCGCTGGCCACATAGAGGGCACGCGGGCCAATATGAGCGCTCGCGGGCCAATAAGAGCACTCGCGGGCCACTGAGAGTGCCTGTGGGCAACTCTAAGCTCTCGGTGGCGGGTGAGAGTGATTGAGGTTATGTGAGAGGGTCCAAAGCTAAGAGAGAGGGTCAAAGCCAAGTGAGAGGGTTCGAGGCCAAGTGAGAGGGTACAAGGCCATGTGAGAGGCTTCAGGGCCGAATGAGAGCGTATGGGCCAACTGAGAGTGTTCTGTGGCATGGGAGAGGGTAGAGGCCAAGTGAGAGGGTTTGACGCGTCGTGAGAGGGTTCGAGGCCGTGTGAGAGTGTTCGAGGCCAAATGAGAATTTTGAGGGCTAAATGAGAGGGTAGAAGCTAAGTGAGAGTGTGCGAGGTCATGTGAGAGGGTTCAGGGCCGATTGAGACAGTTGAGGCCGACTGAGAGAATTTTGTGGCAAGGGAGAGGGTAGAGGCCAAGTGAGAGGGTTCGACGGGACGTGAGAGTGTTTGAGGCCAAGTGAGAGTGTTCGTGGCCAAGTGAGAATTTTGAGGGCCAAGTGAGAGGGTAGATGACAAGTGAGAGGGTTCGAGGCCATGTGAGAGGGTTCCGGGCCAAGTAGGAGGGTAAAAGTCAATTGAGAGGGTCCAATTCCAAGTGAGAGGGCACGAGGACACGTGAGAGTGTTCGAGGGCTAGTGAGAGGGTCTAAGGCCAATTGAGAGAGTTCGAGGCCAAGTTAGAGTGTTCGATGGCTATTCAGAGCATTCGGGGGCAATTCGGAGCACTCGCTGGCCACATAGAGGGCATTCGGGCCAATATGAGCGCTCGCGGGCCAACAAGAGAGTGCCCGTGGGCAACTCTAAGCCCTTGGTGGGAAGTGAGAGGGATAGAGGGTATGTGAGAGGTTCCAAATGGAAGTGAGAGGGTTCGAGGCCAAGTGAGAGGGTTCGAGGCCAAGTGAGAGGGTACAAGGCCATGTGAGAGGGTTCAGGGCCGAATGAGAGCGTAGGGGCCAACTGAGAGTGTTCTGTGGCATGGGAGAGGGTAGAGGCCAAGTGAGAGGGTTTGACGCGTCGTGAGAGGGTTCTAGGCCATGTGAGAGTGTTCAAGGCCAAATGAGAATTTTGAGGGCTAAGTGAGAGGGTAGAAGCTAAGTGAGAGGGTGCGAGGTCATATGAGAGGGTTCAGGGCCGAGTGAGAGGGTAGAGGCCAACTGAGAGAAATCTGTAGCAAGGGAGAGGGTAGAGGCCAAGTGAGAGGGTTCGACGGGACGTGAGAGGGTTTGAGGCCAAGTGAGAGTGTTCGTTTCCAAGTGAGAACTTTGGGGGCCAAGTGAGAGGGTAGAAGACAAGTGAGAGGGTTCGAGGCCATGAGAGAGGGTTCCGGGCCAAGTAGGAGGGTAAAAGTCAATTGAGAGGGTCCAACTCCAAATGAGAGGGTTCGAGGACATGTGAGAGTGTTCGAGGGCTAGTGAGAGGGTTTGAGACCAAGTGAGAGAGTACGAGGCCGAATGAGAGTCTTCGATGGCTATTCAGAGCATTCGGGGGCAATTCGGAGCACTCGCTGGCCACATAGAGGGCACGCGGGCCAATATGAGCGCTCGCGGGCCAATAAGAGCACTCGCGGGCCACTGAGAGTGCCTGTGGGCAACTCTAAGCTCTCGGTGGCAGGTGAGAGTGATTGAGGTTATGTGAGAGGGTCCAAAGCCAAGAGAGAGGGTCCAAAGCCAAATGAGAGGGTTCGAGGCCAAGGTGAGAGGGTTTGAGGCCAATTTCGAGGGTACAAGGCCATGTGAGAGGGTTCAGGGCCGAATGAGAGGGTAGGGGCCTACTGAGAGTGTTCTGTGGCATGGGAGAGGGTAGAGGCCAAGTGAGAGGGTCTGACGCGTCGTGAGAGGGTTCGAGGCCATGTGAGTGTTCAAGGCCAAATTAGAATTTTGAGGGCTAAGTGAGAGGGTAGAACCTAAGTGAGAGGGTGCGAGGTCATATGAGAGGGTTTAGGGCCGAATGAGAGGGTAGAGGCCAACTGAGAGAATTCTGTGGCAAGGAAGAGGGTAGAGGCCAAGTGAGAGGGTTCGACGGGACGTGAGAGGGTTTGAGGCCAAGTGAGAGTGTTCGTGGCCAAGTGAGAATTTTGAGGGCCAAGTGAGACGGTAGATGACAAGTGAGAGGGTTCGAGGCCATGTGAGAGGGTTCCGGGCCAAGTAGGAGGGTAAAAGTCAAGTGAGAGGGTCCAATTCCAAGTGAGAGGGCACGAGGACACGTGAGAGTGTTCGAGGGCTAGTGAGAGGGTTTAAGGCCAATTGAGAGAGTTCGAGGCCAAGTTAGAGTTTTCGATGGCTATTCAGAGCATTCGGGGGCAAGTCGGAGCACTTGCTGGCCACATAGAGGGCATGCCGGCCAATATGAGCGCTCGCGGGCCAACAAGAGAGTGCCCGTGGGCAACTCTAAGCCCTCGGTGGGAAGTGAGAGGGATAGAGGGTATGTGAGAGGTTCCAAATGGAAGTGAGAGGGTTCGAGGCCAAGTGAGAGGGTTTGAGGCGAATTTCGAGGGTACAAGGCCATGTGAGAGTGTTCAGGGCCAAGTGAGAGGGTAGGGGCCAACTGAGAGTGTTCTGTGGTGTGGGAGAGGGTAGAGGCCAAGTGAGAGGGTTCGACGGGACGTGAGAGGGTTTGAGGCCAAGTGAGAGTGTTCGTTTCCAAGTGAGAACTTTGGGGGCCAAGTGAGAGGGTAGAAGACAAGTGAGAGGGTTCGAGGCCGAGTGAGAGTGTTCGATAGCTATTCAGAGCATTCGTGGGCAATTCGGAGCTCTCGCTGGCCACATAGAGGGCACGCGGGCCAATATGAGTGCTCGCGGGCCAATAAGAGCGCTCGCGGGCCACTGAGAGTGCCTGTGGGCAACTCTAAGCTCTCGGTGGCAGGTGAGAGTGATTGAGGTTATGTGAAAGGGTCCAAAGCCAAGAAAGAGGGTCCAAAGCCAAGTGAGAGGGTTCGAGGCCAAGGTGAGAGGGTTTGAGGCCAATTTCGAGGGTACAAGGCCATTTGAGAGGGTTCAGGGCCGAATGAGAGGGTAGGGCCAACTGAGATTGTTCTGTTGCATGGGAGAGGGTAGAGGCCAAGTGAGAGGGTTTGACGCGTCGTGAGAGGGTTCGAGGCCATGTGAGAGTGTTCAAGGCCAAATGAGAATTTTGAGGGGTAAGTGAGAGGGTAGAAGCTAAGTGAGAGGGTGCGAGGTCATATGAGAGGGTTCAGGGCCGAGTGAGAGGGTAGAGGCCAACTGAGAGAACTCTGTGGCAAGGGAGAGGGTAGAGGCCAAGTGAGAGGGTTCGACGGGACGTGAGAGGGTTTGAGGCCAAGTGAGAGTGTTCGTTTCCAAGTGAGAACTTTGGGGGCCAAGTGAGAGGGTAGAAGACAAGTGAGAGGGTTCGAGGCCATGAGAGAGGGTTCCGGGCCAAGTAGGAGGGTAAAAGTCAATTGAGAGGGTACAACTCCAAATGAGAGGGTTCGAGGACATGTGAGAGTGTTCGAGGGCTAGTGAGAGGGTTTGAGACCAAGTGAGAGAGTACGAGGCCTAGTGAGAGTGTTCGATGGCTATTCAGAGCATTCGGGGGCAATTCGGAGCACTCGCTGGCCACATAGAGGGCACGCGGGCCATTATGAGCGCTCGCGGGCCAATAAGAGCACTCGCGGGGCACTGAGAGTGCCTGTGGGCAACTCTAAGCTCTCGGTGGCGGGTGAGAGTTATTGAGGTTATGTGAGAGGGTCCAAAGCTAAGAGAGAGGGTCCAAAGCCAAGTGAGAGGGTTCGAGGCCAAGTGAGAGGGTACAAGGCCATGTGAGAGGGTTCAGGGCCGAACGAGAGCGTAGGGGCCAACTGAGAGTGTTCTGTGGCATGGGAGAGGGTAGAGGCCAAGTGAGATGGTTTGACGCGTCGTGAGAGGGTTCGAGGCCGTGTGAGAGGGTTCGAGGCCAAATGAGAGGGTAGAAGCTAAGTGAGAGTGTGCGAGGTCATGTGAGAGGGTTCAGGGCCGATTGAGAGAGTTGAGGCCGACTGAGAGAATTTTGTGGCAAGGGAGAGCGTAGAGGCCAAGTGAGAGGGTTCGACGGGACGTGAGAGGGTTTGAGGCCAAGTGAGAGTGTTCGTGGCCAAGTGATAATTTTGAGGGCCAAGTGAGAGTGTAGATGACAAGTGAGAGGGTTCGAGGCCATGTGAGAGGGTTCCGGGCCAAGTAGGAGGGTAAACGTCAAGTGAGAGGGTCCAATTCCAAGTGAGAGGGCACGAGGACACGTGAGAGTGTTCGAGGGATAGTGAGAGGGTTTGAGACCAAGTGAGAGAGTTCGAGGCCAAGTTAGAGTGTTCGATGGCTATTCAGAGCATTCGGGGGCAATTCGGAGCACTCGCTGGCCACATAGAGGGCATGCCGGCCAATATGAGCGCTCGCGGGCCAACAAGAGAGTGCCTGTGGGCAACTCTAAGCCCTCGGTGGGAAGTGAGAGTGATAGAGGGTATGTGAGAGGTTCCAAATGGAAGCGAGAGGGTTCGAGGCCAAGTGAGAGGGTTTGAGGCCAATTTCGAGGGTACAAGGCCATGTGAGAGTGTTCAGGGCCAAGTGAGAGGGTAGGGGCCAACTGAGAGTGTTCTGTGGCGTGGGAGAGGGTAGAGGCTAAGTGAGAGGGTTCGACGCGTCGTGTGAAGGTTCGAGGCCATGTGAGAGTGTTCGAGGCCAAATGACAATTTTGAGGGCCAAGTGAGAGGTTAGAAGCTAAGTGAGAGGGTGCGAGGCCATGTGAGAGTGTTCCGGGCCAAGTGAGAGGGTAAAAGTTAAGTGAGAGGGGCCAACTTTAAGTGAGAGTGTTCGAGGACTAGTGAGAGGGTTTGAGACCAAGTGAGAGTGTTCGAGGCCAAGTGAGAGTGTTCGAGGGCACTCAGAGCACTCGCGGTCAATTCAGAGCACTCGCTGGCCACATAGAGGGCTGGAGGGGCAATATGAGCGCTCGTGGGCCAACAAGAGAGTGCCACTGAGAGCGCCCGTGGGCAAATCTAAGCTCTCGGTGAAAAGTGAGAGTGATTGAGGGTATGTGAGAGGGTCCAAAGCCAAGTGAGAGTGTTCAACGCCAAGTGAGAGGGTTTGAGGCCAATTTCGAGGGTACAAGGCCATGTGAGAGGGTTCAGGGCCGAGTGAGAGGGTAGAGGCCAACTAAGAGAATTCTGTGGCAAGGGAGAGGGTAGAGGCCAAGTGAGAGGGTTCGACAGGACGTGAGAGGGTTTGAGGCCAAGTGAGAGTGTTCGTGGCCAAGTGAGAATTTTGAGGGCCAAGTGAGAGGGTAGAAGCCAAGTGAGAGGGTACGAGGCCGTGTGAGAGGGTTCCGGCCCAAGTAGGTGGGTAACAGTCAAATGAGAGGGTCCAACTCCAAGTGAGAGAGTCAGAGGATATGTGAGAGTGTTCGAGGGCTTCTGAGAGGGTTTGAGCCCAAGTGAGAGTGTTGGAGGCCAAGTGAGAGTGTTCGAGGGCAATTCTGAGCATTCACTGGCCACGTAGAGGGCTCGTGGGCCACATAGAGCGCTCGTGGGCCAATAAGAGCGCTCTCGGGCCAAGTGAGAATATTGAGGACCAAGTGAGAGGGTAGAAGCCAAGGGAGAGAGTTTGAGGCCATGTGAGAGTTTTCCGGGCCAAGTGAGAGGGTAAAAGTCAAGTGAGAATGTCCAACTCCAAGTGAGAGGGTTCGAGAACATGTGAGAGTGTTCGAAGGCTAGTGAGAGGGTTTGAGACCAAGTGACAGAGTTCGAGGCCGAGTGAGAATTTTCGATGGCTATTCAGAGCATTCGGGGGAAATTCGGAGCACTCGCTGGCCAGTTTCGAGGGTAGAAGGCCATGTGAGAGTGTTCGTGGCCAAGTGAGAATTTTGAGGGCCAAGTGAGAGGGTAGACGACAAGTCAGAGGGTTCCAGGCCATGTGAGAGTGTTCAGGGCCAAGTAGGAGGGTAAAAGTCAAGTGAGAGAGTCCAACTCCAAGTGAGAGGGTTCGAGGACATGTGAGAGTGTTCGAGGGTTAGTGAGAGGGTTTGAGACCAAGTGAGAGAGTTCGAGGCCAAGTTAGAGTGTTCGATAGCTATTCAGAGCATTCGGGGCAATTCAGAGCATTCGCTGGCCACATTGAGGGCTCGCGGGCCATTAAGAGCGCTCGCGGGCCACTGAGAGTGTCTGTGGGCAACTCTAAGCTCTCGGTGGCAGGTGAGAGTGATTGAGGTTATGTGAGAGGGTCCAAAGCCAAGAGAGAGGGTCCAAAGCCAAGTGAGAGGGTTCGAGGCCAAGGTGAGAGGGTTTGAGGCCAATTTCGAGGGTACAAGGCCATGTGAGAGGGTTCAGGGCCGAATGAGAGGGTAGGGGCCAACTGAGAGTGTTCTGTGGCATGGGAGAGGGTAGAAGCCAAGTGAGAGGGTCTGACGCGTCGTGAGAGGGTTCGAGGCCATGTGAGTGTTCAAGGCCAAATTAGAATTTTGAGGGCTAAGTGAGAGGGTAGAACCTAAGTGAGAGGGTGCGAGGTCATATGAGAGGGTTTAGGGCCGAGTGAGAGGGTAGAGGCCAACTGAGAGAATTCTGTGGCAAGGAAGAGGGTAGAGGCCAAGTGAGAGGGTTCGACGGGACGTGAGAGGGTTTGAGGCCAAGTGAGAGTGTTCGTGTCCAAGTGAGAACTTTGAGGTCCAAGTGAGCGGGTAGAAGACAAGTGAGAGGGTTCGAGGCCATGTGAGAGGGTTCCGGGCCAAGTAGGAGGGTAAAGGTCAATTGAGAGGGTCCAACTCCAAGTGAGAGGGTTCGAGGACATGTGAGAGTGTTCGAGGGCTAGTGAGAGGGTTGGAGACCAAGTGAGAGAGTTCGAGGCCGAGTGAGAGTGTTCGATGGCTATTCAGAGCATTCGTGGGCAATTCGGAGCTCTCGCTGGCCACATAGAGGGCACGCGGGCCAATATGAGCGCTCGCGGGACAATAAGAGCGCTCGCGGGCCACTGAGAGTGCCTGTGGGCAACTCTAAGCTCTTGGTGGCAGGTGAGAGTGATTGAGGTTATGTGAGAGGGTCCAAAGCCAAGAAAGAGGGTCCAAAGCCAAGTGAGAGGGTTCGAGGCCAAGGTGAGAGGGTTTGAGGCCAATTTCGAGGGTACAAGGCGATGTGAGAGGGTTCAGGGCCGAATGAGAGGGTAGGGCCAACTGAGAGTGTTCTGTTGCATGGGAGAGGGTAGAGGCCAAGTGAGAGGGTTTGACGCGTCGTGAGGGGGTTCGAGGCCATGTGAGAGTGTTCAAGGCCAAATGAGAATTTTGAGTTCTAAGTGAGAGGGTAGAAGCTAAGTGAGAGGGTGCGAGGTCATATGAGAGGGTTCAGGGCCGAGTGAGAGGGTAGAGGCCAACTGAGAGAAATCTGTGGCAAGGGAGAGGGTAGAGGCCAAGTGAGAGGGTTCGACGGGACGTGAGAGGGTTTGAGGCCAAGTAAGAGTGTTCGTTTCCAAGTGAGAACTTTGGGGGCCAAGTGAGAGGGTAGAAGACAAGTGAGAGGGTTCGAGGCCATGAGAGAGGGTTCCGGGCCAAGTAGGAGGGTAAAAGTCAATTGAGAGGGTCCAACTCCAAATGAGAGGGTTCGAAGACATGTGAGAGTGTTCGAGGGCTAATGAGAGGGTTTGAGACCAAGTGAGAGAGTACGAGGCCGAGTGAGAGTGTTCGATGGCTATTCAGAGCATTCGGGGGCAATTCGGAGCACTCGCTGGCCACATAGAGGGCACGCGGGCCAATATGAGCGCTCGCGGGCCAATAAGAGCACTCGCGGGCCACTGAGAGTGCCTGTGGGCAACTCTAAGCTCTCGGTGGCGGGTGAGAGTGATTGAGGTTATGTGAGAGGGTCCTAAGCTAAGAGAGAGGGTCAAAGCCAAGTGAGAGGGTTCGAGGCCAAGTGAGAGGGTACAAGGCCATGTGAGAGGGTTCAGGGCCGAATGAGAGCGTAGGGGCCAACTGAGAGTGTTCTGTGGCATGGGAGAGGGTAGAGGCCAAGTGAGAGGGTTTGACGCGTCGTGAGAGGGTTCGAGGCCGTGTGAGAGTGTTCGAGGCCAAATGAGAATTTTGAGGGCTAAATGAGAGGGTAGAAGCTAAGTGAGAGTGTGCGAGGTCATGTGAGAGGGTTCAGGGCCGATTGAGAGAGTTGAGGCGACTGAGAGAATTTTGTGGCAAGGGAGAGGGTAGAGGCCAAGTGAGAGGGTTCGTGGTCAAGTGAGAATTTTGAGGGCCAAGTGAGAGCGTAGATGACAAGTGAGAGGGTTCGAGGCCATGTGAGAGGGTTCCGGGCCAAGTAGGACGGTAAAAGTCAAGTGAGAGGGTCCAATTCCAAGTGAGAGGGCACGAGGACACGTGAGAGTGTTCGAGGGCTAGTGAGAGAGTTTGAGGCCAATTGAGAGAGTTCGAGGCCAAGTTAGAGTGTTCGATGGCTATTCAGAGCATTCGGGGGCAATTCGGAGCACTCGCTGGCCACATAGAGGTTATGCGGGCCAATATGAGCGCTCGCGGGCCAACAAGAGAGTGCCCGTGGGCAACGCTAAGCTCTCGGTGGGAAGTGAGAGGGACAGAGGGTATGTGAGAGGTTCCAAATGGAAGTGAGAGGGTTCGAGGCCAAGTGAGAGGGTTTGAGGCCAATTTCGAGGGTACAAGGCCATGTGAGAGTGTTCAGGGCCAAGTTAGAAAGTAGGGGCCAACTGAGAGTATTCTATGGCGTGGGAGAGGGTAGAGGCCAAGTGAGAGGGTTCGACGGGACGTGAGAGGGTTTGAGGCCAAGCGAGAGTGTTCGTTTCCAAGTGAGAACTTTGGGGGTCAAGTGAGAGGGTAGAAGAGAAGTGAGAGGGTTCGATACCATGTGAGAGGGTTCCAGGCCAAGTAGGAGGGTAAAGGTCAATTGAGAGGGTCCAACTCCAAGTGAGAGGGTTCGAGGACTTGTGAGAGTGTTCGAGGGCTAGTGAGGGGGTTGGAGACCAAGTGAGAGAGTTCGAGGCCGAGTGAGAGTGTTTGATGGCTATTCAGAGCATTCGTGGGCAATTCGGAGCTCTCGCTGGCCACATAGAGGGCACGCGGGCCAATATGAGCGCTCGCGGGCCAATAAGAGCGCTCGCGGGCCACTGAGAGTGCCTGTGGGCAACTCTAAGCTCTCGGTGGCAGGTGAGAGTGATTGAGGTTATGTGAGAGGGTCCAAAGCCAAGAAAGAGGGTCCAAAGCCAAGTGAGAGGGTTCAAGGCCAAGGTGAGAGGGTTTGAGGCCAATTTCGAGGGTACAAGGCCATGTGAGAGGATTCAGGGCCGAATGAGAGGGTAGGGCCAACTGAGAGTGTTCTGTTGCATGGGAGAGGGTAGAGGACAAGTGAGAAGGTTTAACGCGTCGTGAGAGGGTTCGAGGCCATGTGAGAGTGTTCAAGGCCAAATGAGAATTTTGAGGGCTAAGTGAGAGGGTAGAAGCTAAGTGAGAGGGTGCGAGGTCATATGAGAGGGTTCAGGGCCGAGTGAGAGGGTAGAGGCCAACTGAGAGAAATCTGTGGCAAGGGAGAGGGTAGAGGCCAAGAGAGAGGGTTCGACGGGACGTGAGAGGGTTTGAGGCCAAGTGAGAGTGTTCGTTTCCAAGTGAGAACTTTGGGGGCCAAGTGAGAGTGTAGAAGACAAGTGAGAGGGTTCGAGGCCATGAGAGAGGGTTCCGGGCCAAGTAGTAGGGTAAAAGTCAATTGAGAGGGTCCAACTCCAAATGAGAGGGTTCGAGGACATGTGAGAGTGTTCGAGGGCTAGTGAGAGGGTTTGAGACCAAGTGAGAGAGTACGAGGCCGAGTGAGAGTGTTCGATGGCTATTCAGAGCATTCGGGGGCAATTCGGAGCACTCGCTGGCCACATAGAGGGCACGCGGGCCAATATGAGCGCTCGCGGGCGAATAAGAGCACTCGCGGGCCACTGAGAGTGCCTGTGGGCAACTCTAAGCTCTCGGTGGCGGGTGAGAGTGATTGAGGTTATGTGAGAGGGTCCAAAGCTAAGAGAGAGGGTCCAAAGCCAAGTGAGAGGGTTCGAGGCCAAGTGAGAGGGTACAAGGCCATGTGAGAGGGTTCAGGGCCGAATGAGAGCGTAGGGGCCAACTGAGAGTGTTCTGTGGCATGGGAGAGGGTAGAGGCCAAGTGAGAGGGTTTGACGCGTCGTGAGAGGGTTCGAGGCCGTGTGAGAGTGTTCGAGGCCAAATGAGAATTTTGAGGGCTAAATGAGAGGGTAGAAGCTAAGTGAGAGTGTGCGAGGTCATGTGAGAGGGTTCAGGGCCGATTGAGAGAGTTGAGGCCGACTGAGAGAATTTTGTGGCAAGGGAGAGCGTAGAGGCCAAGTGAGAGGGTTCGACGGGACGTGAGAGGGTTTGAGGCCAAGTGAGAGTGTTCGTGGCCAAGTGAGAATTTTGAGGGCCAAGTGAGAGGGTAGATGACAAGTGAGAGGGTTCGAGGCCAATGTGAGAGGGTTCCGGGCCAAGTAGGAGGGTAAACGTCAAGTGAGAGGGTCCAATTCCAAGTGAGAGGGCACGAGGACACGTGAGAGTGTTCGAGGGCTAGTGAGAGGGTTTGAGGCCAAGTGAGAGAGTTCGAGGCCAAGTTAGAGTGTTCGATGGCTATTCAGAGCATTCGGGGGCAATTCGGAGCACTCGCTGGCCACATAGAGGGCATGCGGGCCAATATGAGCGCTCGCGGGCCAACAAGAGAGTGCCCGTGGGCAACTCTAAGCCCTCGGTGGGAAGTGAGAGTGATAGAGGGTATGTGATAGGTTCCAAATGGAAGTGAGAGGGTTCGAGGCCAAGTGAGAGGATTTGAGGCCAATTTCGAGGGTACAAGGCCATGTGAGAGTGTTCAGGGCCAAGTGAGAGGGTAGGGGCCAACTGAGAGTGTTCTGTGGCGTGGGAGAGGGTAGAGGCCAAGTGAGAGGGTTCGACGCGTCGTGTGAAGGTTCGGGGCCATGTGAGAGTGTTCGAGGCCAAATGACAATTTTGAGGGCCAAGTGAGAGGGTAGAAGCTAAGTGAGAGGGTGCGAGGCCATGTGAGAGTGTTCCGGGCCAAGTGAGAGGGTAAAAGTTAAGTGAGAGGGGCCAACTTTAAGTGAGAGTGTTCGAGGACTAGTGAGAGGGTTTGAGACCAAGTGAGAGTGTTCGAGGCCAAGTGAGAGTGTTCGAGGGCACTCAGAGCACTCGCGGTCAATTCAGAGCACTCGCTGGCCACATAGAGGGCTGGAGGGGCAATATGAGCGCTCGTGGGCCAACAAGAGAGTGCCACTGAGAGCGCCCGTGGGCAAATCTAAGCTCTCGGTGAAAAGTGAGAGTGATTGAGGGTATGTGAGAGGGTCCAAAGCCAAGTGAGAGTGTTCAACGCCAAGTGAGAGGGTTTGAGGCCAATTTCGAGGGTACAAGGCCATGTGAGAGGGTTCAGGGCCGAGTGAGAGGGTAGAGGCCAACTAAGAGAATTCTGTGGCAAGGGAGAGGGTAGAGGCCCAGTGAGAGGGTTCGACAGGACGTGAGAGGGTTTGAGGCCAAGTGAGATTGTTCGTGGCCAAGTGAGAATTTTGAGGGCCAAGTGAGAGGGTAGAAGCCAAGGGAGAGAGTTTGAGGCCATGTGAGAGTTTTCCGGGCCAAGTGAGAGGGTAAAAGTCAAGTGAGAGGGTTCAACTCCAAGTGAGAGAGTCCGAGGACATGTGAGAGTGTTCGAGGGCTTGTGAGAGGGTTTGAGCCCAAGTGAGAGTGTTGGAGGCCAAGTGAGAGTGTTCGAGGGCAACTCAGAACACTCGCGGGCAATTCTGAGCATTCACTGGCCACTTAGAGGGCTCGTGGGCCACATAGAGCGCTCGTGGGCCAATAAGAGCGCTCTCGGGCCAAGTGAGAATATTGAGGACCAAGTGAGAGGGTAGAAGCCAAGGGAGAGAGTTTGAGGCCATGTGAGAGTTTTCCGGGCCAAGTGAGAGGGTAAAAGTCAAGTGAGAGGGTCCAACTCCAAGTGA
This sequence comes from Tenodera sinensis, assembly GCA_030765045.1. Classification (NCBI taxonomy): domain Eukaryota; kingdom Metazoa; phylum Arthropoda; class Insecta; order Mantodea; family Mantidae; genus Tenodera; species Tenodera sinensis. The sequence continues at coordinate 15,036,816 of CM060964.1, read as the reverse complement.
GAGAGTCCGAGGACATGTGAGAGTGTTCGAGGGCTTGTGAGAGGGTTTGAGCCCAAGTGAGAGTGTTGGAGGCCAAGTGAGAGTGTTCGAGGGCAACTCAGAGCACTCGCGGGCAATTCTGACCATTCACTGGCCACGTAGAGGGCTCGTGGGCCACATAGAGCGCTCGTGGGCCAATAAGAGCGCTCTCGGGCCAAGTGAGAATATTGAGGACCAAGTGAGAGGGTAGAAGCCAAGGGAGAGAGTTTGAGGCCATGTGAGAGTTTTCCGGGCCAAGTGAGAGGGTAAAAGTCAAGTGAGAGGGTCCAACTCCAAGTGAGAGAGTTCGAGAACATGTGAGAGTGTTCGAGGGCTAGTGAGAGGGTTTGAGACCAAGTGACAGAGTTCGAGGCCGAGTGAGAATTTTCGATGGCTATTCAGAGCATTCGGGGGAAATTCGGAGCACTCGCTGGCCAGTTTCGAGGGTAGAAGGCCATGTGAGAGTGTTCGTGGCCAAGTGAGAATTTTGAGGACCAAGTGAGAGGGTAGACGACAAGTGAGAGGGTTCCAGGCCATGTGAGAGTTTTCAGGGCCAAGTAGGAGGGTAAAAGTCAAGTGAGAGAGTCCAACTCCAAGTGAGAGGGTTCGAGGACATGTGAGAGTGTTCGAGGGTTAGTGAGCGGGTTTGAGACCAAGTGAGAGAGTTCGAGGCCAAGTTAGAGTGTACGATAGCTATTCAAAGCATTCGGGGGCAATTCGGAGCACTCGCTGGACACATAGAGGGCACGCGGGCCAATATGAGCGTTCGCGGGCCAACAAGAGAGTGCCCGTGGGCAACACTGAGCTCTCGGTGGGAAGTGAGAGTGATTGAGGGTATGTGAGAGGGTCCAAATGCAAGTGAGTGGGTTCGAGGCCAAGTGAGAAGGTTTGAGGCCAAGTGAGAGGGTTTGAGGCCAATTTCGAGGGTACAAGGCCATGTGAGAGTGTTCAGGGCCAAGTGAGAGTGTAGGGGCCAACTGAGAGTGTTCTGTGGCGTGGGAGAGAGTAGGGGCCAAGTGAGAGGGTTCGACGCGTCGTGAGAGGGTTTGAGGCCATGTGAGAGTGTTCGAGGCCAAATGAGAATTTTGAGGGCCAAGTGAGTGGGTAGAAGCCAAGGGAGAGGGTGCGAGGCCATGTGAGAGTGTTCCGGGCCAAGTGAGAGGGTAAAAGTCAAGTGAGAGGGTCCAACTCCAAGTGAGAGGGTTCGAGGACATGTGAGAGTGTTCGAGGACTAGTGAGAGGGTTTGAGACCAAGTGAGAGTGCTCGAGGCCAAGTGAGAGTGTTCGAGGGCAACTCAGAGCACTTGCGGGCAATTCAGAGCATTCACTGCGCACATAGGGGGCTCGTGGGCCAATAAGAGCGCTCGCGGGCCAATAAGAGCGCTCGTGGGCCAATAAGAGCGCTCGCGGGCCACTGAGAGTGCCCATGGGCAACTCTAAGCTCTCGGTGGCAAGTTAGAGTGATTGAGGGTATGTGAGAGGGTCCTGAGCCAAGTAAGAGTGTTCGGGGCCAAGTGAGAGGGTTCGAGGACATGTGAGAGGGTTGAGGGGCAGTGAGAGGTTTTGAGACCAAGTGAGAGTGTTCGAGGCCAAGTGAGAGTGTTCGAGGACAACTCAGAGCGCGCGGGGCAATTCAGAGCATTCGCTCCGCACATAGAGGGCTCGCGGGCCATTAAGAGCGCTCATGGGCCAATAAGAGCGCTCGCGGGCCAATGAGAGTGCCCATGGGCAACTCCAAGCTCTCGGTGGCAAGTGAGAGTGATTGAGGTTATGTGAGAGGGTCCAAAGCCAAGTGAGAGGGTTTGAGGCCAATTTCGAGGGTACAAGGCCATGTGAGAGGGTTCAGGGCCGAGTGAGAGGGTAGAGGCCAACTGAGAGTATTCTGTGGCAAGGGAGAGGGTAGAGCCCAAGTGAGAGCGTTCGACGGGACGTGAGGGGGTTCGAGGCCAACTGAGAGTGCCCGTGGGCAACTCTAAGCTCTCGGTGGCAAGTGAGAGTAATTGAGGGCATGTGAGAGGGTCCAAGGCCAAGTGAGAGGGTTCGAGGCTAAGTGAGAGGGTTTGCCGCCAATTGAGAGGGTACAAGCCCAAGTGAGTGGGTTCAGGGCCAAGTGAGAGGGTAGAGGCAAACTAAGAATTTTCTGTGCCAAGGGAGAGGGTAGAGGCCAAGTGAGAGGTCTCGACGCCAAGTGAGAGTGTTGTGGGCCAAATGAGAGGGTGGAAGCCAAGTGAGAGGTTTCGTGGTCAAATAAGAGGTTTCCGGGCGAAGTGAGAGGGTAAAGCGAAGTGAGTGTTCACCTCCAAGTGAGAGGGTTAGGCGCCAAGTGAGAGGGTTCGAAGACATGTGAGAGGGTTCGAGGGCTAGTGAGAGGGTTTGGAGCCAAGTGAGAGTGTTCGAGGCCAAGTGAGAGTGTTCGAGGGCAACTCACAGCTCTTGGAGGCAATTTAGGGCACTCGTGGGCCACATAGAGGGCTCGCGGGCCAACAAGAGCGCTCGCGGGCCACTGAGATTTCCCGTGGGCAATTCTAAGCTCTCGGTGGCAAGTGAGAGTAATTGAGGGCATGTGAGAGGGTCCAAGGCCAAGTGAGAGGGTTCGAGGCCAAGTGAGAGGTTTTGAGGCCAATTTAGAGGGCACAAGGCCAAGTGAGAGGCTTCGGGGCCGAGTGTGAGGGTAGAGGCATACTGAGAGAGTTCTGTGGCATGGGAGAGTGTAGAGGCCGAGTGAGAGGTTTCGACGCTCCGTGAGAGGGTTCGGGGCCAAGTGAGAGTGTTCGAGGCCAAGTGAGAGGGTTGTGGGTCAAATGAGAGGGCAGAAGCCAAGTGAGAGGTTTCGTGGTGAAATGAGAGGTTAAAAGCGAAGTGACAGTGTTCAACTCCAAGTGAGAGAGTTCGGGGCTAAGTGAGAGGGTTCGAGGACATGTGAGAGGGTCGAGGACAGTGAGAGGTTTTGAGACCAAGTGAGGATGTTCGTGGCCAAGTTAGAGTGTCCGGGCCAATTCAGATCACTCGCGGGCCATTAAGAGTGCTCGCGGGCATCTAAGAGCGCTCGCGGGCCAATGAGAGCACCCGTGGACAAGTGTAAGCTCTCGGTGGCAAGTCAGAGTGATTGAGGTCCTGTGAGACGTTACGGGGCCAAGTGAGAGGGTTCGAGGCCAAGTGAGAGGTTACGGGCCAAATGAGAGTGTTAGAGGGTAACTGAGAGGGTTCTGGACCAATTGAGAGACTAGAAGCCAAGTCAGAGGGTCCAGGGCCAAGTGAGAGGGTTCGAGGAATATTGACAGCGTTCAAGGCCAAGTGAGACGGTTCGAGGCCAAGAGAGAGCGTTCGGGGCGAAGCGAGAGGGTTCAAGGCCAAGTGAGAGGGTTCGAGGCCAGGTGATAGGGTTCCAGGTCAACTGAGAGAGCTCCGGGGCAATTAAGAGCACTCACGCGCCACTAATAGGGATCATGGGCCTTTAAGAGCGCTCGTGGTTCAATAAGCGTGCTCGCGGGCCAGTAAGCGCTCTCGCAGGCCACTGATAGCGCCCGTGGGCAACCCTTAGCTCTCGGTGGCAAGTCAGAGGGATTGAGGGCATTTGAGAGAGTCCGAGGCCAAGTGAGAAGGTTCTGGGCCAAGTGAGAGGGTAGAAGCCAAGTGAGAGGGTTGGAGGCCAAGTGAGAGGCTTCGGGGCCAAGTGAGAGGGTTCGAGGCCATGTTAGAGGGTTCTGGGCCAAGTGAGAGAGTGCGAGGCTAAGTGAGAGCGTTCTGGTCCAAGTGAGAGGCTAGAAGCAAAGTGAGAGGTTTCAAGGCCAAGTGAGACGGCTCAAGGCCATGTGAGAGGGTTCGAGGCCAAGTGAGAGGGTTTAGAGGCCAAGTGACGGGGTTCAGGGCTAAGTGAGAGGGTAAAGGCCAAGTGAGAGGTTTCTGGACCAAAGGAGACAGTAGAGTCCAACTGAGAGGATTCGACGCCATCTGAGAGGGTTCGGGGCCAAGTGAGAGGGTTCGAGGCCAAGCGAGAGGTTTCTGGGCCTTGTGAGAGGGTAAAACAAAGTGAGAGGGTTCGAGGCGAAGTGAGAGGCTTCTGGGCCAAGTGAGAGGGTAAAAGCGAAGTGAGAGTGTTCAACTCCAAGTGAGAGTGTTCGAGGTCAAGTGAGAGGGTTTGAGGCCAATTTAGAGGGTACAAGGCCGAATGAGAGAATTCAGGGCCGAGTGAGAGGGTAGAGGCCAACTGAGATTGTTCTGTGGCAAGGCAGTGGGTAGAGGCCAAGTGAGAGGTTTCGAGGCCAAATGAGAGGATTCCGGGCTAAGTGGGAGGGTAAAGGTCAAGTGAGAGGGTCCAACTCCAAGTGACAGGGTTCGGGGCCAAGTGAGGGGGTTCGAGGGCTAGTGAGAGGATTTGAGGCCAAATGAGAGTGTTTGAGGCCAAGTAAGAGTGTTCGAGGGCAACTCAGAGCGCTCGGGGGCAATTCAGATAACTCGCGGGCCACATAGAGGGCTCGCTGGCCATTAAGACCGCTCGTGGGCCAATAAGAGCGTTCGCGGGCCAGTGAGAGTGCCTGTGGGCAACGCTAAGCTCTCGGTGGCAAGTGATAGTGATTGAGGGCATGTGAGAGGGTCCAAGGCAAGTGGGAGGGTTCGAGGCCAAGTGAGAGGTTTTGAGGTCGAGTGAGAGGGTTTGAGGCCAATTTAGAGGGTGCAAGGCCAAGTGAGAGGGTTCAGGGATGAGTGAGAGGGTAGAGGCCAACTGAGAGGGTCCTGTGGCAAGGGAGAGGGTACAGGCCAAGTGAGAGGGTTCGACGTCACGTGAGAGGGTTCGAGGACAAGTGAGAGTGTTCGAGGCCAAGTGAGAATGTTGTGGGCAAAGTGAGAGGGTAGAAGCCAAGTGAGAGGGTTCGAGGCCAAATGAGAGGGTTCCGGGCTAAGTGAGAGTGTGAAACTCAAGTAAGAGGGTTCAACTCCAAGTGAGAGCGCTCGGGGCCAAGTGAGAGTGTTCGAGGACGTGTGAGAGTGTTCGAGGACATGTGAGAGGGTTCGAGGGCTATTGAGAGGGTTTGAGGCCAAGTGAGGGTGTTTGAGGCAAAGTGAGAGTGTTCGAGGGCAACTCAGAGCGCTCGCGGACCATTAAGAGCTCTCGTGGGCCAATAAGAGGGCTCGCGGGTTACTGAGAGTGCCCGTGGGCAACTCTAAGCTCTCGGTGGCAAGTCAGAGTGATTGAGGGCGTGTGAGAGGGTCCAAGGCCAAGTGAGAGGGTTCGAGGCCAAGTGAGAGTGTTCGAGGCCAAATGAAAGGGTTTGAGGCCAATTTAGGGGGTACAAGGCCAAGTGAGAGGGTTCAGGGCCGAGTGAGAGGGTAGAGGACAACTGAGAGGGTTCTGTGGCAAGGGAGAGAGTATAGGCCAAGTGAGAGGGGTCGACTCCACGTGAGAGGATTCGAGGCCAAGTGGGAATGTTCGAGGCCAAGTGAGAATGTTGTGGGCCAAGAAGCCAAGTGATGGGTTCTAGGCCAAATGAGAGGGTTCCGGGCCAAGTGAGAGCGTAAAAGTTAAGTGAGAGGGTCCAACTCCAAGGGAGAGGGTTTGGGGCCTGTGAAAGGGTCCGAGGCCAAGCGAGAGGGTTCTGGGCCAAGTGAGAGTGTAGAAGCCAAGTGAGAGGTTTCGAGACCGAGTGAGAGAGTTCGGGGCCAAGTGAGAGGGTTCGAGGCCAAGTGAGAGTGTTTGAGGCCAAATGAGGGTGTACAAGGCCAAGTAAGAGGGTTCAGGGCCAAGTGATATGGTGCAACCCCAAGTGAGAGGTTTCGGGGTAAAGTGAGAGGGTTCGAGGCCGTGTGAGTGTGTTCGAGGCCAAGTGAGAGGGTTCGAGGCCAAGTGAGAGGATTCGACGCCATGTGAGTGGGTTCGAGCCGAAGTGAGAGAGTTCGAGGCCAAGCGAGAGGGTTCTGGGCCATGTGAGAGTGTAGAAGCCAAGTGAGAGAGTTCGAGGCCATTTGAGAGGGTTCGAGGCCAGGTGAGAGGGTTTGAGGCCAAGTGAGAGGGTTGTGGGCAAAGTGAATGCGTAGAAGCCAAGTGAGAGGATTCGAGGCCAAGTGAGAGGGTAGAGACCAACTGGGTGTTCTGGGCCAAAGGTGAGGATAGAGTCTAAGTGAGAGTGTCGTCACAATGTGAGAGGTTTCGAGGCCAAGTGAGAGGTTTCGAGGCTATGTGAGAGGGTTCTGGGCTAAGTGAGTGGCTAGAAGCCAAGTGAGAGGGTTCAAAGCCAAGTGAGAGGGTTCAAGGCCATGTGAGAGGGTTCGAGGAATGTTGAGAGCGTTCAAGGCCAAGCGAGAGTGTTCAAGGCCACGAGAGAGGTTTCGGGGCCAAGTGAGAGGGTTCGAGGGCATATGAGAGGTTTCTAGGCTAAGTGAGATTGTTCGAGTCCAATTGAGAGGATTTCGAGGCCAAGTGAGGGGGTTCAGGGCCAAGTGAGAGGGTAAAGGCCAAGTTAGAGTGTTCAAGGCCACGAGAGAGGTTTCGGGGCCAAGTGAGAGGATTCGACGGCATGTGAGAGGGTTCGAGGGGACGTGAGAGGGTTCGAGGCCAAGCGAGAGGGTTCTGGGCCAGGTGAGAAAGTAGAAGTCAAGTGCGAGGGTTCGAGGCCTGTTGAGACGGTTCGGGGCCAAGTGAGAGGGTTCTGGGCCAAGTGAGGGGGTAGAAGCAAAGTGAGTGGGTTCGAGGCCAAGCGAGAGGGTTCGAGGAATATTGAGAGCGTTCAAGGCTAAGTGAGAGGGTTCAAGGCCCAGAGAGAGTGATTGGGGCCAAGTGAGAGGGTTCGAGGGCATGTGAGAGGTTTAGTGGCCAAGTGAGAGGGTTCGAGGCCAACTGACAGAGCTCGCTGGCAATTCAGAGCACTCGCGGGCCACTTAGAGAGGGCTCTAGGTGGCAAGTCAGAGTGATTGAGGGCAATTGAGAGGGTTCGGGGCCAAGTGAGAAGCTTCGAGGCCAGTGAGAGGGTTTGAGGCCAATTGAGAGGGTACAAGGCCAAGTGAGAGGGTTCGAGGCCAAGTGAGAGGATATAGGCAAACTGAGAGTGTTCTGTGCCAAGGGAGAGGGTAGAAACCAAGTGAGAGGGTTCAAGGCCATGTGAGAGGGTTCGGGGCCAAGTGAGTGAGTTCGAGTCCATGTGAGAGTGTTCGAGGCCAAGAGAGAGTGTTAGGGGCCAAGGGAGAGGGTAGAGGCCAAGTGACAGGCTTCGACGCCATATGAGAGGGTTCGAGGCCAAGTGAGGGTTCTGAGCCAAGTGAGAGGTAAAAGCCAAGCGAGAGGGTTCGAGGCCAAGTGAGACGGTTCGAGGAATATTCAGAGCGTTCAAGGCCAAGTGAGGGGGTTCAACTCCAAGTGAGAGGGTTCGGGCCCAAGTGAGATTGTTCGAGGCCATGAGAGAGGGTTCAAGGCCAAGAGAGAGTGTTCGGGGCCAAGTGAGAGGGCCCAGAGAGAGGATTGGGGCCAAGTGAGGGGGTTCGAGACTATGTGAGAGGGTTCGCGGCCAAGTGAGAGGATCCGGGGCCAAGTGAGATGGTTCGAGGCCAAGTTAGAGAATTCGACGCCATGTGAGAGGGTTCGAGGCGAAGCGAGAGAGTTCGAGGCCAAGTGAGAGGGTTCTGGGCCAGGTGAGAGGGTAGAAGCTAAGTGAGAGGGTTCGAGGTGAAGTGAGAGGGTTCGAGGACAATTCAGGGGGTTTAAGGCCAAATGAGAGGATTTGGTGCCAAGTGAGAGATTTCGTGGTCAAGTGAGAGGGTAGAGGCCAAGTGAGAGGGTTGGAAGCCTGGTGGGAGGGTCCGAGGCCAAGTGAGAGGGTTCGAGGCCAAGTGAGAGGGTTCTGGACCAAGTGAGAGGGTAGAGGCCAAGTGAGAGGGTTCGAGGCCAAGTGAGAGAGTTCAAGGCCATGTGACAGGGTTCGAGGCTAATTGAGAGTGTTCAAGGCCTAGTGAGAGAGTTTGGGGCCAAGTGAGAGTGTTCGAAACGAAGTGAGAGGTTCCAGGCCCAGTGAGAGGGTACGCGGCCAACTGAGAGGGTAGAGGCCAAACGAAAGGGTTCGACGCCAAGTGAGAGGGTTCGAGGTCAAGTTTGAGGGTTCGAGGCCAAGTGAGAGGTTTGGACTCCAAAGGAGAAGGTTTTTGCCAAGTGAGAGGTTTCGAGGCCAATTGAGAGGGTTGAAGGCCAAGTGAGAGGGTTCGGGGCCAAGTGACAGGGTAGGGGCCAAGTGAGAGGATAGAGGCCAAGTGAGAGATTTCGAGGCCAGTTGAGAGGGTTCGAGGCCAAGTAGGAGGTTTCGAGGTCAAGTGAGAGGGTTGGAGGCCAAGTGAGAGGGTTGGAGGCCAAGTGAGAGGGTTCGAGGTGAATTGAGAGGGTTCAAGACCAAGTGAGAGGGTTCGGGGCCAAGTGAGTGGGTAGAGGCCAAGTGAGAGGTTCCGAGGCCAAGTGAGAGGGTTCGAGGCCAAATGAGGGTGTTCGAGGCCAAATGAGAGTCAAAGCTTATGGAGAAAATTCCGCAAGATGTATGAGACAAAACATTATTTTCTTAACAGATCTGATGTGTTGCACTCACATGACTTTCTCTACTCTTGTACTAACCATTCTAACAAACTCTTATTCCTATATCTCCATGTTAGTTAAGGTAAACATTTGTACAAATTATCTTATTGCTTATTTCCTTGTAGGTGCAAGGGGGATATTAGAATACAGCAGGCCTTGTGCGACAGTCAAATCTTTTTAAGCTTTTAGATTCCGTTCTCTTTGCACGCTTAACATATAAAGAAATGAACAACGTTGCATTTCGCTAAAGTTCTAAGTTTTCCGAAACTCACACACATAACAAGGAATATCTCCGAAATGGTTCACCCTACAAGAAAATTTACGGGGACATAAACTGTGTATTTTACCAAGATCTACATCTTTTGTATAGTATGATTTGGTCTATCTCTAACAGTTTACGAGTTATGCAAAAGTCGTCCAGAGTAAATTACGACTACAGGGGCTATAGCCAGACAATGCAAGATATACATTTCATTTGTTATAAAAATATCTCAAACATATGGCATTTTAATCAAAATCGTTAGAGCCATTTTCAAGAAAATCAAAATTTTCGAAAAATTTTCCATGTAAAGGGTAGTTTAGGGTGGGGCTATTTTGTTCAAAATCTTTGTGTCACATCCTTGAACGACATTAAATTTAAATACCAACCTTCTTTTTTATCCTAATTTTCGTTTTTGAGTTATGCTGTCCACAGACTGCCAGACTGACAGACTGACACACAGACACACAGACACACACACGGACCTTTTTCTAAAAATGCTTTTTTTGGATTCAGGGGGCCTCAAAACATATATTTCCGGTGAAATCTCGACATCGAAGTTTTGGGTGGAATACAATACTTCCCCTACTTCCCTGTAGAGGAAGTAATAGTCACTTTTATACCGCCTTTGCAAAAAATCTTTTGAATTTAACATAATATTATACACCAATTAAATGTAGAAAACAGTTGTTCTCTAAACATATCAAATTTTATTTGAATCAGGCTATTTTTGGCAGCAAAACCTAAAATTGAGATAATCGCATAACTTGAGTATGGCAAAAGCAAAATCAGTTCCTGGTGTCCTTACAAATTTTTATAACGGAGTCGCTATGTGGTGGGCTTGAAGTTCCGTTCTCTTTGCATGATTACAACAAAAAACGAATAGTCATTTTCCTCCTGGGAGAGTATACGTTTTTGAACATTCAACCTAATAACAAAGAATACTTCAGAAATGTTTAATGCTATAGTTGTTAATGTGTTTGGCATAAATAAATTACTTTAATGAGATCTGCACTCTGTTGGGCTATATTCTGTATCTGTCTTACCAATTGTATAAAAATTCATTCGAGTTGACAGACTATACAAGATATGCATTTTATTTGCCTGAAAGTGTGTTAAACGCACGGTATTTTAACTGTCGTTAGGCGCTAGTTTTGAGAAATAAAATAAATTTTTCAAAAATGTTTGATGTACAGAGTAGTTTGTGATGGGAGGGGTTTGTTTAATACCTTCTTGGTGCATGTTTGGAAGATATATACTTAACTTGATATTTAAGTTTGGTGTTTTCCCAACTTTTGATTCGAGCTATGCCATTCACGTACACACAGTCTCGCAACTTTTATTAAAAAGCTTTTTAGATGCTACAGGGGCCTCAAAACATGAATTTTCGGTGAAATCTTGACATCAGGTTTTTGCGAGGGATACAATACTTTTCCTACTTGCTGACTACAGAACAAAAAGTAAAAATTGTGACAAACTTCAGGATCGCAGCTCGAGAAGGGCTTCTACAAACCAGCAATTATTATTACATGAAAGTGATTTCTGGCTGCAAGGGATAAACACTCTTCACTAAAGCAATAGCTTTTTGTAGTAAAAATATACAAAGAGTCAAGATTGCAATAGAAAATCGGATAATTATTTAGGAAGACTAATATCCACAGAAGGAATAGATATTAGTGCACAAATACAGAAATATAACAAGTTAAACGGTATTTTAAACGAAATTTTCGGAAGCACGTGTAAATAGATACGAAACTGAGACCACATAATATCACTGCAAAAGCAACTCTACCCTATGGCAGTGAAATCTAGATTTTGAATTTAAGAAATCTGATGTGCTGCGCTCACATGACTTTCTCTACTCTTGTACTAACCATTCTTACAAACTCTTATTCCTATATCTTCTTGGTGTTAATTTAGATAAACATTTGTACAAATTATCTTACTGCTTATTTCCTTGTAGGTACAAGTGCAATATGGGAATACAGTGGGCTCTGAGCGATAGTCAAATCTTTTAAAGCTTTGAGATTCCGTTCTCTTTGCACGGTTACATAAAAAATGAACAACGATGTTGGATTTGACGAAAGTAAGTTTTCTGAAACTGACACAAATAACAAGGAATATCTCCGAAATTATTCACTCTACAAAAATTGATTTGGAAATAAATTGTGTTTTAACAAACTATTTTTGTATAGTAAGATTTTGTCTATCTCTTACGGTTTACGAGTTACTCAAAAGTCATTCAGAGTAAACAGGACTACATAGGCCATAGCCAGAAAACTCAAAATATACATTTCATTTATCAAAAAACAAAAAATCTCAAACATGTCATTTTAATCAAAATCGTTAGAGCCATTTTCAAGAAAATCAAAATTTTCGAAAAATTTTCCACGTAAAGGGTAGTTTAGAGTGGAACAACTTTCTTCAAAATCTTCGTGTCGCATCATTAAAAAACATTAAACTTAGCGACTTTTCGTTTTTGAGTTATGCTGTCCACAGACTGACACACGCGCGGACCTTTTTCAATCTTTTTTAATTCAGTGGCCTAAAAACATATATTTCCGGCGAAATATCGACATTGAATTTTTGGGTGGAATGAAATACTTTCACTACTTAGTAGTAGAGAAAGTAAAACTAGGCAAAAATTAGAAGCAGCACAGATGAGGCTTTTTGGCCCATTGTTGGACTTAACAAGACTCGATCATGAAAGAAATGTGAATATAAGAAACAAACTGAAGGTAAATAATATCGCAGAAGACATTGAAAACCATGATTAAAACTGGTTCAGTCATCTACAACGTCCGACTATTCACCGACTCACTCCCACGTTTAGCCTACAACTATCGACCGCATGGTAGAAGGCACCCTGGAAGACCGAGACAGAGGAACAGGCCTTAGCGACCTGCTCCTGCATTTGTTGATGATTTATTTCACCACTGTTACAAAAAGGTTAAGAAGAGTCATATTGCTTATTTACGAAATGTCAAACAGAATTGAAGGTTTCTGGACTAAAACAAAGATGGCAGGAGAGTACTCGCCAAGGCTGTCTAGACGTGAGTGTAACCATTGTTGTGGAGTGATGTTATCTGCACATGTTGTGGGTGATGCAAACCAAATGATACCCTTGAGCGGAACTCTGCCCTCATGTTTGGAAGAGTTACTAACATAAATTGTTTGTACAATGGCAGCAGAAACGCCTCATCTAACATAATGACCACATAAAAGAAACGGCAAAATGATGGAGCTGTTAAAACACTCAAAGAATATGAATAGCTCTGTAATAAAGGACTAAACACTTTCCCTCGCTCTTTATGGACATCTTTGTGGTAGCCTGTAATTTTAACCCTCGCATTACCGGGAGGGGGGGGGGGGTTACTTCGTGCCCGCCTCTGTAGCGTGGTGGTAGCGTATCTGCCTCACGCCCAAGAGGATCTTTCCAACGTTTGCCCTTATCCTGAGAAGACGAATGTCGGGTAACTTACAGCTCTATGGACCTCGGGCTCATTTGGATATCATTTCACCCATTTCATTCGTTCACCGTCGGATATGACATTACGTTGGAGGACGTTAAAAAAACTGATATGTTGCACTCACATGACTTTCTCTACTCTTGTACTAACCATTCTTACAAACTCTTATTCCTACATCTTCTTCGTGTTAGTTGAGATAAACATTTGTACAAATTATCTTATTGTTTATTTCCTTGTAGGTGCACGGGGAATATTGGAATACAGTAGACTTTGAGCGATAGTCAAATCTTTTAAAGCTTTCAAATTCCGGTCTCTTTACACAGCTAAGATATAAAACCTGTATATCGATGTTCCATTTGACGAAAGTTTGTTTTCCAAAACCCACAAAGTAACAAGGAATATCTCCGAAATGGTTCCTTGAACAACAACATTTATTGGGACATAAAGTGTGCGTTTTAGGAAGATCTACATCTGTGGTGTTTTGCTCCTCACTGTAACTTTTCTGTCTGACCTTACCTTGGTCATCTCTTGTTCTCTTCCGACCCTGATGCTATTAGGGTTCCTGAGGGCTAGGGAGTCTATTTTTCCAACCTCTCCATTTCTCTAATTTCTCTATAAAACATTAACCCCTAACATGCTGACCTGTCATGGCATGTAATACGCCCTCTGATTGGTAATCAGAGGATATGGTCGGTGAATTTATTTTGATAACTCTCCCGGTCAGGTCGGTGAGACCCGTAAACCAACGACAGGTGTGGTCCTCCAGACATTCTGGGGGTTGTGAGAGAGCGATGTGACCGCCAAAACATAAAAATATGGTGCTCTCTAAAAAGCAGTTACTATTACTGCTATTGCTCTCTTCAATATCATCAGTGAAAAATGTTGGAGAGCAAGAGGATTAATGACTTCATTGTCAGAAATCCAGCATTAGCTAACAACAACATCTGTGTATAGTAAGATTTGGTCTATCTCTTACGGTTTACCAGTTATGCAAAAGTCATCCAGGGTAAATAAGACTACATGGGCTATGGCCAGAAAATTCAACATATACATATCACTTGTCATAAAAATATCTTAAACATGTCATTTTAATGAAAATCGTTAGAGCCATTTTCGAGAAAATCAAGACTTTCGAAAAATTTTCCATGTAAAGGGTAGAGTGGAGGAGTTTTCCTCAAAATCTTCGTGTCGCATCCTTGAAAGATTTTAAACTTAAATACCAACTTTGAGTTTTAATCGCGTTTTCGTTTTTGAGTTATGCTGTCCACAGTTTGACAGACACACAGAAAACACATATACACATGGACCTTTTTCTAAAAATGCTTATGTTCTGGATTCAGGGGGCCTCGAAACATATATTTCCGGTGAGGCATCGACATCGATTTTCTGGGCGGAATACATACTTCCTCTAATTACTAGTAAAGAAAGTAAAGCTTGAGTACTGTTGTGGATCTAATTAGGTGTTACTTTTTAAAACTAAGTGCTCATAAATGTAGATGATATAGTATAATTAACAGAACAATCCTGTCTTGGTTAATTAACGAACTTGTTAAAAAAGGGTATATCAGTGTGCTTAGAAGACATGGATCTACACCTCGAAAACTTTAGCTCACTGGACAAAAAATTAGACACCTCTAGAGAAATGGTTACAAACCTCATACCTATGCTACTGTGTGGCTCACTGGACAAAAAATTAGACACCTTTAGAGAAATGGTCACAAACCTCATACCTATGCTACTGTGTGGCTCACTGGACAAAAAATTAGACACCTTTAGAGAAATGGTCACAAACCTCATACCTATGCTACTGTGTGGCTCACTGGACAAAAAATTAGACACCTCTAGAGAAATGGTTACAAACCTCATACCTATGCTACTGTGTGGCTCACTGGACAAAAAATTAGACACCTTTAGAGAAATGGTCACAAACCTCATACCTATGCTACTGTGTGGCTCACTGGACAAAAAATTAGACACCTTTAGAGAAATGGTCACAAACCTCATACCTATGCTACTGTGTGGCTCACTGGACAAAAAATTAGACACCTGTAGAGAAATGGTTACAAACCTCATACCTATGCTACTGTGTGGTTGGGAGCTGACTAGAGGCTACAATGCAAACAGTGGTTTGAAGATAGTCTGTAGGCATCAGTGTCACACATATTCTACTAAAATATGTGGTAGAAAATTGTTTTAACTGTATTGGTTTAGGTGATGTTTACATTACAATACTGGCAAACTTTTCATTTGTAGATCAGTGTGTTTAACCGCAATGTGCCCAGAAACAACCTTTACAAATGCAAGTTTAAGGGACACAGGGAGTGAAATTTGAAAGTTCCACATTTCTTGATAGATTTTTCTGAAATTTTTACAGTGTTTGTATTTATATGAGAATAGGAGGTACACCAAATTTCATTAAAATTGGATAATTCATTTATGATATATAAATTATTTTATGAATTTAATAGGCACATTTTAAAAATAGAGTTCGCGTCTATCGACTTTTCAAAATTCATTTATATTGGCAGAACTGATACTCTAAAATATGGGTAATAATTTTATGAAGAGATATTTCAAATACGTTTGCTGATTATGCTGTACATATTTTTTTAATAACAAAGAAAATTTAATCTTAAAAATTATTGACTTTTTTCATACCAAAAAAAAAAAAAAATGTTTTTGGAATTCATGTTAATGATAACATCAATATTGAATCACAGTTTTGTTTAGCTGCTATTTATGAATACTTTTGGAAATGTTCATTGAATTTGAAGCAAAACTCAGGAGCAACCTTCTTTTGGAATGTGCAGAAATGTAGTTTTGAGAAAAACAGGCTTTTATATAGGAGCATCCTGTGTACGTTAAGGGAAGAGCACTATTTGAAAGGGCCGTAATGACCACATGGAGTGGGGGATATGAAAAATGTTAGCTGATCCAAATGCACAGGTGTTCCAGGAACATTTTAAGGTAAAAAAACAATTTTCGACTTTTTGACAATTTTGACCAAAATTTCACTCCCAGTGTCCCTTAAAACGTTTGAAAATGGTTTTTCTGTGCCAGATTACGTGTCTGCTGTCCCATAGCTGGCAGATATTTCCATGCTACTCATTTAGATATGTCCTATGCACCTACAAGTTGAACAGTTCATCTCCATTTTGCCTCGAAGTGTTTCGTTCTTACGAGAAGTGATTTTACATCGGGAATACCTTCAGTTATTTATTGGGGCATAAATGTCAGTGTAAAACACTTCTTCACCAACATAAACTGTTGGGCATAAGTTTTAGTGGGTTTAAGAAAACGTTAGAGAAGGAAACATGCGTTTAATCATTCACTTCATGATAGCTTTGCTATTTATCTCAGTTACAGGCTTAAAGAGGAAAAGCAAATTTCCTAAGTTTGTGAAGGTGAACGGGTGAAACTGTTGATCTAAACATGGCCCAAAAGCTCGGAATCATACTTTTTCAAAGACTACATTGAGAAAAAAAACAGCGTCTGCCCAATTAAAAAATTTCACAGGTTCCTATTCCATTTCGTCGTTAAGAGCAAATCTGCAGTTGAAGTTCAAAATGTTGGAATGTACATATTTTATAAAAAAATTTGATAGTTAATAGTACCTCAATCTAAAGTGTTTACTAACTGTAATGCTAACATCGAAATCTAAGTAAATAAACCCAGAAGTATGGTACTAAATAGATAAGAGCCATAGATGTTTCCGCCGCCAGAGGCGCTAGTGGTTGCGGTCCTGAGTTAGTTCCTATCAAGATGCAGGAACCTGGTCGTATGTGTCGAATAATTTCCTTAAGGTAAGCTATTAGCATCTGTATTCACAGTCGTACCACGAGGCAATTATATCAACCAAGGTCACTTCTTCAACGTCCCAAATTATGAAGGGAACAATCACGTGACCCTGTAGTCTATCGCTGCTATTAAAGACTAGCTTCTATCCTCAATCCTTAGTAATAAAACATGACGTTTTGGGCCTACCCTCATACACAGTTTAATCCTATTTTATGATGAAATTGAGGTTTAAGTCTGAATCATTTTTAAACATCTAGCATAAACTTTAGCGCTACTAAGTAGTAAACTTAGGCTTCAAGCTTATCGACCAAAAGTTTGAAATGTGCAGCTGTTTCTTTTGCAGGCACATTTAGTTACGCTACCAGACTTTCATCCGTTATCTGGAACCTGGTTTTCCAAGTCAAAACCTTCGTTTTCGAACAGAACTGTTCACAAGTATAAGTGGACCCGAACAAAGGTACAATTGTACTAGGAAACGACCTGAGACCAGAGTATTTTAACTTGCAAATGATGGAAGGGAAGGGAAGTCATTACATTCCTTCTAATATCTGCTTCATAGAAGTATTACAAACAAGATAGTCTAATGGTATTTTGTTCATTGATCAGCCGATTTCGAAAAAATAAATGGTGTTTGTTCCAAATTGAATGCGTAATTCCAAAAGAATGTACGAAGATAACATATTGTTACTTATAACATGCGTAGAGTAACTTGTTTGTGACATAACTTCGGTAGTAATTATGGGACATCACACAGGGTTTCGAAATAATTAACCACTTAAAAGGCGTGAAGGAATACTTTGAGCTGCTCTCTCAGACGGAAGTAAGTCGACAACGTTGCGTTGAGCTTGGTCAGGGAATTGAGCTGTTTTGTGGATATTAACAGGTCGACCACTTTCACTTTCGTGTAATGTTTTGGGAGCTAACGCATGTGATTGGCCTACACTCGCGCAGTAAACACGGAAGGACAAGGCAGGGCATTTGTTTTGCTACTCAAGAAGCATCATTACTGTCTTTGTTTATGTACTGAGCTAGTGAAAGTGACACCCACACAATCTGCAGTGTTGCCAGCTTGTTTTCGACAAAACTAAAATATCTCCGTAGGAAATGATCAGAGACAAAAACGTAAGAGACAAAATGTGTTCCAAATACCGAGATCTATCACTGGTTTAGATTAATGTAATGACTTCCCTTCCACCCTGTACATATCAACAGCATACATATTTACATTTCAGTTTATGTTGTATATCTGTGTAGATATGCAACTTCCATTTTTAACTTTAATACGAGTTTCATTATGTCCAAAGTAAAATGATGAGCAAACAACAAAAACTCATTGTCTATAATTTTGATGTCCTTAAGGGGACAGGGTAGTGATTTGGGCTCAAAAAGTCAATTTTTTGTTTTTCATCTTTAAAAAAAGTAGAAACCTTCCTCTTCAAAATGGTATATATATAAATATATATATATATATATTTAAAGCTTTAAATTACCCCATCAAAATGTGGCGGTGCGCTGGGCCATGCTGGGTTTTGAGGGCTTCAGAGATGACACACTTTTCTTTAAATGTAGTTTTCTGTAACTTGACATTTTTCAAACTCAGGTACATGTTTTTTCAAAACCACTGAACCTATTTGAATGAAAATTTTACAGTAGTTCCAGAAGCATGTACTCTACAAACGTAACCCATTGTTATTGGAAAAATCCAAAGCAGAAAATTTAAAAAAAAATATTTGTGCAAAAAAAAATGTACTTTTTTTTTTTTTTTTACAAAAGTTAAATATTTTTTCTTTTGAATATAGCCAGATATATTTAAGTAAATTTAGGTTAACAGTTATAAATACACATTGCCTAGTGCACTACAAAAGTATCAACACAAATGCTTGTATGTTGTAGAAGGAATTTGTACCATTAGTATTATATATATTATATTTTTTTCAAAAAGATGTAATCAGTTTTTGCCTTATTACATGCCCATTTTAAATAATTGTTTTGATGTTCTCTGTATCAATGTAATCACAATAAATCACCAAATATTCATCTCAAATTAAATTTTGATCTGAGCAGCAGGAGCTTAGATATCCTTAGATTATCCTTTGAAATACTGAAATAGTGTACGAATCACTACCTTGTCCCCTTAAATCGACGCTCGAAATCTACTATGAGAGATTGGTCAGCGAGTTTAAACAGGGAAAGTGGTAGGCTATAGCTCTCTGCGCAGCAGCTGCTCTTTCCACAAAGCTATTTTCAGTATGAACGACTTAATCTTGTGCTATGTGCTACTTCCTTCCTTGTAGGCTACAAGTTAAATGCTCGGAAAGCAATATCGCTAATGCACAGTTCGTCTTTTAGTTCCGGGTTTTGCTGCTCCTGTAAAAATACCAAACTAACAATTGTACGTAAAGAAACAACTAAATAAGCAATAATAGAAGGAACAGTTAACACTCTTCCCTCGGAAAAATGTGGAAGCCATTGTTCTGAACAAACCTGTCAGATCTATTCACCATCTCTTACATTAGTCTCCTTCCTGCTCAGACAACATATTTTATTGTAAATTTATAGATCATCAGAATGTGCTTTACAAATACCCAAGCAATAATTAATGAAGCTGTTGTGCACATCACAACTTCGGGGGTTAGCCTCAATGGCTCCTTGAACTAAATTTGTGAAATGAGCGGGAAGAAAATGTATTACATAGAAAGTAGGAGCGATTGAATGTCGCTGCACATAGAAATCAATTAATACCCGAGTTTGAACTGGGAGCTGCACTAACAAATGTGCCTTACGGTGGTTTTGGTCAGATAGACCTTGAGACGTTTATGCTTATAGGGAGGGAGGGAGGAAGGGAGGGAGGAAGGGAGGAAGGAGGGAAGGAGGAAGGAAGGGAGGGAGGGAGGAAGGGAGGAGGGGAGGAAGGAGGGAAGGGAGGGAGGGAGGAAGGGAGGAGGGGAGGAAGGAGGGAAGGGAGGGAGGAAGGGAGGAAGGGAGGGTGGGAGGGAGGAAGGAAGGAAGGGTGGGAGGGAGGAAGGAAGGGAGGGAGGGAGGAGGGAAGGAAGGACGGAAGGAAGGGAGGGAGGAAGGGAGGAGGGGAGGAAGGAGGGAAGGGAGGGAGGAAGGGAGGAGGGAAGGAAGGAAGGAGGGAAGGAAGGAGGGAAGGAAGGGAGGGAGGAAGGGAGGAGGGGAGGAAGGAGGGAAGGGAGGGAGGAAGGAAGGGAGGAAGGAAGGGAGGGAGGGAGGAAGGAAGGAAGGAGGGAAGGAAGGAAGGAGGGAAGGAAGGAGGGAAGGAAGGGAGGGAGGAAGGGAGGGAGGAGGGAAGGAAGGAGGGAAGGAAGGAAGGAAGGGAGGGAGGAAGGGAGGGAGGGAGGAAGGAGGGAAGGAAGGAGGGAAGGAAGGGCGGGAGGAAGGGAGGGAGGAGGGAAGGAAGGAGGGAAGGAAGGAAGGAAGGAAAGGAGAAGGAAGGAAAGAAGAAGGTAAGAAGGAAAGAAGGAAAGAAAGACAGAAAGAAGAAGGGGGGGGGGAGAAAGAAAATGAAAAAAGATCGGCTTGTGGGCATTTGAACCTGCGCTTTTAATATGTGCGTACCTTCGTATCGTTACACCATACCCATTATGTTAAAGAGACAGGCTACGGAACTTGCTCGCTTGTTCTCTCATAATGCAGTGCACATGATCAGTGGCGTGCATACCCTCAAACAACTGTAAGGCACAGTTCTGTAATTTGTAATCCTAGACCATAGGTTTCCTGTCTCAGATTGATTGTCTATGAACCGTCTATCACCAGTAAAATTCGTGTGGTGTTATTCATTTACATCCTGAGAGAGAGAGAGAGAGAGAGAGAGGGGGGGGGAGGGAGAGAGTTTAAAGCTAGAACCTTAGAGCAGTATTCTGAAATATGTCTCCATGAACCCGCCTCATGTTCATGCACATTACGATCATAATTGCCTACCTTCAGCTTACGAATCTGAGTACGTGACAAAAAGGTGATATCATATGTTTATCGTTTGGAATATGAGCTTTGCTGCTTCAGCTATTTGGGGTAGGCTTATCTCTAAAAGCAGCGATGAGGAATAACAAACCAAGTACAGTCCGTCCAGTTCGTAGTGGCACTTCCCCACTCCTGAACCGTAGATGTGCAACATTGCTATACCACTTGCTCTGACTGTGTTAACATACACCCTGAGTTCGGACATCACTGACTCTATCTTCTCCTCTCTTGCGCATATGGAGTGTTAGGACGATCTGGACAAACTGTAGTCAGAGACGTTTATAGCCACTCATTCCATTCCATAAATAAGCAAAACACTACGAGAAAGGAGCCGAAAGACTGTCTGTTGTAAATCAAACTGTTTACACCTTAGAAATTTAAGAGCTACTGGAGTTATTTGATCTATGTTGAATGAATCAAGTAATTTTCAATAGCTTTTCCGTAAAACCACCCAAATATTTTCAGAATCCACCATAATTTCCACTAGCCACTAGATGCAAAATTGGTCCACTGGACAGCTGCTCAAAAACACCAGATTTAGTGGGAAAACCACTAACTTCATCATCGTACGGAACGCCTTGCTCAGTTTTTTTTTTTTTTTTTTTGGGGGGGGGGGTGGGGGAGAAGAAGCATATTCTAGGCACCTTCTTGGACTTCAATGTATCTTTTGATAAGATGTGCCACGGCGGTCTATTGTATTAGCAGCTTGATACTGATGGACCTGAAAACTAAGGATCTGGGGTTTAGCCAATACGCTACGGTGCCCTGTAAACATAAGGGAGGGGGTGAAACCGGCTGATCAAAAAACAAAATGCAATTCGAGCTTTTTGTTTGCAATGCTTCTTTGAAGCACACGTCAGAAGGAATGTAATAACTTCTCTTCCACCCTGTATAGTACACAAGTTGTTCACTGGAGTTACATTTGATTTCCTTCCGATAGTTGCAGTCTTTGCCTGTATCTCACAATGTTTTAGCTCCATTAACAAGTTACTTAGGGTTGCTCACTCTTGTGTTAGCTGGTGAGTTGAATTGAAATTTTGTTTACATCCAAATCTCTTGATTGGATTTGCTCCAAGCAACAAGCAATTCTGTACATCGTTTTAAGAGATGGTCCCCTTGGTGACACTTGGCGTAGGAAGCAATGTTGATAATCTGCTGTACCGATGTGTTTGGCAACAATTACATTGCGGTTTGTAGATACGGTTCTCTTATTCAAATTTATCATCTCTAGTATTTTGTAACAAAGACACTTCTGCATCAGTGGTAGTTTATTTCATGCGGTAATTAGCACAAGCAAGAAAACAAGTCTTACACAAAACTTTGTTATACATTCAGCCTTAAAATTCACGGTTATTAGTTTTCCATTAGCTTCCATTGGACACGCTGTAGCATCACAAGCAGCACCTCAATGCATCTTGCTGCTTTGTTACAAATGAAGCTTTCATTGCCAGAACTAATCACTTAGAGTTGAAGTAAAGCTACATCAGAGAAACAGAGGAACATCGACTTCTGCTCTGCTGGTGCACGTTCAACTATTCGAGCGAACACTTGCACATCGGAAATGGACCAACACTAGCGCAATGTGCGGCATCATCAATCTAACAGACACTTTACTTTCCGCTAAAGAAACCTATTTGATGCTGATAACATAATATTCGTTCAATTCACACATTTTTTATTCTCAATAAAGTACATTAAGAAGAAACAAATTGTTTAAAGAAATGAAAATATAAATCATCTTTGTTGCATAATGTTAAACAAAGATAATGTCACATTTCATTGTTAGGTGATGGCACCATTGTGCTGATGACTAGCAAAAATTTAAAAGAATGAATGTGTAATTAAATTGAATTATGTTTTCAAATGTATGTCATATTGGTTTAAAGCTAAAGAATTATCTGTAAATCTAGACAAAACAAAGAACACAACACACTCCGATAGAAATGCTGATTAACGACATGTTATTAGAACAAATGGACTATCAAATTTCAGGAATTCAAGTGGACAGTCATTTGGACTGCAAGGTTTATATTACGTATGTTACCCAAATTTAGCTCTGCCTCTTACCTATGCTATCCGAGCAATGGTAAATGGTAAGATTATTTCTACAAATGTTCATCTCAACTAACACAAAGAAGATATAGGAATAAGAGATTGTAACAATGGTTAGTACAAGAGTAGAGAAAGTCACCTGACTGCAACACATCAGGTCTTTTACTGGCTGTTGCAATTTCGGATTTGAAATGTTACCAATAAAGGTCGGCTGTGGAGGTTTCCCCGCAGTTTCAAATTTGTTGAAATATTAGTTAGCATGGAGTGCCTCTAACACTGGTGACTTCTAGTTTCTCAAAATATCTGTGATACTAATTTTAAGGATACCCATCTGTGAAAAAAGGCTAAAAATTTCCAAAATTGCCAAAAAAGGATTTTTGTTTTATCAAATAGTATAAATCCTCTGCTTTATTTTGATATGCTTTTTACAGCCTTACGGCCTTTTTAACTATGTCACATGGCCGTCTAACTGATTGCCTGTAAGTGGTCGTGTCCATTTAAATCCATACAGTTCCATTATCCTTGCTATGACTTCAAACTTAGTTTTTCCATGTTTTTATTTTTAGCACTGTTTGCTCTTTAAAATGCTCCACACGATGCAATTTTCAGTACTTATGCATGAAATTTGGTGTATCTGCTTAGAAATAACATTAAAAAGAAATGATGAGATAATTTTCTCATAAAGTGAATGACTGCTGAGTAATTAAATATTAAAGTTTACATTTCAAAGTTTAAATGAAAAAATAATGAATTTCAACTTTTACAGGACATAACTGAAAATTATTAAGTTTTTAAAATGAAAATTACATCATGGGGACCATTTATACAAATATTATACAAATATAATAAAATATAAATATGTTTGCAATTAATCTGCCTAAATACATGAAATTTAGCACAGTTACTCCTCCCTAAACAGTGATTGTTGTGTTAAAATTTCAAATCAATCCAATGAAAACTGTAGATTTTCAAAATTTCACAGATGGGTATTCTTAACATTCATGCGGATTGCATCCATCTCAAAAATATTCCGATAATGCATATCTAAATGTTTCTTTTCATAGGATCTTCAGCCTCACTCTGAAGTCCCGGGTGGGAGGGAAGTCATTACATTAGTTTAAACCAGTGGTGGATCACATTTTGTATCTTACGTTTTTGTCTCTGAACATTTCCTACGGAGATATTTTAGTTTTGTCGAAAACAAGCTGGCAACACTGCAGATTGTGTGGGTGTCACTTTCACTAGCTCAGTACATAAACAAACACCGTAGTGGTGAGTCTTGAGAACATAAACACATCCTTGCCA
Source organism: Tenodera sinensis (assembly GCA_030765045.1). Taxonomy (NCBI): domain Eukaryota; kingdom Metazoa; phylum Arthropoda; class Insecta; order Mantodea; family Mantidae; genus Tenodera; species Tenodera sinensis. The sequence goes on along the minus strand of CM060964.1, from coordinate 15,013,388 downwards.
TGTTTACTGTGCGAGTGTAGGGAATCACAAGCGTTAGCTCCCAGAACATTACACGACTCTGCAAGCACCCGACCTGTTTGCATGCAAAAACCAGTTCAATTCGCTGACCAACCTCAACGCAACGTTGTCGTGTTACTTCACGTCTGAAAGAGCTGCTCCGAGTATTCCTTCAATTCTTTTAAGTGATTAATTATGTTTGATGACCCATAATTACTACCGAAGCTATGTCACAAATAAGTCACTCTATGCTTCGTACATTCTTGTGGAATTACGCGTCCAGTTTGGAACAAAAACCATTTATTTTTACGAAATGGACTGATCAAAGAACAAAATGCCAGAGCTGCAGACTTTTGATGCAATGCTTGTGTATGACTGGGATAATTGAAGCTCAGTTGGACGATTGTGAACGCTTACTCTAATACAGACGTGAGCATGTGATAACAGGTGCACCGATGTCTGTCTTATTGAGATAAATTGCTGCAAGTACCTACGTCAGATGACAACTGTGGAATGACGCTACAGGAAATTTGAATAGGTTCGCTTCACTGCTTTATTATACCACATCCTGTTTATAGAATAAGCCATATGCCTAGTGAGCTAACATTTGCAGCCTAAATTAAAATCACAGAAAGTAACTCGAGCGGGACTGAATTAGGACGGACATTTTGTGTGTAAACAAGTGAATACATCACTAATTACTACGCTTATTTCCGGCTATGCTAACATGAACACACAAGTTTATATGTTTAGATGCACATGCACATTTTATTACAGTCGTTACCGGATTCAGTAAATCTGAAATCCTGGAAGTTTAAGATGAAAACTTACTGCACAATTTCATCCTTGCTAATATAAAAACTAAGCGGAATCTGTACTACATTCAATGCTTATTACTGGCACATTATCATCATCATCATCATCATCATCATCATCATCATTATTTTCATCTAAAAATCGGTTTATGGATTTTTATTGCAAAAATTGCACGCTATCTTAAAGGATGCTATTTTAAAAGTGCTGCGCCTCTGCATTCCATTTCAACTTTTAGCTTATTTCTCTCGGAAACGATTTCTTGTTACTCTCTCATATTCAAAATCTGCTCCCACAAACATTTTGCTAAAGATCTACTCTTTTTCAATATATATCAGAATATGGGTAATAAAATGTAGCATTGGAATTTTGATATTGCTTACACTTCTTTTTTTTTAAAAAACATAATTAATATAATAATGCGTTGTTTTTATTGTAGGTAAAAGAACATTAGCTCACATTTCAGTGGCTGTCTGGGAGCAAGATTTTGATGTCACACTGATACAGGTATTACAGAATCAGTTTTAAGGATGCTGCCTGCCATCTTTGTTAATCGCTTTGAACGATCTACGCTGCTGATAAATCTCCCATGTATGTTAATGCGTTTAATTTAAGTGGTTGAATAATATACACCAGCACTTAGAGTTTTGGGTGAAAGTTTCGGCAACTGATAGATAAGATTTCTCTTCGGAAACCGGCTGGACTTTAATGCTATGGGCGTGTCAGAGAATTCATCACTTTTGGGAATGGTTTATTGGTGGGAACGGCCGTCAAACAACTCGTTACATCTTCTTTTAACGCTTGGTGCACGCGTTAGTACACTGTTTTCAGAGATGAAGGCTTACTTCCGAAGGCAAGGCATAAAATAGCAGATAATTAGACTGCGGATCTTTAGGTAATAAACCTATTTTCTTCTGGATAGGTACCTACAAAGAACATGTTATATTTGCGTTTTATCCTTATCTATGATTATTAAAGCCAGTTTAATAGCACCTAAAATGCCTATCTAGGCGTTAGAAACTATGTTGGCCAATTTTACGCTAAATTAATTAAATCTTAATTTTAATTTATTTTAAACCAAAAGGTAATAGCATTGTTGGGCTGAAAATCATCTAGAAAAAAATAAAAATATGTTTGCGCACCTAAGAGTGCTCTGTGACCAGCTTCGAAGAACATTTTCCATTTACCAAGATACTACTTTGTTAGTTGAGTGGAAGTTTTCAGGTGTGAGTACAAAGTGACCAAAAGATACCTAAAATCACTACATCAAAATCTCCACTGGTTGAATGAGCTCCCATGTTTTACTTCCGATGGTAAAATTGTATTTTGCCAATCTAGAGGTATATATGCACGATTTCTTCTTCTTCTTCTTCTTCTTCTTCTTCTTCTTCTTCTTCTTCTTCTTCTTCTTCTTCTTCTTCTTCTTCTTCTTCTTCTTCTTCTTCTTCTTCTTCTTATTATTATTATTATTATTATTATTATTATTATTATTATTATTATTATTATTATTATTATTATTATTATTATTATTATTATTATTATTATTATTATTATTATTATTATTATTATTATTATTATTATTATTATTATTATTATTATTATTATTATTATTATTATTATTATTATTATTATTATTATTATTATTATTATTATTATTATTATTATTATTATTATTATTATTATTATTATTATTATTATTATTATTATTATTATTATTATTATTATTATTATTATTATTATTATTATTATTATTATTATTATTATTATTATTATTATTATTATTATTAATTTGTTGAATGGGGTGGAACACGAACAGCGTAAATCTTCACTCAAATAGGTGGAATGGTGAATTTAAATAACTAAAACTGTGTCCAAATGCCCTGGATAGATGCTTCTTGGCTCCATAAATTCGACCTAATAGGTGTTTTAAATGTTTAAAACAGTGATACTTAATGCAGCTTCAAACAAGGCAAGTCGTGGCCTAATTTTATTAATTTTGTACGCTTTGAATTTTAGTAATGTATTAATAAAATATTTGAATTGCTTTGGCATTGATTTTTCAAAGTAGTTTTAGAGTCTATTTTTGAACCTATAGAGCCTAAACAAGATCTTGCAAGTTTCTAACAGATCGTTTCAACACTTTTCCCATGTACCCTTTGCATACGAGACATTTGTCTTAATGTTGTCGGTCATAGAATAAAATGTTCTGTCCCGAACCTCGTTCCCGTTTAGCATTCCTTCCAGTGCATCTTCCAGCAAGAGGTTTGTTGTCCCTGGCAACGAGTTTTCCCCTTTCTCATAGTTTTTAGCACTTTGTTCTTTCGTAACCAGCCTCATTATTACCTACTGTGTCACACTCTCCAGATCGACAGGTGTTTCTAAGTTTTCACGCTTTACAATGCCACGAGTCAAACTTCTTGGCTCACTCGAGGATTTCCAAACATTTCCCTTTTTCGCTTATAAGTTTTCCTTGTTATTGCTTTCTTCTGGTTCACTTCCTGATAACAGCAGTATCTCAATGTGTCCACTTCCACATTTCGAATTTCCTATTACATCTTCTCTACTTTTATTCGGATAGTTATAGCATAAATCTTTATTAGCATTATTCTCATTGCTCGCTTTTCACCCTTGTCACTTAGCTCCGTTATATTCCTCTTGCCAGGAGTGATATAAGGACAGCAAATCTTCTCTCTCCCCTCGTGCTTCCCTTCTTCCCTTCTTCAGATACTAAGTAGGATAAGCAATTTGAATCTCTTTTCAACTTGCCTCCAATTCCTTTAAGCCAACTCTTGTTTGCTCATTCATATTGATATTACCTGTGGTCTTCTCTCTTTTCAATCTAGACAAAGTTCCTCAGGATGTCACGACAATTAAAACACTTCACCACGACAGATATCATTTAGTCGGGAACATGTACTTTATAACGTCACATATCTTTTGTGGATCATTCTTTTCTGTCAGCGGTGCTCAAACTCAGGCAAGTTAGGGGAGGCTGAAATCACCTCCTTCCACCCACTGGGACAGATTGACCCATTCATCCGTGGTTACTGAGTTCCAGTGCCGTCATTCTTATGTGTAAGGAATCAAAGGCCTACACATTCATATTCCACTCCTGATTAACCCACGATGTTTCTGAGGATTACTTTTTGGCACGATTTGCATTTCAGAAGGTCTTCAATATTTGGTGCAAAAGATGAAGTGCAGTCTCAAAAGGGAAGCAAGATGGTTGACATCTTGCTGCGATACTCACTGTTAATGCAGTTCATTTTCGAAAATGTTTATTCTCAGATATAAGTGGAGCCAAAGACTGCCATAAACTAGATGCAAACAAACGTAATCTCGGATACTCACAGCAGAACAGAGTCCTAAATAATTCCCACACTTCTTTCTCAGAACATTTTGCTAAATGGTATATGCTAAATGGAAAACGTTTAGCCACAGGACACCGTTAGGTATGGGTTGTCAAAAGGAGAGAGGGTGAATCTTGCTTGGACAATATTGTCCGCTGTTAAGGGCGCAAAAGCATATTGTTATCTTGCTGTGTACGTCTCATGGTCTTTCTAGGTTATTTTCAGCCCAACAATGCTATTAGCTTTTAGTTTAAAATAAAGATATAATTAATCTACCGTAAAATAGGCCAAAATAGTATCCAACGCCTAAATAGGCATTTTAGGTGCTATAAAACTGGCTTTAATAATCATGGGTAAGGATGAAACATAAATAACACTTTGTTTGGGTACCTGTCAAGAAGAAAGTACAGATCCGCGATCTGGTTATATTTACGAATTGGTCAAGCAATGTAACAATGGAGTGGTAAACCTCACACCCGTACCCCATGTTCTGGCTGAGAAGTGCAGGCCGGCCATCTTTGTTTCGTGTAAACAGTCGCCTTACATTATTCCCATCATCTGTAAATGAGGTCTTCATGATGTGAGATGTTAAATGCAAGTTTATGACTCTTCCTCGAATCTCAGTTTAACGCCAGATGCACTAGAATAAACTCAACTCGTCCAGACTGCGACACCATTGCAAGAAAAGAAATGAACATGTAGCAAAACCTGGAAGCAAAAATAGAATTTGTGTAACGTGCCATAATATTACGGTGTCATTTCTCAGAACTCAAAAACATAATCCGTCATGTCAAAGTGATTCAGTTGTGACTGTTCGCACACTTGTGGTCCAGACAGTTGGGCCACTAAATAAGACAGTGGGCTTGATCCATACGAAAACGCACAGTGTCACTGCTTTTATACAATATTACAATCAATGACGTGTTGCATACCCTGCCAGTTTTCCTTAGTTAACTTTTCCTATTATCTATATATTAATTCAATTGGTATAATGCTTGCTGAGGAGTATGTTCCGAACAACAATCTGCCATGAAAGTATTGTTAGTGTATCACGCCAAGCATTGAAGCAGAGCGGCTGGTGGTTGTGCTTGCCTCAGCAAGTCACGTCAAACGATGTGCGCGCGCAGTGGATGCAACACAGAAAAGTGCATCTCGCTTGTTAAGGTTAATGAGGTTTAAAGCTAAGTTTTTTAGTATTTTGTTTGTAACTTCTTCTGTACGTATCAGAGTACAATAAGCAGCATTTTGAACTGTAATGTGCGTGAAGGTTTAAGAGAAAAATACGCCAGGAAAGCAATGGCAGGGTATGCATTCTGCTCATGCGCATCCGTGTGGTTTACTATACGTGTTGTAGAGAGAACGCTGTATTTCCTGGAAACCTACTGCTCCGAATATGGAATCAGAGTGCTTTTAACCAACTAACAGAAAATGCATAAAAAATAGTTGGAGTGTTTGTTCTGTAACTTTGATATTTACCAGTTGGTGAATTATAAAGTTTTATAAAATTTATAAACTGTGAGAAAAATTATTTTTTCAAAGTTAACAGTTTTTTTTACAGTATTTCCTGTTCCCAACATACGCGCGGAGTTTATACAGGAGAAAAACCGGTTGTGGCATACCCAATCGCGCACAGGCGAAATGCCGTGCGCCCGTTGCGTTTTAAATGAAGAACTCTGTACATATGGGTCCGAAAGTTGGACAATAGATGGAAGGATCTAGAAAAGGGTTTTGGCAACAGAAATTAATGGACTTGGAAAAAAGCGTGAGAATATCTCGACTGCAGCATATCATACAGTCTGTATTAGACACGAAATGAATTCACAAGAGACTGTTATTGACAGAATAAGGAAAAGAACTTACAGTCGTATGGACATTTGCAAGGGAGGCCAGAGGAGTCTTCAATTGGATCGCACCAGGCAGAAGACAGCGGAGAAAAACAGAAGGACTTGACGTGAGAGAATATGTGATGCTATGATGAAAGGACGCGCAGAAGGACAATGGGAAGAAAGGAATCTATGGAATGCAGGAATTGGGGGCAAATTGCTCTAAAGTGGAAAGCCAGTAAAAAGAAAATGCAATGTTATGGATTATTAGTAATTGTTAACTGCTATAGGCGAGAAAAATGTTGAAATTAACAAAATAACGTGTAGCTGTGCAATTTTTACTTTCTCTACTAGTAAGTGGAGGAAGTATTGTATTCCACTCAAAAATTGGATATCGAGATTTCATTTGAAACAGGTTTTGAGGCCCCCCCTGAAACCAAAATATAGCATTTTTACAAAAAGGTCCGTGTGTGTGTGTGTGTGTGTGTGTGTGTGTGTGTGTGTGTGTGTGTGTGTGTGTGTGTGTGTGTGTGTGTCCATCTGTCTGTGTGTCAGTCTGTCAGTCTGTGGACATCTAAACTCAAAATCGAGAAGTCGGTTAAAAGTCAAAGTTGCTATTTAGGTTTAATGTCCTTCAAGGATGTGACACAAGAAAATTCCTCCATCCTAAACTACCCTTTACATGGAACATTTTTGGAAAATGGCCTTAACGATTTTGATTAAAATGACATATCTTTTACACATTTTTATAACAAATGAAATGTATATTTTAAATTTTCTGGCAGTAGCTCACGTAGTTCTGTTTTCTCTGGATTACTTTGGAATAACTCGCAAACCGTAAGAGATAGACAAAATCTTACTATACAAAAATGTAGATCTAGCTAAAACACGTAATTTATGTCCAAATAAATTTTTTGTAGAGTGAACCATTTCGGAGATATTCCTTGTTAATTATTATTTATTTATGCCAACAAACTTACTGTTGGTGTTTTTAAACACACAAGCCGTGTGTGGGCTTGTGGTTAGAGCGTCCGCCCGGCAAGCGGAAGGTCTGTGGTTCAAATCCCAGTTGTGGCATTGAATTTTTAAGTTCCAGTTCTACCTCTTAAATATTCCTTGTTATTTGTGTCAGATTCGGGAAACAAACTTTCGTCAAATGCAACATCGTTGTTTGTGTTTATATGTTAACCGTGCAAAGAGAACGGAATCTGAAAGCTTTAAAACATTTGACTCTCGCTCAAAGTCTACTGTATTCCCATATTCCCCTTGTATCTACAAGGAAATTAACAATAACACAATTTCTGCGAATGTTTATCTCAACCAACATGAAGAAGATATAGGAATAAGAGTTTGTAAGAATGGTTAGTACAAGAGTAGAGAAAGTCATGTGAGTGCAACACATGAGATTTTTACAAATACAGTTTCGGCATTGGGGTTGCCCTTCCAAGCAACATTTCTTCCTGGGTTTTGTGTAACTGTAGAAACATATCGCAGCTCTGAGCTGCCGGAGTGATGTCTCAGGCGACTGTTCGGTCGGACAAATCGTGAAGTTCGTGATCGTATTGTCCCATCAACATGTGTGGCTGCTTTCCCTTCCGGATGTAGAGCGTTGCAGAAACGCAAATCAGGTGCCTTACCAGCATATTAGACAGTTACGTCATACACTTACTTACCTTTATATCTGAAATCCGTGAGGAAGACTCCCAAAGTACCGTGTTAACTGTCCAGTTCATTTTCTGCTGTGTCCGTTTACACGCAATGGGCTCGCAGGATAGTCAACTGGTTCATATCTTCAAGCACATGCTTTCCACGAGTTGTTGCATCGAAATCAATGTGTCTCTAGTCTCCAATTCACGCACCTATATGGCATATAGAACGATTGATAACATTAATTGTAGTAGTTTCTATACCCTTTTACTTTTTCTACTACGTATAGTAAGTAGAGGAAGTACTGTACTCCATCCAAAACTTCGATGGCGAAATTTCACCGGAAAT